>WOXC01007399.1:0-458746 GCA_011680675.1 Gymnobelideus leadbeateri | reverse complement strand
ATTATTAAAATCCAATCCCCAGGTCACACAGTTTTAAAAGAAAAAAAATGGACACTAAGTTATGGGGTTAAATAGTTATCACTTAACATAGAGGGAATGACGTGTCGCTTTCTCTTCAATAGAGTATTAGAAGTTGAAAAATGACGTTATCTTATGGAATTTTAAAATATCAAGTAAAAATACAATTAGAGACTCTTGTCTTAGGTATTATGGTGAATTCATGCCCTAGCACCTTACCAGAGAGAGAAAAAATGAATAATTTCCTTTGATTCACCTATACTCTTAGGAGATCAAACTTAGGAGTTTGATCAGACTCTCACTTTGCCTAGAATTTTACTTCATAAAGAAACAAAATGGCTACTAGAGTGCTAAATGTATATTATTCTCTGTTATACATATATACATGGACAGTTCCAACCTTACATATAAGTGGAATGCACAGTTACATAGTTAAGTTGAAAAGGGATTAAAAAAAAAAAACCCGTGCCAAAAATTTCCTCCCCGTTAGCCCTGCCATTTTGCCTGAAATGCTGGTCATTCATCATTCTTTATCAGACACTAACATTTTAGTTAAAGTAGTTTATCAAATTAGGACAAGTAGAACCTCACTAAATGAAGTATTTCAGGGGGAGGGAAATATACACGCAAAGGTATGGAGTTGGGAAAGCATAGCATGTGGCCAAGGAGTCAGCGAGCAATCCTCTATCACTATGGGGTCTCATAGTCTTTCTCCACATACACAGGAACTAACATAGGAGACTGTGTACCATCTCTCCATCTCTCCACCCCTGTGATAGTGAACAAATCGAGACTGATCCCCATAAATGTAGACTGTGTCCATGAATATTCATAACAACTTAGTCCTTCTAATATGGAGAACATTTTCCTTAGTGAACACTTTAAGGAACTGATGTACCTTTTGCTGATTTTCCTAAGATATCCGAAGACAGAAACAAACACATTATAGCAGTGTTCTCATTCAGTGGCATCTGAGGCACTTTGTTGCCTTTCTATTACCTTTCTCTTCTCTTTCCTTTTCTTTCTCCCTTCTTCCTCCCCCCTTTTTTTCCCTTTTCTCTTCCCAGTTTTTTTTTTTCTCATTTGACTTTGCCTTAGCTCTGAGTGGTACCCAGAGGCATTTATTAGCCTTGCTGACAGTGCTCAGGACTAAAGAGGGATGCTGACCCCTGCCATAAGAGAAGAGTCCATCCACAAATCCTAACTTGCTTGAGACAGCAGATCACAAACTCCCTTAGAGAACAGTCCTTGAAATTAGATTTGCTACTTCACAGCTAAAATTCTCTCAACATGACAACAGAACTATTACCTGATATGTTTATTGTTTATGGCTGCTTTCTCTTTTTTCCCTAAAGGAGAGTATCAGCATGAATATTTTTCAAATTGTTCCGATTTGCCACACACACATTTCTCCCTGCCTGGCTTTGTTGCTTTCCTTAAAGCACATTCCCGACATCTCTCTCAAAGCTGCTTACATTTAAGTGCCACAGTAACTCTTGCTCGAAGCTCCAGGGGACGAGAACAGATGTGAAACTCTCCTGCAGTTAGAAACGTATCAGTTCCACTGCTGGTTAAACCACCAATACGAACCAACAGATAATTACAGTTTAAAATTAGTATTTTAATGAACTAATCTTAGTAAATGTAAAGTGAGATCTCCCAGGCATTAAAGAAATAAGCAAGGGGGAAGAATATTAAGCAAGAAGTCCAACAGACGGATGGTCAGCAGGTGCTGGTCTAATAGAGAGTTGAGTGTTCTAGTTTCAATGTGCTGGGTAGAAAGGAAGAAGAGAAGGAAGACGAGAAGGAAGGGAGGGAAAGGAAAGGAAAGGAAAGGAAAGGAAAGGAAAGGAAAGGAAAGGAAAGGAAAGGAAAGGAAAGGAAAGGAAAGGAAAGGAAAGGAAAGGAAAGGGAGGGGAGGGGAGGGGAGAGGAAGGGAAGGGAAGGGAAAAGGAAAAAAGAAAAGGGAAGGGGAGGAGGGGAGGGGAGGAGAGGGAGAGGGAGGGGAGAGGGAGAGGAGAGGGAGAGGAGAGGAAAGGGAGGAAAGATTTCCACAACTTTAAAGGTGAATTGAATTGAAATGCTCAGATATGTGTCAAATGGTAATCAATCAGATTTCAGGTAAAAATCGAAGACACTTAAATTTCAATTTAAAATAAGGAGGAATGATTTGCTTTTTAATCCTTCTAAGCCTAATGACGAGGTTCTGTCTTCCCTTCACAGAAATTAATAGCATCATTAAGTATTAATGCTGCCTGAAATCCTGCTTTTAATGTTAGCAGTATCAAAAACCCTGCCAGCCAAATAGGAATTCCAAAATTCAGATGATGGGAGATGAAAATGTTGGATTGTTTAATTTTTAAAATAATGTCTATTTATTTAGGAAAGTCAATGTAAAGTAGTAGATTGAGGTCTGCCCTTGGAATCAGTTAAGAATTGGCTTTAAGTCTTGCCTCAGAGACATACACTGGCAAATAATTTGGCTTCTTAGTGCCCTGGAAAATTCTCTAAGATTATGTTACAGAGGAGATCCTGGTCTTAATCAGAAGAGAACCTTCTTACACCAGGAACTTCCTTCACAAATAAAATAAGCTTCAGGCCTTTAAAAAAAAACATTTTAGAGCACATTATGTGTTTTTTGTTAATGGCATAATATATTAAATCACATCACTTTGGGGAAGGATGACTTTGAAGTATTATAAATTTGGTTTTAAATCTTAAATTAGAATGACCTATTACATGTATATTTGCTTTAGTAGTTAGGAAATCTGATTTCTACTCATTTTCTTCTTTTTTGCTGTGTGAGTTTAGAGTCTGTTCCAATATTCTCATCTGTAAAATGAATATGTTACCACTTACTTTTATGTAGGCTACTGGGAAAATATAAAAATGAATTAGATAATATAATAGTATTATCTAGGGTACATGGCATATCACAAGGAAAGATATTATATTATTATATTATACATAAATGTGGGACTACTATATGGAATTTGAGTAAAGCAAGGAAGGAAAGGGAATAAGCCTTTATATAGCACCTACTATTTTCCAGGCATTGTGCTAAGCATTTTTTTTTTGCAAATATTATCTCACAACAACCTTGTGTGGTAGATGCCATTATTATTTCCATCTTATAGGTGAAATGGTATCAGTCATATTCTAATGCAAAAGTCATGTCATTTTTTCTATAGTTCCTAACTACCTGAAGCAAATTTTAAATATAAAGTCTCATGTGGGAGGATATTAATACTTTTACTTTTCTCTTCAGAAGGGACACAGCATTCTGGAAAGCAATTTGAAATTATGCACAAGTAACTATTAACCAGTTCATGTTCCTGACCTGGCTATACCCTGCCAGGAAAAGACCCCTATATTTATAAATATATGTACAGCAACTCTTTATCTTTCTTTCCAAGAAAATGGAAACAATTGAGATGCTCATGAATTGGGAGATGGTTGAACTAGTTGTAGTATGTGAATGCAAAGGAATACTATTATGCTACAAGAAATGAGGAAAAGATGGTTTCAAAGAGACAGAAAGATTTTTTATGAACTGATGCAAAGTAAAGAGGGCAAAAAGTAGAAGAATAAGTTTTATTATATATATTTAGTTATATTAATGTAAAACAACATTATTTATAATATTTATATTATATTTATAAGTATTTAAAAAATGAAAAATTGGACTTCTGGTGCCAAGATGGCACAGTGAGGAAGGAACCCTTTGAAGCCCTTCCAAATTCTCCTCCAAACATCTAGTAAACCACCTCAGAATTGATCTAGGAGCAGGGAAGCAGCATACCAGCCCAGCTGGAAAGGTCTGTGTCACTGGAGTGAGAGGGGATAGAGGTCCAAGAGTAGCAGCCAGCCTCACAACAGGGGACCTGAAGCAAGGCTTCAAGCTTAGGGCAATCCACCAACATGGACCCACCCTCCTGCAAACCAACAGCCCCCCAAGCAAGTGAGCAATCTATGCTGTACAACAAGACCCCACCCTAGTGACCCCACCTGTAGCACAAGCCACTAGCAAGGCTTTGACCACATTGCTGAACAGTAGTGAAGTCCTACCCCAGGGCTGGTCAACACTGAGATCGACCCATGGGGCCTACCAGCAGAGAGGCCTTCTTTCCATAGCAACCCAGCAGCAAGGCTAGAGCAGGCCTGCAGTTAAATTCCACACCTGGGGAGGTCAATAGGGAAGCCCCACCCCCCCACTACAAGCAAGAAGAGAAACCTATTCTCCAGAGTAAGCAAACAGCTAAGCCCTGAAGCCCAGTGAAAGCCAGAAGATTTAGATTCCTAGCACAAAAAGCTTAGGAATAACTAATAATAATAACCTAACTCACACAAAAATACCATCACAAAAAAGGCAGAACATGAACAAAAACACAAAAAGGAGTTTAACTATAGAAAGTTACTATGGTGACAGGAAGGATCAAGGCATAAACTTAGAAGAAGGCAATAGTGTCAAAATGGCTACATGTGAAACCTCAAAGAAAAATGTGATTTGGTCTCAGAGCCAAAAAAGTTCCTGGAAGAGCTTAAAAAGGTTTTTAAAAAGCAAATTAGAGAAGCAGAAGAAAGGTTGGGAAAAGAAATGAGAGTAATGTAAGAGAACTATGAAAAAAAAAGTAAATAGCACAGGGAAAGATATACAAAAACTTAGAGAGGAAAATAACTCCCTAAAATATAGAATTGGCCAAATGGAAAAGGAAGTACAAAAGCTCACTGAAGAAAATAATTCCTTACAAATTAGAATTAACAAGTGGAAACTAATGATTCTATGAGACAAGAAAATACAAAAACAAAATACATGTATATATTTATATATACACATATATATTCATACACATACATATACCTACATGCACATACATATAAACAAAAATCCTAGATAATATCTTTTAATAAATTATCAAAGAAAACTTCCTTGATTTCTTAGGCCCAAAAGGCAAAATAGAAATTGAAAGACTCCACCAATGATTGGTGAAAGAGATCCCAAAATGAAAAATTCCAGGAACATCATAGCCAAATTCCAGAGCCCAGAGATCAAGAAGAAAGTAATACAAGCAGCCAGAAAGAAACAATTCAAACATCATGGAGCTACAGTCAGGCTTACACAGGATTTGGCAGCTTTCACACTAAAGAACCAGAGGGTTTGGAATATAATATATTAGAAGGCAAAAGAGTTAAGATTACAACCTAGAATCACCTACCCAGCAAAACTAAATATAATCTTTCAGGGGGACAAAATGGATTTTTAACAAAATAAAGTACTTCCAAGCATTTCTGTTTTTGCTTTTTTTTTTTTTTTTGCTTTTTGGAGGGCAATTGTGGTTAAGTGACTTGCCCAAAGTCACACAGCTAATAAGTGTGTCAAGTATCTGAGGTCTAATTTGAACTCAGGTCCTCCTGACTCCAGGGCCAGTGCTCTATTTACTGTGATACCTAGCCGCCCCCACAAGCATTTCTAATTAAAAGATCAGTGCTGAATAAAAAAATCTGACCTCCAAATACAAGACCAAAGGGAAACATCAAAAGGTAAAAAAAAAGAAACATAAGAAATTCAATAAAGTTGAACTGGTTTATATTTCTATATGTCAAGATAAAATTTGTAAGAGCAATTAGGAGTATATATAGACATTGGGTGTGGATATAAGGCAACTTTGATGGGGTGATACACAAAAAGCAAAACAAATGGGTGAGAAAGAAAATTGCACTGGAAAAAGGAGTGGGGAGATTGAATGGGGTAACTTATGTCACATAAAAGAGATATTATAAAGGAGTGGAAGATGGGGCTTGGGGTGGCAGGCAAAGCTTCAACCTTACATCAAAATTGGCTCAAAGAAGGAATAACATACATACGCAGTTGGATATAGAAATCTATCTTACTCTATAAGGATATAAAAAGGGACAGGAATAATAGAAGGGGGAAGGACAGATTAAAGGCAGGATATGTTGGGGAAGGTGGTGATCAGAAGCAAAACACTTGTGAGAAGGGAAAAGGTAGGAGGTAAGGAGAGAGAGGGATAAGCAAGTGAAAAATAGCATGGAGAAAAATACACAGTTATCATAACTGTAAATGTGAATAGGATGAATTCACCCATAAATTGGAAGTGGATAGCAGAATGGATTAAAAACCAGAATCCTACAATATATTGTTTACAAGGAACACATTTGAAGCAGATAGATACACACAGGGTAAAGGTAAGGGACTGGAACAGAATCTATTATGCTTAAGATGAAACAAAGAAAGTAGGGGTAGCAATCATGATCTCAGACAAAATGAAAGCAAAAATAGATCTAACTAGAGATAAGGAAACTATCTTACAGAAAGGTATCGTAAACAGTTAAGTCATATCAATACTAAATATATGCACCAAATTGTACAGCATCTAAATATCTGAAGGCGAAGTCAAATGAGTTACAGGAGGAAACAGATAAAAAGACTGTACTAGTGGGGGACCCCAACTTTCCCCTCTCATAACTAGATAAATCTAACAAAAAATAAAGAAAAGCTAAAGAGGTGAAGAAAATTTGGGGGAAAAAATTAGATATGATAAATCTTTGAAGAAAATTAAATGGAAATAGAAAGGAATATACCTACAAAAAAATTGACCATGTATCAGGACATGAAAACCTCACAACCAAATGCAGAAAAATAGCAACAATAAACACATCCGTTTCAGATAACAACAGAATAAAAATTACATTAGAGAGTGGGAAATAGAGAGATTAAAAATCAATTGGAAATTAAATAACCTAATCTTTAAAAAAAAACAAATGGGTCAAAAAACAAATCATAGAAACAATCAATAATTTCATTAAGAAACATGACAACACTGAAACAACATACCAAAATTTATGGGATGCAGCCAAAGTGGTACTTAGGGTAAAATGTATATCTCTAATTGCTTACATCAATAAAATAGAAAAAAGCAGATCAATGAATTGGTCGTACAACTAAATAAACAAACAAACTAGAAAAAAGAACAAGTTAGAAATCCCAAATTAAACACCAAATTGGAAATCCTGAAAATCAAAGGCAAAATTAATAAAATTTAGAGTACCAGCCCTGGAGTTGAGGATCTGAGTTCAAATCTAGCCACAGACACTTAACATTTACTAGCCATGTGACCTCGGGCAAGTCACTTAACCCCAATTGCCCTCCCCCAAAAAAAGGCAAAAAAAATTAATAAAATTGAAAGTAAGAAAACCATTGAACTAATAAATAAAACTAAAAGCTGGTTTTATGGGGGGGAACAGTAAAATAGATAAACCATTGGCTAATTTTATTTTTAAAAAAAAAGGAAAGAAGAAAACCAAATTACAAAAATGAAATGGGTGAAATTTCCACCAATGAAGGGAAAAGTAAGACAATTACTAGGAGCTATTTTGCCCACTTTTATGCCAATAAATTTGACAATCTAAATGAAATGGATGAATACAAAAATATGAATTACCCAGATTAACAGAAGAAGAAATAAAAAACTTAACCCAATCTTAGAAAAAGAAATTGAACTAGTCATCAATAAACTTCCTCAGAAAAAAATCCCCAAAACCAGATGGATTCACAAGCAGATTCTACCAAGCATTTAAAAAACAATTAATCTCAGTACCATATAAACTATTTGGGGGAAAAAATGGTGAAGAAGGAGTCCTATCAAATTCCTTTTACAACACAAATTATGGTGCTGATACTCAAACCAAGAGCCAAAACAGAGAAAGAAAATTCCCTAATGATTATTGATGCAAAAATTTTAAATAAAATACTAGCAGAGAGATTACAGCAATATATCACAAGGATTATACACTATGACCAGGTAGGACTTAAATCAGAAATGAAGGGCTAGTTCAATATTAAGAAAACTATCAGCATAATTGACCATATCAAATAACAAAACCAACAGAAATCATATGATTATCTCAAGAGATGCAGAAAAAGCCTTTGACAAAATATAGCACCCATTCCTACTAAAACCCCTAGTGAGCATAGGAATAAGAAGCTTATATTAAAATGTAAATTGTAATATAACAGAAAACTAGCTGTGTGTCCTTGGGCAAGTCACTTAACCCCCAATTGCCCTACCTTCCCCCCTCCAAAAAGCAAAAAAAAAAAAAAATGATAAGTAATATTTACCCAAAAACATCAACAAGCATTATTTATAATGAGGAGAAGCTAAAAACCTTCTCAGTACAATCAGTGGTCAAGCAAGGATGTGCATTATCACCTCTATTATTTAATATTATACTTGAAATGTTAGCCATCACAATAAGAGAAGAAAAAGAAGTTAAAGGAATTAGAATAGGCAATGAGGAAATAAAACTATGATTCTTTGCAAATGATATGATATGATATTTAGAAAATATTAGAGAATCAACTAAAAAACTACTTGAAATAATTAACAACTTTAGCAAAGTTGCAAAATAAACCCATATAAATCATCAGTATTTCTATAGATTACCAGCAGTAAGAGATACAAAGAGAAATTCCATTTAAAATAACTGTATACAATATAAAATACTTGGGAGTCTACCTACCAAGACAAACTCAGGAACTATATGAACACAACTAGAAAACATTTTTCATACAAATAAAGTCAGATCTATACAACTGGATAAATATTAATTGCTCATGGGTAGGCCAAGGCAATATAATAAAAATGACAATTCTACCTAAGTTAATCTATTTATTCAGTGTCATATACATAATATTATATAGTTGCAAAAATAATAAAATTCATCTGAAAAAACAAAAGTTCAAAGATATCAAGGGAATCAATAAAATAAAAAAAATTCAAAGGAAGGTGAACTACATATACCAGATCTCTAACTGTATTAGAAAGTGGTAATTATCAAAACAGCCTGGTACTGGCTAAGAAATATAGTAGTGAATCAATGGAACAGATTACATACAAACTATATTATATTAAGTGACCATAATAATCTAGTATATGATAAACCCAAAGATCCAAGTCTTGGAATAAATACTCGCTATTTGACAAAAACAATTATGAAAACAGTGTAACTAGATATAGAACAGTAATCTCTTACTGTATAACAAGACATGGTCAAAATGGGTACATGATTTACACATGAAGGGTGATACCATAAGCAAATTAGGAGAGCATGGAATAGTTTATCCGTCAGATGTATGGATAAGGGTCTTTAAGACTAAAGAAGATAGAGAGATCATTACAAAATGTAAAATAGATAATTTTGATTATGTAAAATTAAAAAGGTTTTGCACAAACAAAACCAATGCAACCAAAATTATAAGGAAAGAAGAAAATTGAGGGAATGGGGGGATTTGCAACAAGTATCTCTGATGAAAGTCACATTTCTCAAATATATAGATTACTGAGTCAAATTTATGAAAATACAAGTCATTTGCTGTGATAAATAGTCAAGGGATATGCATAGACAGTTTTCAGACAAAGAAATCAAAGCTATCTATAGTAGTATGGAAAAATGCTCTAAATCACTATTGATCAGAGAAATGCAAATTAAAACAACTCTGAGGTAACCTCACACCTATCAGAGTGGCTAATATGACAAAAAAGGAAAACATTGGATGTTGGAGGGGATGTGGGAAAACTGGGGCACCAATGCACTGTTGGTGGAATTGTGAATTGATCTATCCATTCTGGAGAGCAATTTGTAACTATGCCCAAAGGGCTATAAAACTGTGCATGGCCTTTGATCCATCAATACCACTGCTAGGTCTATATCACAAAGACATTATCCTCACCCCACCAAAAAAAAAAAAGAAAGAAAGAAAGAAAAGAAAAAGGATCTATTTGCACAAAAATATTTATGGCAGCTCCTTTTGTGGTGGCTAAGAATGGGAAATCAAAGAGATACTACTCATCAATTGGGGAATGGATAAACAGCTGTGGTATATGATTGCAATGGAATTTTATTGTGCTATAAGAAATGTCAAGAAGGATGATTTCAGAAAAACCTGGAAAGACTTGCATGAAATGATGTACAGTGAAGTAAACAGAACCTGGAGAACATTGTACATAGTAACAGCAATATTGTTAGATAAAAAAAATGAATTCTCATTCAGCTATTCTCAGCAATATGATGATACAAGACAATTCCCAAAGACTCATAATGAAAAATGCTACCAGCTTCCAGAAAAAGAACTGGTACTGATTGAATACAGAATGAAGCATGCTACTTTTCACTTTCTTTCTTTCTTTTTTTCTTTTGTCTTCTTGTTCAAAATGACAAATATGGAAATTTTTTACATAATTACTCATGTATAACCTATATCTGATTGCTTACTGTCTCAGAGAGGGGGGATGGAAGTTAGAGAGTGAAAGATAGAATTTATAACTCAAAAATTTAAATAAAAATGTTTTTAAAAATTGGGGAAAATGAGAAATTATAAAAAAATTGAGAACTCTGAATTATTAATCATGATTCATGAGGACAGATAAAGAAGAATACTGCCCACCTCATTACAGAGAGATGATGGACACAGATAAGAAATACGGTTTTGGATGCAGCCAATGTGAATATTTATTTCCATGACTGTGCTTATTTGATACTAGGGTTCTGTATTTCTTTTTTCACTGGGTTATGGGAGATGGGAGAAAGAAAAAAATAAATGCTTGATGACTGAAAAAAATGAAATAATGATTTTTAAAATTTAAAAAAAGGAAGGAAGCAAACAGGGGTTAGCAGTCAGGACTCTGCCTGTGTTGTTATATGTCACTGCACCCAGCTTCCAGCTCTTTCTTGACAACAGCAATGTGATGTCTAAATTCCCTTATCCATGTGTCCCAATCTAGCCAGATTTATTTAATTAGCAGCTCTTGCACCTGGAATGATCAACGAAATCTATGCAATAATTATTACCCCAATAAAAAAGATATTCTAAATAGCATATGAAGATAAAAGGAAAGTCCACACCTGATCTAAGGTAACATTGGAACAGGCTCTCTGATTCTAAGTCCTAAATTAATTTTGGAAGGTATGATAAATCAATAATCAATAGACTTCATGTGTATATCTAAGTTTATCTCCCTTCTCAATTTCATCTAGAAACTGGAAGCCTAAATTATCTTCATTTTAAAATTTCTGAATCTCTTCTTAACTTGGGTATAATACAGAGAGAAGAATACAGAAACCATAGTCTTCAAATTATATATTGTAACCTCTGATTCTCAAATTCAAACTCCACATAAACTTTATTTTTTTATTTATATTTTTCTTTAATTAATTAATAAGCATTTATTTTTCTCTCCTTCCCATTTTTCCATCTATGATGGAAGGAAGGAAGGAAGGAAGGAAAGAAGAAACCTCATTACACATATGCATAGGCAGGAGAAACAATTTCCCCACTGGTTATTTCCAAAAATGTATGTCTCATCCTGCATTTGGAGTCCCTCAACTTTCTATTAGGAAAAAATGTTTCATCGATAGTCTACTGAAGTTGTGGTTTGTCATTTAGTGATCAGAGTTCTCAGATCTTTCAAAGTTGTTTTCCTTTGGACTGTTGTTATGATGTAAATTGTTCTAGTTCTGCTCTTTTCTCTATGCATCACTTCATTCTGTTTTCCCAGTTTTCTCTGAAATTGTCCATTTTGTTATTACTTACTGGTGCATTTTTAGTCATTCTCCAATAAGTGAGTACCCCCTTTGTTTCCAGATATGTGTTAACTACAAAAAGAGCTGCTACAAATATGTTTTATCATTTTTCCTCTTTTATCTTTTTGCAATAACAACTTAATAGGAGTATCACTGGGTCAAAGGATATACACAGTTGAGTGACTTTTGAGGCATAGCTCCAAATTGTTTCCCAGAATGGCTGGACCAATTCATACCTCCACCAATAATGCATTATTAGTATGCCTGCTTTCCGTAGCTCATGTAACATTTGCCATTTTTCTTTGTTTGTCATATCTGCCAGAAAGGAATGAGATGGAATCTAAGAGCTATTTTAGCTTGTATTTCTCTAATTATTAGTGACTTGGACCATTTTTTCATGTGGTTGTTGATTGTTTGGATTTCAGACAATAGTGAGTTAAGGTAGCACTTCTGTTTTTCAGTATTCTGGGAGTTTTCTCTGGTGTCAGCAGATAGACAGAAAAGACTGAATGCTTTAATCTCCTAATTCAGCTGTGTTGAAGTCCACATGGTAGATAGTCAGTTGAACGGATGAGAGATTACTAACAAGTACATCTGTGGGAAAAACAACAAGGCATTTTAAAGTGCTAATGGAATTTATCATGATTGATGAAAAATAAATATTAATAACTAATTTCCTATTTTGAAAATTTTAGTAAGGCAAAAATACTTGAAGTGGAATACGTTACTCATTAATACAATTTATAAGACAGAAGTTAATATTTATTATTTTTTTCTTGTCAAGAGATTTTCATGAATTTCCTCTAAATGACCTTAAAACCCCAGGCCTTTTCTAACTCTTCTATCATCTGTTGTCTTCTGCTTATAGCATGATTCCTAATACAAATATCACAAATCCCTCAATATCCAAAGCAAATTTTTTTCACCCAGAGGCCTCTATCCCATTTTTGACTAGGTAATACTAAGGTCAAATATATCATGTACAGAATTATCTGCTATGAGCATTTAAATTAAAAAGAGAATGAGCCCCAATTTTAGCTGCTTTTTCTGGACTAATTTAACAGTGCTCATATATACCATCTGTTTCTCTTCTGTAGGTATCCACTTTGAATTAGCCTCTTAAAAATTGCCTTTAAGGCTGGATTACTACCTTTTATAGAGCCTCACTCCAGGATTCCTGTGGCAAAGTGAAGCAGAGTTTTAACATTTATACTAAAAGGTCCAAACCCAGCTTTTGTCCAAATATCCTAACTTTGATTTTTGAGAACAGACTATTGACTTGCACTTCTTTGCTGAATGAATGGGACAAAATTAAATGTCAGTCCTGCATGGACAGAAACAGTAATAGCTTGTTCTTCTGAGGGAGCTCAAGGCTTTCTGAGGTTTTAAGCTTCAGTAGATCTAGAACTCCTGAACTTTAATTACAATTGATGAGCATTCCCTCCTCCAATTTTTTGCCACTGTGAAAAAGGTGCTATTGATATATTTACATGAATAGTACCTTTCCATATTTCTTTGATCTCTTTGAGGTAGAGCCTAGTAGGAATATAGCTGGGTCAAAGGGCATGCACTATTTAGTAATTTTTTCTATATAATTCCAAGTTATTTTGAACAGGGATCAGACCAAGTCATAGCTCCACCAAAAATACATTAAGTGCTTTTTTCCCACAATCCCTACAACATTTGTCATTTTCTTTTTCTTTCGTCTTTAGCAATTTAATCAGGTTGAGGTGAAACCTCAGAATTGCTTTAATTTGCATTTCTCTAACCATTAGTGATTTGTAGCCATTTTTCATATGACTATCAAAAGTCTTGGTTTATTCCTTTGAAAATTATCTACTTATGTTTGTTTTAATTCCTTCCTTTCTTCCTTCCATCTTTCCCTCTCTCCCTCTTTCCCCACTTCTTCCTTCCTTCCTTTCTTCCTTTCATTATCTTTTCTCTTTCCCTCTTCCTTTCTTTTTCTTTCCTTCCCTCTTTCTCTATTTCTAGTGAATGTCAGAAATAAAGAGAAAAAATGAATGCTTTATATTGGAGAAAAAAAATAAAATAGTAATTGTTTTTAAGCACCTGAGCTCTTAAAGATCTACAAGAACTGAAAGCACACCTGGAGTATTGGTGTCCTTGAATCAAGATACTTTAAGTCTGGGGTAGGCCTTTTGGGGTCAGACCTCTGGGGCAACCATTTGTCATGAGTAGCTAGGCAATGCAATGGATAGAGTGCTGAGCCTGAAGTCAGGGAGACTCTTCTTCTTCAGTTTAAATCTGGCCTCAGACACTTGCTAGCTGTGTGACCCTGAGCAAGTCCTTTCACCCTTTGGGCCTCAGTTTCCTCATCTGTAAAATGAGTTAGAGAAAGAAATGGCAAACCACTCCAGTAATTTGCTAAGAAAACCACAAATGGGGGACACAAAAAGTCAGAAGATACCATCACCTCCGCCACCACACCTTTTTGGCCTATCTAAATCTTTCCTACCTTTTCTAAGGTTGCACTGAACATGGGCAGGCTTGTGGGGTTTGGATGAGGCAAGGATAATGAAAGGGAGTGGGGTGTGTTCTGTTATTTGCCTACATAGACATTTTGATGATATGCCAAATCAGAATCTCATAGTATCCATGTTTTTATCTTTTCATCTAGTCATTTAACAAACATCCAGTAAAACAACAATTATGTGATAGGCAGTGAGAAAAAAAATACAAAAATGAGTAAGAAGTAGTCCCTACCCTCAAAGAAGTTATAATTTGGTTGGGGAGATTTATTTTAATATTTAAAAATTCTGAGGGGCACACAGTCCATCATCAGGCTGTGTCTGAAGCCTTTCTGGCTTCACAGAACCTGCCAGTGTTATGTTCTACTTCAAGAACCCAGAGTCACATGCAATGCCATTCTGGAACCATTATGTAGTTTCTTGCAAAAGCTGGGTGTTAAATTCTCAGTGTGAACATTTATACTTAGAAATCATCACAAGCTACAAATTAAATCTTGATTAGCTGCTTTGTTGATTATCTAGACTTACAAAGGTAATGGGGAGGCTGTTAATGCATATTAAATTTTTAAAATGTGCCCTACATATTTTTTCAGAGAGCTTGTTGTTAAACATTTACCAACACACTACTGATCACACATATGTCAAATAATAATAGCTAATATTTACATAGTGCTCACTATGTGCCAGACTAAGTATTTTACAATTATCATCTCATCTGATTCTTACAGAAATCTTGAGAAGTACGTGCTATTATTACCTTCATTTTACAGATGAAAAAACTCAGGCAAACAGAGGTTAAGTGATTTGCCTAAGGTCACACAGCTAGTTAGTGTCTGAGGTGTTTAACTGTGGGGTTAGCTTCCCAGAACTTCACACTGATATTGAGGAATGCTTAGCTCTTTCATATTTAAATGATACCAAACAGGCATTCATAGAATTTAGACCTGTAGGAGATTGCCTAATACAACCCCCCTACACACATTCATTTTACTGAGAAGGAGCCTGAAAGCTGGGTATTCAATCAACAAGTAAGCAACTACTATGGGCCACATAGTGTGCTAGATGTTGGGGATACAAAGACAGAAGCTAGACAAAGAGTTTATAAAATGGAAGGAGGGAGGGGGAAACATGTATAAAATATTTATATAAATTTATTATATATATTTATATTCATAATTTATATAAAGTATTAAATTATATTAAATAAAATTTATATAAAATATATATACATGTTTCCCCCTCCCTCCTTCCATATACACATATATGTATATATTTATACATATATGTACAGATGAATATGTGTACATGTAATATACACAAATTTAAAACATGTATTATCCACATACAAGATACCTCATGGAGAGGTTGGGGAGAAAAAGCACTGGAGGTGTGGGGATGAATGACAGGACCAGGAAAGACTTAATGAAGAAGGTGGCTCTTGAATTGATTTTGAAGGAAACCAAGGATTCTATTGGTGGAGGTAAGGATAGAGTATAATCCAGGCATGGCAGATAACCAGGGCAAAGGAAGGGAGACAGGAGGAGAATTATAAAGTGAGAAGAACAGCAAAAAGGATACTGTGGCTGGAACACAGGGTCTGTGGAAGGAACTAATGTGAAATAAAGCTAAAATAAATCACAATAGGACCAGATAGTAAAGAGTTTTGAATGGCAAACCAAGGATTTTATATTTGACCCCAAAAGTAATAGGGAACTACTTGAGGTTAGACATACACTTTCAGAAAATTGCTTTGTTGCTATGCAGATCATGTTTGCACTAATGAGAGATTTGAAGGAAGCTGACCAATTAAGAGGCTATTATTATAGTTTTGGTGAGAAGCAATGAAGGCCTGAACTGAAAGTGGCTATGTGAACTGAGAAAAGGAGATACACAACAGATATCGTAGAAATAGAGATGATAAGGTTTGGCAGCTCCTTGGATATGTGGGGTGAATGAAAATGAGGCATCAACGATGACCTCAAGATTGCAAAGCTGGATGAATGGGGGAAAAAGTGTAGAGTGATTGGAAGGTTGGTGATGCCTACAAAAAAAAAGAGGGAAGATGAGAAAAGGCGTGGGTTTTGAAGAACTAATGAATTCTGCTTTAGATAAGTTGAATTTGAGGTACCTACAAAACATCAATATCAAAATATCCAGTAAGCAGTTAGAGATGCAGGACTGGAGCACAAGTACAAACAGGGTTGGATATATAGATCTGTGAATCATCTACATAGACATGATCATTGAAACATATCACCAAGGAAGAGAACATAAAGAGAAAACAGAAGGCGGCTGCACACAATTTGGAGTACGGTTAAGGATGAATGAAGCTCTAGCAAAGGAGACTGAAAAGAAGTGATCAGTCATATAGGAGAAGAAGAGTGAGAACAGAGCATCAAGGAGGATGGGGGCATCAACGGAGTTCAGAATGAGTGCTGTGAAATGGTCATTAAATTTGCCAATTAGTAAATCATTGATAACTTTGTAGAGAACAGTTTTCATGGACTAGTGAGGTCACAAACCAGATTGCAGATTGTTTAAAATAGAGGAAAAAGAGATACTGGGGAGGAAACAAGGGAAGATGTTGTTGTTGTTGTTGTTGTAAAGGAATTCATCTGTGAAAAATAGGAGAAATATAACATGATAGCTAATGGTAATTATAAGACTTGAGGAGAATGTTTAAGGTCAGAAGAAATGTGAATTTCTCTGAAAAAAGCAGGGAAGGAATCAATAAATAAGTTACATCAGTGCCTAAAACTGAATAGAGGGGAGGCTAGGTGGCGCAGTGAGTAGAGGGCTGGCCCTGGAGTCAGAAGGACCCGAGTTTTGATCTGGCCTCAGACACAATGCACACACAAACAAAAACCTAGCTGTGTGACTTTGGGCAAGTTACTTAACCCCAATTGCCCTCCCAAAACAAAACAAAACAAAAACAATAGAGAGCAAACAGCAAAATCAAGATTCAAACCCAAGTCCTCCAAAGTCTAATCTAATATTTTCCCCACTATATAATATTCAAACTCTGGAGGGGGTAATATTTTGGCTACCTCTGTTAGGAAAATAGAGACACTAGGAACCAGAGAATTAAAGATTCTGGTCAGCAGGAATAAAGTAAAAGGAGGTGTATAATTCTGAGATAATTGGAGTTTGTCTTTTGTATCCTTGTTTTATGTCTTTGTGTCTGTCTGCCAAACTAAATCTTCCACCCTCAATGGAACCAGATACCCAGCATCCAGGAAAGCATAGGGAAGTAGCTGGAGATCAGGGACAAGGTGAGACAATGTAGGTAGACCTTGTTATATTTACAACTCAAATCTCACATCTTGATAAAAGGCAGTTTGGCACAGTATTTAATCACAGAAATTAGCCAAGGGAACAAGACCAAAAGAAGAAAAAAAGAACTATTGAATTGCTTCAAACACATATAGAAGTTGAGAATTTTGCTATACTAGTAGAGATTGTGTTGTATTTGGATTTTTCTCAGTAACCATCTTACATGAATATATGTCCAAAGTTCAAATTGGTTTCTGTCCTAGAGGAGAATAGGAAAGAAGTAGAGAAAAATATTTCTACTCTGCAGATTATTAGGGTAAATGGAGCATTCCTTGGATGCATGGAGGGAGTGCTTCAAGTAAGAAACAAAAAAGAAAAAAGGATATTAAGTCACCTCTAATCAGGAGGCTGGAGAGCAGAAGAACGTGACCAGAGAAGGAAGTCAGGAAGGATAACTGAAATGTGGAAGTGTAAGATAAGTATGAAGTTCTTCCTATGCCGGGGAGAGCTGGAGAAAGCAACTCCTTGTGCTTTGAAAGCTGATTTAGATTAGGCCTGCACAACCTGCCACCAGTGGGCCACTTGTGGAATGCCAAAGAATTGCAGGTGGTCCATGAAAAATGTAGAGGAAAACATCCTTTATATTTTTCCACAGACTGCCTGAAATCCTTTGGTGTGCCCATGGGCCATAAGCAGCCTGCAGGCCAGAAGTTGTGCAAGCCTACTTTAGGTCCATATATGTCATTATGGGACAAGTCATCCAATAATAGATAAAAAAGTGGTCAATAGTGGTAGTAGGTGACTCCTTGCTGACGGGCTTTTTTGTTATAAAAATAAATAAATAAACAATGAAGTTAGTTATCCTTCTCAGTATAAGCATAAAGCTATGATAAAGAGCCTCCCAAAAAACTGTCAAACCTGACAAACATCACCCTATTTTGGGTGATTCATGTGGAAGCAAATTATATCACCATAAGGAAAGTTTTCTAAGGGTTATAAAGTCTTAGAGGGAGAGATCAAATACCTTAGGGAGCATGGGTGTTTTGTTTTGTTTTGTTTTAATCTGCCAAGTAAAGATAATGGCTTCAGAAGAAAAATGTAGATATGAGATGTAAACACGACTAAAAAAGATGGCATCTGAAAACAATTATTTTTGGTTTGAGGATTTGGCGGGGGCGGGGGTGGGGAAGGGCAGGGGGGGGTGCAGGATGGGAAAGGATTTGACCCATAGTTTAAAATACCAGAATAACACAATTTGGAAAATGTACTAGTGTACTTTAAAAAGGACAGTAAAAACGTATTTGCAAAGGATGTTATAAACCTAATGAAGGGGGATTTACACTGAAAGGAGAGGGACAGGAAGAAAACTATCTCTGAGATTCTTGGTACTCTGCTACTTCAAGTACAATATAACAGCAGAAGAGAGAATCAACAACGTACAGGAGAAAATATCCAAGAAAAAATGCAACAACAAGATCGTCATGTCAAAGGTATTTCTACAAATACACAAAATTTGTATGATGAACAGATTAAACTTGAAATTCTAACACAAGGAGACAAATCTGACCTAAAATATTTACTTAAGATTTGTGGGGTGGGATCCATATAACTCCTATAACTCTAGATGAATGTCACATATTCAAAAGAAACAGAACAAATAAAGTGGAGGGAGCATAGTGGGATGGTGTCCTATGAAGTAATCCAGGAACTTGAGAGAAACAAGATGGTATAGAACATTTAGGTAAGAACCCACAAAGCTAGAAAAACATATTGATGTAGAAGTATGCTCCAGACCACATAGACAAAGGGAGAAACCAGAGGAGTAGTTTAGAAAACATCACAAACAGCCTAGATTTTTGAAATGTTAGTATTGGGAAACTCCAGAAAACTGAACATCCTTTGGAGCTCTTTTTCTCTATTCAAACCTCCAAAAGGTAGAAAAACAATCAAGGGCAGTGGTATTTTAGAATTGATTTTGACCATCAAGGAAGAATTGGTTGCCAAAGTAGAAATGATGAAAACTTGTGGGTTCAAAAAATCAATTTCACACAACTATAAGATGGGGGAGGTATGGAAGTTGTATAAAATAATTAGATTCCATGTAAGGGAAATCTTTCCAACAATTAGATTAATCCACAAAGGACTGGAATGTTTTGGTAGTTGGTGGAATTTTTTTCTCTTCCCCCTGCACTCCTCTCCTCCTTCCCCCAGTTAGAGTTCTTCGAGCAGAGACTATACATAACCACTTATCAAGATTGTTTTAGAAGAATTGGTTTTTAGGTATGAGCTGGATTAATTGTCCTTTGAGTTCCAACTCTTAGACTATGTGTCTATGAAATAACTTAGGGATTCAGTCAGTTTGTATGTAATATATTGCTATTCCCATCACACTTCTTAAAGACTAAGACAAATAGATTATTTTTGATACCAAAAATCCAACAATTCACAAAGATAAAAATTCTACTTCAGGGCTCATTATATACATATATATTGTCCTGTGAAATCCTGTTGTTGTTATTCAGTCAGTCAGTCATATCCAATTCTCCATGACCCAACCTTCATAACCATAGCACATCAGGTCTTTTTTTATCTTCCACTATCTCTCAAAGTTTGTCCAATTTCATGTTCATTATTTCCATGATACTATTGTTCCATCTAATCCTCTGCTGTCCCCTTTTCCTTTTGCCTTCAATTTTTCCAAAATCAGGGTCTTTTCCAATGAATCTTGTCTTCTCATTATGTAGCCTGGAAAGCCCTAGCAATAGACAGATCATATTAGTTCATTGACACATCTCAGAAAAAAAAATAACAAGTAGTGAAAATTCAAAAGAACTGAAAATGCTCATCATAACTTCCAATAATCAAGAACATATAATATATAAACTCAGAGATGCTATACTGGGTTTTTTTTAGCCACATTTAAATCCAAGACTAATAAAACCATTAACAATCATCTTTGAGAGCTATAGACAGCAATAAATATTCAACTATTATGCCTGATGTATCTCTACATAGACAGTTATTTTGGAATGAATATTCAGAATGATGTAGCAAAAAGAGCCCTGAAGAGGGAGTCAGCAGACTTGACCTGGTCCCATCTCTGCCATTAACTATCTTTGGGACTTTGAACTAGTCTCTTAACCTCTCCAGACTTCAGGCTCCTCAAATGTGAAATGAGGCAACTTAGTAACTGATGATGTTTATAGGGCACTTTTAAGCCTCTGAAGCACTTTACATGGATTATTTCATCCAAACTTCACAATGTCTCTACAATGTAGGCACTATAGGTATTATCCCTTTCTTAAAGGTTAGGAAATTGAGGTCAGAGAAATTAAATGACTCACCCATGATCATGTGGCTAGTAAATGTCAGGTGTGGGATTTGACCTCAGGAATTATCTCTAAGCCAAATGGTTTCTACTTCCCTTCTTCAAAATTCCCCTTTCCAGTCATGACCCAGGCTCCCAACCTAGTGCGTTAGCCCTGACTCCTCACTCTCCCAAGACACTCCATCTCCCTACACTGGTCATTTTCACTGCCTGTTCCCTTTTCATCTCTAGCATCTGGCTTCCTTGTCCTTGGCCCTCTTCTCTCATTCACTTTCACCTTTCAGTTATTACTTCAATGCACTATTTCAAATCTTGATTTCATATCCTAATATCTATGCTATAGGACTGCATCTTCAACCTAAAGAATTTCTCTGCCAAGATGTCTTCCAGGCACTTTAAACAAGCAAGTTTCGAGCCAAGACCATTATCTTCCTCCTTCTTGCTCCTTCTGCTTTTTCCTTCCAACTAGGAAAATACAAAGCCTAGACCTCTGAGCTCAAAGGGGCCTCAGTGGTTATATAGTCCAATCCTCTCATTTTACAGATAATGACACAAATTCAGGAATGTTTGTGCTTGTTCAAGGTCACATAGGTAAGCAGGCATCACACAGTTTTCAAATAGTTTCCCATGGTGATAACCTTAATTATCAGTCCTTTCTTTACTTCTCATATCTAAATCAATCACCAAGTCTCCAGCCTCCATAACGCCCCTGATATTTGTCCTTTTCTCTTTTCCCACTAGAGTTACCCTAGTGCTAATCCTCATTACCACCCACATGGACTTTTTACATTCCTTTGCACTTCAATTCCCTTTCCCCCTCCAATACACCCTTTATAACATTACCAGAAGAACCTTTCCTATTCACACCAGATCATGACCTTTCTCTGATCAAAAATCTTCATTGGCTTCCTCTTGCCCACCAAGTAAAATTCATACTCCTTACCCTTGTATTTAAGATCCTTCACCATCTATAACTTCCTTAATATTTCTGAAAGAAGGGTTTCCAGATGCCTTACCTTGGAAGCATATATGTGTGTATGCATGTATATGTATATGTATGTGTGTGTATTTGTGGGAAGGGAGGGTTTGCAGGGGAGGGGAGGATCTGTGAGGAGCTCTCCAATGCTCATTCTTTACCCTCTCTAATCAGAGGGAAGGAGGGTCCCCAAGGGTAAGAGGTGTTAAGTAGGTGTGAGTTTCTGGGTTGTTTTCACCTATCCTGTAGGAAGTTAATGATAGGTTTATATAGATATAGATATAGATATAGATATGTCTTGGATATAGATATAGATTAGATATGGGTATGGATATGGATATAGATATGGATTAGATAGAGAGATGTAGATAGAGATAGAGATCGATAGATTTAGATAGATCACACTTCTCCCTATATTCTAAGCTCCAACTTTCTGTCTTTGCAATACACAATGTACTATGGCACTTCCATGGCTCTGCTCACATTTTTCCCTATGCTTGTGTTCACTCCTCTTCTTTGCCTGTTGAATTTGCATTCATTCTTTAAAGCCCAATTCAAATGCTGCTCCTTCATGAAGTCTACAATTCTTCTCGCTTCTCCCTCACACATCATATAGTATTTTATTTTTCACCTCTATGATGCTCTTATCTTATAATATCATACACTCTTGTTGTTGCTGGGTCATTTCAGTAGCATCCAACCCCTCAGGATCCCAATTTGGGTTTTCTTGGCAAAGATACTGGAGTAGTTTACCATTTCCTTCTACAACTCATTTTTAAAGATGAGAAAACTGAGACAACAGGGCTAGGTGGCACAGTGAACAGAGCACCAGCCCTGGAGTGAGGAGAACCTGAGTTCAAATCCGGCCTCAGATACTTAACACAAAACTACCTGTGTGGCCTTGGGCAAATCACTTAACCCCAATTGCCCTATCTTCCCCCTTCCAAAAAGAAAAAAAAAAAAGAAAAATGAGGCAAGTAGGGTTAAGTGACTTGCTCAGGGTCACACAGTTAACAGGTGTCTGAGTCTGGATTTGAACCCATGAAAAGTATTACTGATTCCAAGCCCAGTACTCTAACCACTGCACCACCCAGCTGCCATTATATACCATAGTTAACTATATTTGGTATTTTATTTTCCTGCTAAGTTCTAAGAGAGCAATTTTCATGACTAACCTAAACTTTTTATCATACCCAACATCTAACACAGAATAAGTGCTCTCAATTGTATTAAGTACCTTCTCTTATTTAACTTTTTTTTTTACTTGATGTTGATTTTAACCCTTAATGTAACTACTTTATTTTCTGGCAGGATGTAGACAGCTTATTCTGATAGGACTCCCACATGAGTAAACAATCATTCCCTATTTGTTAAGATAAAATCAATTTCTTTTTTTTTTTTTTTTTTTTGTAGTTTTGTTTAGTGCTCACCACTGGATATAATATCGTAATGGTAAGGAAATTTGAAGATCTTCCCTGTCCCTTAATGGGCCCCACTTGGAGCCCAACAAGAGAAGCTTGCCTTGGAGAAACTTATTTTTCAACATATTTTTTATTACTTTGTAATTAGGCAGTGGGTCATGAAGGTTGTGATGTCCTCTTACCCTTGAGAAGGCCATATACCCTGACATGAGGTTTTGCTTTGGGGCTCACTAGTGGGAAGAGTTGTATGATTTGACCAGAGGAGACTCTGGGCAGCTATTGAACCCCATGGCTTTGAAAACCCAGGTGTTGGTGCTTCTCTCTCTGGTAAGTAACTGGATGGATGTGATGGTAAGACAGCTAGAAGCCCTGTCTGTTGGTCTGTTGAATTATGTTGTTTTCTCTGTCTGGATTTTTTTTCTGCTTGGAACTTCTTTTTGTATTTCCTCTGAAGTTCATGGTGCTGACTTTTCCCCTGAACTAGGTAAATGATAAACGTTTGATTAAACTGAGACTGTTAACCCCTTTAAAATTGCTTTCCTTTAGAAAAGCAGATCAAAGAACCTGTGCTAGCAGTCATCCTAGGTATGCTAGTGTGCTTGCTGCTACAAATGTCTTCCAACCCTCTTTTGAGTCAGAGTCCATTAAATAAATAAAAAAGTGCTTACTCTGTGCCAGATGCTATGCTAAGTGCTGAGGATACAAAGAAAGACTTAAGATAGTTCCAGTTCTCAAAAAGCTCACAATCTAATGGGAGAGGCAGCACATGAAAAGAACTGAATAATGGGGCATTTGGGGGGGGGGGATGTTTCCAGTGTGGGATATATGATGAAGCCATGCATCCAGGTGAGAAGTGATCTGAACAGAAATGAAATTCCTTCTGAGTTGATTTTATCTTGAAGACTGATGAGTTTCTACGGATGATGAAGTCCAGGAAAGTATCTGGGGTGGGGAGAGCAGAAATGACAAGGAGAATTCTCTGGGTTAGATCTTTAAATAGAGGAGGAGCTGGGAGGAGCCCCCCAATGTCCATCCTTCACTTTCTCCAATCAGAAGGAAAGAAAGACCCTGGGGTAGGATGTGCTAAGTGGGTGTAAATTTCTGGATTGGTTTCATCTATCCTGAAAAAAGTGTTAATGATATACAGGCTGTTGATTAACCTTTAAACCACTGGCTTTTTCTTTCTACAACCTGAGTCATACTTTTGCAACATATCTTTATGTCCTTCCCTATACCCACCTTTACATTAAAGTCACCTAGTATCAAAGAATATTTTGACTTGGTTTCAAAGATCTTGTCAACTTCTTCATAAAATTTCTCCTAACTCTGCAACAAATAATGTCACGTAAGCTGACTGTCCATTATTCTCATCAAGAGCACTGAAAAGTAAAATATCCTTTGAAATTATATTTCTTGTTGCTATAAAATTCATGATGAAGCAAGAGATGTGAGCCATTCTTCCATTTCCCAACAACTTTCTTTTGTCTTCTACTTTTGTTCCCTATTAGAATATCAATAATTAACATAGCTTCAATTCTTCCAATGGCATGTCAACTCACTGGTCATTGGACTCAGGGTACTTGTACACCACAATGGGTTACTAGAATAACATTTTGGGGAGGATGATAAAAGGCAATAACCACATGGTAGCATTTGATTAGTGTCAAATGAAATTTTGAAACATGCCTCTTAAAGACATCCAGAGTTGAAAAGATAAGTTTCCAGTTACGTAATTATAACAGAATATAGTAATAAATACGTGCTTTATCCTTGGCATTTATTGTCCCTAATGCTCATTAAAATTGAGTCCACACTGATAAACAAGTAGAATGCTTTCCCCTTTTTCTTCTCTCCAGTTGATTGATTTTCTTTAACTAGCATTATTCCCATTTTGATAAAACTATGACTGTAGCTTGGTTTTTAAATGATTCTCATACATGGTAACTTCATAATTATTTAGTGATCAGAATTACTGATATTCCTTCATTCAGAGTTATTTCTAATCTTTAAAACTTATGTTAAAATTATGAGAAAATAGTGCCACTCTCAATATCTCATCACTCCCCAAATCTGGCATACTATGCCATTTGTTAATTAGCAATCAAGGTAATTTCTCTTTGCTGTTTCATCAAGAGAATGTCCCACAGACTAGGGGCCCTTGTAAAATTGCCATTAAATCATGACACAACTTGGCTCTACATCACTCAGGAAATGTAACGGTGCCATAGGCTGGATTCAGTGATGGATTCAGAAGGAGCCTCTCATAGTACCTTACTGCCTGTGTGTAAGTCATTTTTAAAGATCTTTTTTTCTAGCTATTACCAAACAAAATAAAGTTTCTATTTTTGATCCCTTATAACTCCCCTCTTTAAATGTTTCCGGGGAAAGAAGGCCCAAATACATATCTATAAGTTCTGGCAGGGACTGACGTCACCTTGTTTTCCAGATTACTGGCATCCTGATGAAGCAAGAATTGCCATATTTAACCTTAGCAACAAAACCACTGCCAAGAGTAAAGATCTCTCCTGCTGGCTCTTTTTTCAAACATTTCTATCTTCACATTTGGGCTTCCTGTTAGTTCCTGTATCAATTTGGGGAAATGTAAAGGGTATCTATTAAGGGGATGTAGAAGGTGAAATGAGTTTTTTGCCAGACTCAGCAGACAATGTTTAGACTGTTTAGCTTTCATTTCCCAAACATCCTTTGGGTACTACCTGCAGTCTGAACTTGGAAACAGCAGCATATTCTGCCACAAAATATTAATAGCAGCAATTAATGTATTGATTTATATTTGATTCTGTCATCCTTCATTCCTTTTCTGCCACTTTCCTTTTATTCTGCTCTGACAATTCCCTAATGGTGCACAAGAGATATGGCTTTAGGGTAAGCCATGCTACCAATCATCCAAAGCAGACTACGTGGTTCAGCAGATCCCAACTCCTATTTTGTCAGTGGGGATGATGTTCTTTAGGATCTCTATGGAGAGGAAAACTCTTTCTAAGATTCATTTACAAGCAAAAAATTTAATAGGATGCTCTGTTCGATCATGACAGAGCATTTCTGCTGAAACAGCTTGTTGTTTTAGTTTTAACTGCAGGAGACAGAACAGAATTGTTCGGGCAACCCAATTATGAGCTATATATAAGCTACGGAAATGGGGCTCTGGGCCACCTTTCATTAATGGGGCAATGAGTGTAGCTGTTCTATAACTCTTCAGCTAAATAGAAGAATTTCATTGCTATGTCCAGGTTACATGACAGTGTCCTACTTATGGTGCCTTAGCCTTCTAAAACAGTGGGATAACAAGACCCTCATCATCTCACACCCAGACTATTGCAGAAGCCTCTTGGTCTGTCTCCTCTCCACAAGTCTCTCCTCATTCCAGTCTATCCTTCACTTAGCTGTCAAAGTGAACTTCCTAAAAAGTTCAGTGTTGATCATGTCACTCATTCAATGAACTCCAATGTCTTCCAATCACCTGTACAATCAAATATAAAATCTTCTGCTTGAATTTTAAAGTCCTTGATTGCTAATTTGGAGTATGTACACTCTGAAGCAATATTTCCTCACCCCTATCATAGGGACAATGGTAGGAAGGTCTTTACTGTGGAAAGGTCATAAGAATAAAGATTTGGAACTTAAAGAAAATTTATAGGTCCATCCAATCTATGCTTGTCCTTTAACAGATGAGAATTAATGATCTTGATTGCTAAGTAATAAATAGCATATTATGCCATATTTTAGGAGTGAAGAGATATTGAGAGTGGCACTATTTTCTCATAAATGTGGCCCCTCCTACCTGCTTGGTCTTTTTAAACCTTACTCAACCCCATGTAATCTGTGCTCCAGTAACATTGGCCTCCTTGCTATTCCTCACACATGACACTCTATCTCCCATCTCCAGGCATTTTCACTGGCTGTCCCCCAGGCCTAGAATTCTTTCCCTCCCCATCTTTACCAGCCAACTTCCCTGGTTTCCTTAGAGTCCCACCTAAATTCCCACTTCCACAAGGAGACTTTCCTAATTCCTCCTGAGTGCTACTATCTTCTGTCTGTTGATTTTCTCTAATTTATCATGAATATCTGGTTTGTATATATAGTTGATTGCATGCTTTTCCCCCATTAGACCATAAGCTTCTTGAGCATAAGGATTACCTTTTGTCTTTCTTTGTATCCCTAGTGCTTAGCACAGTGCCTGGCACTTAGTAGACACTGATTAAGTACTTGTGGATTAATTGACTGACAACATCTTTTTCATCCTTAATAGCTATAAACACAAATCCATTAAGCAAATCAGTATTCCCTGTCAACTTGGCATCTAACAATGGTTGTCAGTCTATAAGAATACTGTTCAGAAGCTCTCAGAGTAGTCAAGAGGGAAAAAGCATAGGGGCAAGCTAACTGGTTGTTTTTGAAAAATATTTTTATAGGCCTATGTTAACCTAGCACTTGTAGCATATACCAGCCCCAGTGACAGGGGAAAACCAAGCTCTCCAGCTTGATGCAGACCTCCAAATTTGGAGTATGTACTCTCTGAAGCAGTATTTCCTCACCCCATCATTGGGGTGATGGTAGGAAGGTATTTCCTGTGAAAGGGTCATAGAAACAAAGACTTAGAACTTAAAGAAAATTTAGAGGCCCATCCAATCTATGTCCATCCTTTAGCAGATGAGGATGCTGAAACCCAGAGAGTGAAATGATGTGTCAAGTGTCCCATGGGGAGTAAGTAGCAGAGGTAGACCTTCAAAGTAGATCATCTCATTCCAAACCGAGAACTCCTTGCCCCAAAGTCATTGAGCACTCAGTTTCACTCATGCATTATATGCATGGTTAGGCTACAGCAACCATTTCTCAGTGGCAGGAACTGCTTTGTGGATCATGCCAGGATCAAAACACCCACCTGGAATAGATAGTTTGGGGCAATTATTGAAGAAGGAAGACAAGAAATTATCTTAGGAAATAGAGAGGCAGATGAAAAACTTATTGAGAGCCATGTAAATGATTATGCAAATAGATATTTAAACATAGCCTAAGGGAGATGACTGGGGACAGCTGGGATATTCACATATTTCACATCCCCTGTTGTGGGTGAGGAAGTATAAGAAAGCAAACGACACCCCTTCTAAGTTCTTACTTGACAAAGGAGCAAAGTTACTTGACAAGCACCAAGAAATGCAATCTTCATTAGCTCAATATAACAGGGAACATTATGATTTTTGAGACATCATCTAGATGCTACAGCTAATGGTGAACAAAAGGATAATAAAGAATATTAGTTTAAGGAATTGAAAATATACAATATTAAAGGTGAAAAAAGTAGAAAACATGCATTTTAATTATGGATCTGAATTTTATTTTTGTGATTATTCCTTTGGTGTCTAAGCCAAGCCGATCACCTTGCAGTGAGGACAGACAATTTGGCACAGTGGAAAAAAGTCTGGATTTGAAGTCAGGGGACTTGGGTTTGACTTCAAGCTGTGTTAATTACTATTTGTATAAACCTAGACAAATCATTGAATTTCTCTGGACCTTAATTTTCCCATCTGTAGAATAAGGGTATGGACAAAATGCCCTAGACTCCCAACTCTGAAGGATTTTTCTCATGTTTTTATTTATATTGAATATTATTAACTATTCCCTTGTGCTCAGGTTAGAGATTAATCACCATTGCTAGGTAATAATATAGTGTAGTGCAGGACCTATAACATCAGCACAAAATCTTATTGCATTCCATCCCTTTTGTGTAAAGCAAAATTAAACATCATATCTGGGCAACAAATGGTTAATGCATCTTTATGCTCCCCAGCCTTGGGCCCCAGACATCACACCACCAGCACATTAATCAGAACACTACAGCATAATAAAGAGATGAGACAGCTTCCCCTTATTAGTGTGAAACAGCTGCAACTAACCAAATACATCGAAAGCATTCCAACACGTAATGATTAAGAGAAATTATTGGTGAGTTGTTTACTGGGGAAAGATCATATGTTTATAATGGGAAGGGACCTTAGAGGTCACCTAGTCAAACC
Organism: Gymnobelideus leadbeateri; assembly: GCA_011680675.1. Taxonomy (NCBI): domain Eukaryota; kingdom Metazoa; phylum Chordata; class Mammalia; order Diprotodontia; family Petauridae; genus Gymnobelideus; species Gymnobelideus leadbeateri. The sequence goes on along the minus strand of WOXC01007399.1, from coordinate 429,608 downwards.
CCCTCATTCTATAGATAAGGAAACCAAAACCCAGAGATAGTAAGTCACTTGTTTAATGTCACACATTCAGTGGAAGAGCCAAGATTCAAACCCTGATGCTCTAACTGCAAAACTAGAGTTATTTCCACTGTTATTTTGTGAAATAGAGTAATTATATGGAGCTCTTGGGGCAAAGAGGGTGATAGAGAGTGAATATCATTGTAGAAAAGGGAATGATAGAAAAATCTCCCTAGATAAGGTCTCTGAGGGGTGGAAGGAATGCTCTGTATCTTCATAGTGTCACAACTCTGCATATATAAAAGGAGATTGGGCTATGGAGTTGAGTTAAATAAACTTTTGTTGGGTCTAAGTCAGATTTGGTGTCTATTAATAGTTTCATATCAGGCCTTCTTACAGGGCTGGGGGAGCTAGAAATCCTTCACCACATCACTAGCATTTACTAAAAACCATACTATGACACTGGTTATCACTTATTAGGTTTGAGTTTGCAAAAAAAGCAATAGGAAGAAACAAGGAGAAATGCCAGTCTGGTCTTGATTCTCTCCCACCATGTAGGACAGGTTGATGAAATAGAAATGATGGAAACCTTGGAGGAAAGTAAGCATTCAACCTTAGACTTTGTAATAAAAAAGTAGAGGAAAGATGGGCATAGTCAGACATGCACCAGATAGCTTCAAATTCTGTAGCTTAAAATTCTTCACAGGAAATCAGCCCAGGAAGGATAAGGAGACTTCAAGAATGAAATTCTGAAAACAAAAAACAAAGACATTCCAGTGAGAAGGAATGTGGAGACTTGTCCAAAAGGACCAATGTGGACATAAAGGGGGCTCACTGACTAATCTAAGTTTTTAAAAATGTGTTCAAAAGATAGAATCTAAGGAAGGCAAAAGGGCATAATTACAAAATCATGGAATGGTCCTGTACAAACCCTGTTAATGGTGCTATAGTTAAGAATGAGCTGAAAACACAAAAGCAAAGAAAGTCAAAAAGAGCATGTGTGTATGTGCATTGTGTGTATATCTGTGTGCATATCTATGTATGTGTGTACATATAGCTTATATAACAATATGAAATAGATATAGATATGTAGGGAACGTTTGTGTATTTAGAATATCAGGCAGCTAGGGGGAATTGAGTGCTGAGTGCTGTGCTTGTAGTCAGGAAGACCCAAGTTCCAATTTGGCATCAGACACTCACTAGCTGTGTGACCCTGGGCAAGTCACTTCACTTCTGTTTGCTTTAGTTTCTTCATCTTTAAAATGGAGATATTAGTACCTACTTCCCAGGGTTGTTGTAAAGCTCAAATGAGCTAATCAATTGTAAAGAGCTTAGCATAGTGCCTAGAAGATTAGCTATTAACTATTATTCTAAATATATGCATGTATATAGACACAATATTTAGTTTTATAAATATATACATATATTTATGAAAAGGGGATAAAACCACAGATATGACTGCTACTCACTGGAGATTAAAGTGTACAATTGTCTAAATCAGCACTGAGGGTTCCAAAGTCCAGAGTACAACAAACTTTAGGCTACAGCATTAGGATAAAGGGATCTTACAAGACATTGTCCTCATAACTTGGCACCCAAAGTATGCCCCATTCTTGTCACTACTCTCAAATCTGTGGCAAAGTGTCGGGGTCCCATTTTGCACATAATAAGGCAGCTCAGCAAGGAATTTGATTAGTTTCCCAACCCCATGACACAGAAAAATGCCAGACATTGGCTAGTCAGAGAGGAAATTTCCAGATTGGAAGATTCAAGAACAGGGCTAGGATGGAAAGATGAAATAGGAAGAGGAATGATTTCTAGAGCTCAGGCAGCCTGTTACAAAAAAGGCTAGGCCCAGAAAACCAGTCAGATTTTTTTGGACTACCACGTACTCAAAAACTTTATTTGCTCCCTTTTGCCTACTGATAAAGATAAGAATCATGCCTGTAATTTCATTATTATAGAGATTTAGTATCTCTGCCTCCCCTTTCCCCCCGCCCCAATTGAGAAGACACCTTTTACCAATGCAGATCAATAACTTCTCTGAAAGGTATAGTCTAAGTTGCCTAGGGCACTGAAAAGTTAAGTGACAAAGCCAGTATTCATCCAAGGCTAGACCTGAATTCAGGTTTTCCTTGACCCCAAGGTTGCCTCTTCCTTATTACTTCATGCAGGTTGTCTTACCACCTTAATAAAGTATAAGCTCCTGATCTTGGTATTCAAAGCCTCAAAGAGTTGGATGCAACCCACCTTTCCAGCTTTATCTCATATTGCTGTCATTCACAGCCTAGTACCTATATGCTAACTAGACTCCTCTATCCTGACTGCAGCCTTTCCTTCTCTCATCTCTGTGCCTTTTGCCAATGCTGCCCCCCATGCAGAGAATGCAATTTCTCTGCATTCCCCAGGCCTTGTATGTAATCAAAGCTGAATAGACTGAATCTTCTCCTGTTGAAGTCCCTGTCTTCTCTCAAGATCCTCTTCCAGTTGCCAAATTTTTCATGTTTTTTCTGACTCCCCAACTGAAAACAACCTTTTCTCCCCAGAGCTCTCATCACATTTTGTCCAACTCTATCCTTTGCACTCTTTTCCCACTGTATTGGACCACAGTTCTTTCTGTACATTTTTTTCTGCTAGTCTATTACAACTGAAATCTGTATTGTGTCTTTGTATTCTTGTTGGCTCAGTAAGCCTATGTTTTACATATAGTGTTTAATAAATGTTTGATGGATTGTTGAATTTATTCCTGATAGGAACTACTGGTGAAATCTGAGACTCTTGCACTCTTGGGTTTAGAAAGAAGATGCAACATTCCTCTTATCTAGTAAAATATATTTACAATTTTGAGAACAAAGGAGAAAGCAACAGCTAGAATTAAAAGGCCATCAGAAAGGGAAAATAGTGAGGGCCCTTCTCAAAACTGAGACAAAACTCGAGTCTTAGTCTATCTCATCCAGGCCCTCCTCGGCCCACCTAGTAAGTGTCCTACCCGAAGGACTGTCTCAGCAAACATTTTACACCTTCAAATTAATCAAAGCAATCCTGCATTCAGTTCTCTTACCATTTCCTGGTTGAGCTTCTTCCCTTTCTCAACCAGTTTTGCCTCACCAGCGCTGTTCTTGTCATCATTTCTTCAAGTCTGCCACAGTTTTTCTTGTTAATGTTGCAATCCAGCACATGAAGAGTCCCACAACAGATGCTTCTCTCAAATCCAGAGAGATGGCTTAGATAATACTCTCTTTGTCTTGGTCCAGTAACTCGGAAGTGAAATGTGAGGGAAGCATCATTCTTGTGATTTAACTCTAGCAAAAAAAGGAGGGGCAGGGAATAGAGAAAGTTTGATCACAGATGCTCTCTCTTCAATTCTTCAAATATCCATTAAGTGCCGACCATACATAGTATAGACAGAATGAACAGCCTCCTACATGTGTGATTTAAGTCTATCCAAAACACACACACACACACACACACACACACACACACACACACACACACACATCTCTTCTTTGTTCTTACTATTTCCACCATTTCAGTAAATAATGGAAAGTCGGGAGGGAAGGGAGAGGAGGGACATAATGGCACAGTAGAAGGAGAATTATCTCTTTCAATAGACTTGTGTTCAAATACTGACTCTGGCACTTTCTACTCATGTGACCTTGGGCAAGTAACTCAACCTCCCTGAGTTTTATTTTCTTCATCCATAAAATGAGAGGGATTGCACTAGATGTCCTCTAAAGTCTCATAAATATGGATCTGTGATCCATCAATTTCTCAAATATTTATTGATCTGTCAGCTTGCATTAATCAGTGAAAAAAAAACATTCTCATTAACACTGATTAGTTTTTCAAATTAGCTATTTGTCATGTGTTGTAATGGGGGAAGGGATAAAGAAGGGACCATGGAATGAGCAACAGCCTGCAGGATCCAATGCTGGACTAATGTGTAGGAACTGGGGATCTATGGTGGAGTGAAGGACTGGTGAGAATCTGTATGGGAAGGTATCACAGAGTCCCAAAGACAATCATATATTTCAAACCCTTTCCTAGTGATGACTAAAAAATCAAAGATAGTATAGCTGATGGATACTTAACTCTGATTCTGTAAAGCAAAGAGTAAAGCTGAGAGTCTCTCACCTACACATACCTTGACTTCTCAGGAAGGGAATCCAAAGTCTACTTTACATCATCAAAAGAGAATGACCGTCCTGTATTATCCAGGATAACAAAGAAATAGGCCAAAGTTTATCACTGGAATACCACGATAGTGTTTTCTCAGAGCTTTATCCAATTTCTTGATTTGCCTAAACCTCCCTCCCTCAATTCTTTCAAGGTTTCTTTGTCCTAATTTATCCTATCAGCAGGGTGGGACCCAACACTATATTTAGTTTACTGGAGAGTAGAGAGGGCTAGCTCTAAACAGATGACTCCAGGATCTATATCTCTAGCCATGACTTCTCTTCTGAGTTTTAGATGCATGTCTCCAACTGCAAAACATCTCTACCTGTTAGTACCTTTTGCTTGACATGTCTAGAACCCACCTTGTTATCTGTCCCCTTAAACCCCTCCTTTCTGATTTCACTCTTTCCATTAGTGGCATTAGGGGTGAAGGGGATAGAAGCAAACATTTCTTAAGCTCCTACTATGTGCCCAGGCACATTACAAAAGCACTACCAATCACCTATTGCCCATATCTATAACTTTGGAATTATCTTTGATTCTTCTCTCCTGCTCACCTTCTACTTCCACTCAAGTATAAAATCCTTTCAACTCAACCTCTTCAATACATCAGGCAACTTTCCCTTACTCTTTATTCCAATGGCTACCACCCTAGTACAGGTCTTAAGTATCACACACTCACACTGTTACAACAGGTCTTCCAACTCCAAATTTGTTCTTACAGTGATCCATCCTTTTCCAAATGCCAAGACTAACCTTCGTTATGTATATCTTTAGTGATATTACTCTGCTTAAAAATCTTCAGTGACCACCTGCGCATATACATTCAGATGTCTAAACAGAAAAGCACAAAGCAAGATGAGTTAGCCATTTTGTCAGTGGTAGCTAACAATAACCCAGGGAGGTAGTAGTATTAATACCCTCACTTTACAGCTGAGGAAACTGAGGTCCCTCTTTTGTGATTTGTACAGGGTCACATAGCTAGTGTCTGAGGACAGATTTGAATTCAGATCTTCCTGACTTGAGGTCCAGGTCTCTAATGGCTTCACCATTTAGCTGTCTAATGTAGATTTAGGTCATACTAAGAGGCAAGCTATGCAGGACTATGGAAGTAATTATTTCTCTGTCCTGGTTAGCCATATCTACAGTATAGTATTTAGTCTGGGGTGCCACATTTTAGGAAGGATAATTACAAACTGAAGAGTATCCAGATGATGACCACTGGCATAGTGAAAGGCCTCAAGTTTATGTCAAATGAGAACTGGAGGCACCCCAGGGATGGGGAACTGGCCACCTCGAAGTCTCATGTGGCCTTCTAGGTCCTTGGGTGCAGTCTTTTGACTGAGTCCAGCTTTTACAGAACAAATCCTTTTACTAATGGGATTTGTTCTGTGAAGTTTGGATTCAGTAAAAGGGTCACACTTAAGGACAGAGAGGGCCACATGTGGCATCGAGGCATAGATTCTGCACCTCTGGATGAGAGCTATTTAGTTCACAGAAGAGAACATCTTCCACATTGGGTGGAAGGAGGGGATCCATGCTTTCTGTCTTAAAGTATTTGCATATCTCTTCTGTAGAAGAGGAAGCAAACATATTTATTCTGATTGACTCCAGGTGATAGCAATAGTAGCAACTGGTGAAAGTTGAAGAAAGGAAAATTTAGGTTAACTAGGTGATGTAGTGGATAGAGCACCAGACCTGGAGTCAGGAGGACTCATCTTCCTAAGTTCAATTCCAGCTTTAGACACTTACTAGCTGTGTGACCCTGGGCAAGCCACTTAACCTTGTTTGTCTCAGTTTCCTAATCTGTAAAATGATCTGGAGAAGGAAATGGCAAACCAGTCCAGTGTCTTGGACTAGAAAAAACCCAAATGGTGCCACAAAAAGTCAGACATAACTAAAAAAAAAACTGAACAATTTGAGTTCAATGTAAAGAAAACCTTAATCATTAGAGTTTAAAAGAAAAAAGGGCCTTCTCAGAAAGTGATGAGTTCGTCCTCACCAGAGATCTTCAAGAAAGATATGGGCGATCAATTGTCAGTTCTATTGTAGAGGAATTTTTATTCAGGAATGAGTTTAGTTAGCTGGCCTCTAAGGTCTTTCTAACTCTGAGATTTGGAAAATCTCTCATTCCTCTGCCTCTCTCACTTTTCACTATACCCATAATGTCTGTTCTATGAAGCCTTCTCTGACTCTCCTTCTCAGGTCCCAACTGGCTCTTGTTTCTCCCCTAATGTGCTCATCACATGGTATTACCGATTGTAGTTATCTCTATTTGTTTCTTCACCTTATTATTATTATTACTAGTAATAGTAGTAGTAGTAGATGACTACCCTGTAAGTTCCATGGAAGTAGGGATGATGTTTTATCTAAATTTCACTGTATCTCCTCCAGTGCCTAGCATAGTGTTTTCCATTCAGATTCAAAATAAATGTTCATTGCATTGTATTGCAAATTCACAATACCAAATTGTCAAGATCATATTAAAATAGTAAGTAAACCAAGAATATTGTGAGTCAAAGCATAGGGAGGACATCGTTAAGAAAAAAAAAAGGGGGGGGAGCTTTAAAAATTCCCCAATTGGAACAGGAACAGTTTGACCTTGGAGACAACAATCATAGGATCATAGATTTAGAGTTGGTAAGTATATTGGAGACCATCTCATCCAATCCCTTCATTTGACATAAGAGGAAACTGAGCTCCAACAAGCTTAAGTCACATGCCCAAGTTTACATATTATCAAAACCAGGATTAAAATTCCTGAGGAATTGTATTTTAAATAGAAACTTTAATCCTCCTACGAAAGCCACTTAGCCAATCTGTTCATCAGTTTGCCAAATGATAATCAATTAAAAAATCATTCTCCTGTAGAAATTTCTGCCCTCTGCTCACTTGAAATAATCCTGTAGACATAGAGGAATATATTAGGGTTTACCTTCCTTTGGAAGAAAGTAGCTAAATTGGGGTGGCTAGGTGATGCAGTGAATAGAGCACCGGCCTTGGAATCAGGAGAACCTGAGTTCAAATGTGGCCTCAGACACTTAACACTTACTAGCTGTGTGACCTTGGGCAAGTCACTTAATCCCAATTGCCCTGCCCTCCCCCCAACAAAAAGAAAAAAAAAAGTAGCTAAATAACTCAAGGGTTATTGTTGGGAAAGCATTTTGTAGACCTTGAAGTGCTATATGTAAATTGCTAAATGTAAAATTTACATAGATCCTATATGTATAGGTAAATTGTTTTTGTTGCTCTTGCTGTCATGTGGAGGTCAGTTTTAAGACAACCTCAATCCTCTGAAACATTTCTAAATAGAAAGGAAGACAAAAGCTTTCAGACACTCACAATAACTATCACAAGGATACTGCAAATCTAAGTACTTTGTCCCTAAACCACTCAAAGCCTATCTATTTATTAAATGTAAAATATATGCTTTGTTATCTGATTTTACCCATTTGAGAGGGGAGGCACCAAATTAAAGGCAGAAATCAGAACGGATTGCTGGCTAAATTTCTAAAAGACTGGCATAATAATAAGAGAAGTCCTGGGATCATCCTCCTAGACTAACCTCATTATTTTACAAAAATGGTCCAGGGAAGTAGTGATTTGCCCAAATTTGCAGAGGTAGTAAGGAGCAGACCCAGGTTCTCCACCTCTAAGTCCTCTAACTCTAAGTCCAGGGTCCTTTCTACTATATATAATTAATATCTAAAATCCTGTTGATCTGAAAGACTAAAAATTGCTTTATAAAATATGCCATAGACATTTGATTTTTTGAACTGTGCAGGTAAAGTACTGCTATGATTATATGTTTAATAATAGCACTGGATATATTACATAGAACCTAAACCCAGATGAGTTACACAAGATTTTAATAATCATTAATAACCAAGATGGTGTAGTTACTGATCTAGAGTCAGATATCCTAGAGAATAAAGTTGTGGGCCTTGGGAAGCATTGCTGACTATATGTGGAGGTAATGGAATTCCAGCTGAGGTATTCTTCACTCAAAATGCTGGCAAATTTAGAAAACTCAGCAGTGGCTACTGGATTGGAAAAGATCAATTTATATCCCAATCCTAAAGAAGGACAATGTCAAAAAATATTCAAATTACCGAACAGTTGTACTCATTTCACATGTCAGTAAGATTATGCTTAAGATTCTGCAAGCTAAGCTTCAGCAATTTGTAAACCAAGAATTACCAGAACAGAATGGTTTTCAAAGAAACAGAAGAACTAGAGACCAAATTGCCAACATTTGCAGGATTATGGAGAAAACAAGACGTTCCAAGAAAGCATCTACTTCTGTTTCATTGGCTACACTAAAGCCTTTGACTGTGTTCATCACAATAAAATATGGCAAGTCCTCAAAGACATGGGAGTATTGGGTCATCTTACATATCTCCTAAGGAATCTAGATGTGGGTAAAGAAGCAGCAATTAGAACTGAACATGGAATAACTGATTAGTTTAAGATTAGAAAAAGAATCTAACAAGGTTGTGTATTGTCACATTATTTCTTTAACTTATATGCAGAGTACATCAAGTAAAATGCCAAGCTAGATAAATCAAAAACCATAATTGAGATTGCTGGGAGAAAAAGCAACAATCTCAGATACACAGATGACTCCATTCTTATGGAAGAAAGTGAAGAAGAATTAAGAAGCCACTTGACAATGTTAAAAGAGGAGAGTGTAAAAGCTGGCTTTAAGTTTAACATAAATTAATAATAATTAAAAATTAACATCATGGCAACTGGCCCCACCCCTTCCTGGCAAGCAGAGGGAGAAGACATGGAAGCAGTGTCAGATTTTATATTCTTGGCTCAAAGATCACTACAGATGGTGACTGCAGCCATGAAACTAAAAGACACTTGCTCCTTGGAAGAAAAGCTATGGAAAATCTGGACAGCATATTAAAAAAATAGATACATCAAGGGGCAGCTAGGTGGCACAGTGAGTAGAGCATCAGCCCTGGAGTCAGAAGGACCTGAGTTCGGATCCAGCCTCAGACACTTAACACACACACAAACAAAAACCTAGCCGTGTGACCTTGGGCAAGTTACTTAACCCCAATTGCCCTCCAAAAAGGCAAAAAAAAAAAAAAAAAATAGATACATCACCTTGCCAACAAAGATTTGTTTAGTGAAAGCTATGGATTTTCCAGAACCAATGTATGACCTTGAGAGTTGATTTATAAGGAAAACCGTGTTCTACAGAATTTATATTTTCTAATTGTGGTGCCGAAGAAGACTTATGAGAGTCCCTTGGATAGCACGGAGATCAAATCAGTCAATACTTAAAGAAATAATTTCAGACTATTTATGGAAGATAAAATATTGAAGCTGAAACTTAAATACTTTGACCTCATAATGAGAAGACACTCACTGGCAAAGACCTTGATGCTGGGAAAGATTGAAAGCAATAGAAGAAGAGGCTGGCAAAGGATGAGATAGATAGATAGAGACATGGAAGCAATGAACATGAGCTTGAATAGATTTCAGGAGAGAGTAGAGGATAGACATGCCTAGCACGTCCTGGTCCATGGAGTCACAAAGAGTCAGACACTACTACAACCACCAAAAAAACCCCAGAAAATATCAATTAAGTTCAAAATTTCAAAAAGCCTAATTTTCCTTTCTACATTTCCCTAGTACTAGTTCCTTAACCTACTAGTCTAGAAGCCTACACTTAGATACAAAAGGAAAGTTCATCTTTTGTCCTTGAAACTAGGACAGAAACCTTTGACCCAGCAATACCACTTCTAGGATTCTATTGCAAAGAGATCATAGAAGTGGGAAAAGAACACATATGGGCAAAAAATATTTACAGCAGCTCTTTTTGTGGTGGTAAAGAACTGGAAATCAAGGGGATGCTCATCAATTGGGGAATGGCTAAACAAGCTGTGGTATATGCATGTAATGGAATATTATTGTGCTATAAGAAATGAGAAGCGGATAGACTTCATAATAACCTGGAGAGACTTATATAAATTGACGTTGAGTGAGAAGAGAAAACCTGGAGAAATCTGTACAAAATTACAAACACAACATATGTGTGATGATTAACTTTGATAGACAGCTCCTCTCAGCAATGCAAGGTTATAAGCCAACTCCAAAAGACTCATGATGGAAGGAAATATCCACATCCAGAGAAAGAACTACAGAGTCTGAATGCAGATTGAAGCAAACTACTTGCTCTCTCTCTTTTTCTTGTTTTGTTTTGTTCCCTCTTTCTCATTGTTCACTCCATTGGTTATAATCCTTCTTTACAACCTGACTAATGTTTAATGTGAAGGTATTTGTAGATCCTATATTTGATTGCATGCCGCCATGGGGGGAGGGCGGGAAGAGGGAAGAGGAGAAAATTTGAAACTCAAGGGATTGTGGAACTGAATGTTGTAAACTAAAAGTAAATAAATAAATTAAATTTTAAAAAGAAAGCATCTAGGACAGAAAAACACTGGTATAAGAGGTGAAAGTCCATTGTTCTTTGTCCCAAAGGACTGTAGGTAGTGTGTGGGGTCCTGAATCACCAATGAGTACCATGTAAACAAACCAAGAATAGTACATTAAAAAAATGCCTGTGAAGGGCTCAGTTGCATCTTTTGCTAATCCTGTCTTCTATGGCTAAGCATGTAGGTATGCAAAGGGTACTCTTCAAAGCCAGCCAGGAAGAATATATGTGAGACTGACACCTAAACTGGGAAATAATAATAGATATTTACATGGCAGCTTAAATGGTTTACCTATTATCTCCTTTGAGTCCCACAACAATCCTGTGAGATACATTTTGCAGATGCAGAAATTGGTATTCAAAGAGGTTGTTCGATTTTCCAGTCACTTCCCTATACCCCAGCAAGGGGTAAAAGAAGACTTTGAACTTAATTTTTCCAGATTCAAGGACTTTGTAGATAATAAAATGAGAGTAACCTTAAGAGAGTTCCATTTTCCACAAAAACAAAACAAACCCAAACCCTACATCTTTAATGAAAAGTAGAATCTTGGATATTAAAGCTATAAGGCACCTTAAAGGTCATCTAGACCAATGAGGTCGAACTCAAATAAAAATGGGAGCCACTAATCCATATATATAGATCCCTACAGGTTGCATACTGATTTAGTTTTAAATTTAATATAAGGTATGTTTTATTTATTTTGTTAAGCATTTCCCAAGTATATTTTAATATAATTAGGGCTGCACTGGGGAGTGTTGAGGACCACATCACTTCTGATCTGGACTAACACTCTCATTTTATAGTAAAGAAAAAACGAGACACAGAAAAGTGAAATGACTTGTCCAAGATCATCTAGTTAGTGGCAAAGCTTGCCTCTATCCAGATCTTCCAACCTCCAGACCAATATTCTTTCCATTACACCAGGATGCCTCTATGTGATTAAATGACTTCAGTGTCAAAATAATAGACTGATTACATTGAAAACTCTAGAGGCATCCTAAGCTATTCAGGACTACTCTATGTCTGTATAAATTAAAGTGCATGAGATGTAACAAATGTCAAAAATCAATCCTAAGCAAAGAACTGCTGGCTTAGATGAAATTTAAGCTTAGTTTATGATGACAAAAACATATAGCCCAAGTAAGAATATAAAAAATAAAATAAGATAAAAGCAAGCAGAATTTTTCAAATGACTGCTGATGCAATTTTCTCAAAGGAAGATTATCTTTAGTTCCTAAATTCTTTACAGAATTCCTGACAGCTCTCACATCTGCTACTATAAAACTCACTGTAGCTTCTCTGCCTTTTGGGAAAAAGCACATTTAATTATCAGTAAAGTTCAACTTCAGCTTGTTATGATGAATGATTAGAACCTGTCATCCTTTTCCAACAACAAAGGAGCTGCAAAGGAATACAATTTTATTCATCTCCCCTCTCCCCCCACCTGCTTTATTTAATTGATGAAGGTTTGAGCTTTTATTAATCTTTTCAAGCTCTACTGTGAGATACAGAAAAAGCTAATATGATATCATTATATCTAGCTAATGTGTATGCTTTGTGAAATTGATACACCCTGCCAAGACGTAAATTACTTAAGCTTTGATAAATGTGTTGAAATCGTGGAATGTTCAAACAGATAAAGCATAGCAATTCCTCTTCCCTCCCCCTTCCCCCACCCCCACCCCTTTTTCAAACTCATGTTTTTGTTCCAGCAGCTGAGTGTTTTTTGCATTATTATTGTAATACACGGGACAAAAGAGAGCAGTGATACTGAAATTAGCATGAAGAGCCTGGAGAAACACAGAAGTTACCGGGGAGATACAGCCATATATTTTGTAGATAAAATCTAATGATCTTGCTTTGGACAGAGTGGTTTGCCAACAGGTTCAGAACCACCTACAGTCTTTTGCTTGCATGTCATATCATAGAAATTGTCTGTCTGAGCAAGAGGGTGCCCGCTAGGCTCTTTATACTATCAGCTCCCTTTGCTGACTCATTTGGTACTTTGGAATGAAAGTTTCCCAAAGGGTTTTGGAGCTGATCTCACCTCTGCCTCATTTCCCTTATGATCTAGATAGAGCTCAGAATCCAACAGAACTAGAACCCTCAAGAAATGTCATGGAGGTGTCCTTGGGAAGCCTGGGGCTGAGAAGGATGAAACTCGCTCAGTTATTAGCTTGACATCTGCCACTAAGCAAGTTACTTGATTGCTAACCAGATTTTAAGTAATATTGAGAGGATGTTAATATCCTGGTGACCTGGGGGACATATTCACCTAGACTACAGGAGTCCTCAGTTAGAGGTGTCTATGTGAGTATCTAGGCCTGACGCTGATCTTCATTCCTTCCCCAAAGATTCATAGGAGGTCCAAGGGATTTGCCTTATTCTGAAAGTCCAGCAAGAAGAGGGGTAATAAAAAAAAGTAATGGATTTTGATTTGGAGGCCTCGGTTAGAATCTCTGTTCTGCCACTTTCTGTGTGACCCTATTCCAATCATTTAGCTTGTCTGGATCTCAGTTTTATCTTCCATAAAACTGAGGGGACTGGCCTCATTACCTTCAAGGTCATTTCCATTTCTCTATGATCCTAGGAAGGTCATGGTTTTAACCAAAGAGAAGTTATATTTTGAAGACCTGATAGCTATGAAATGCCACCTTGGCTTTTTGTTGTTGTTTCTTTGTTTTTATGTTTGTATTTACAGCCAAGCCATCCCTTAGTATAATTAAGGACAGGAGGGCAGGAAAGTGCTGAACGGTATAAGACTAGAAGGCAAGTTGAGGGAGGAGGAATGAGTGATGGTGGGCTCACTGAGGCAACTGGAGTTCTATTGGTATCCATGCTTCTGGTAGGGGTCTTCATCCTTTTAGAAGATTGGGGAGATTGGCCACTAACAAATATGGCCCCTCCTATAGATACTATGTATTTGAAAACATCAACCAGGCTATATATGGCCCCTATGAGCAAGAAGGAAATGGCAAATCACTCCAGTATCTTTGCCAAGAAAACCTCAAATGTCATCAGACATGACTGAAAATGACTGAACAACAACAAAAATGGAATAAGGGCCCAGTCTTTGTCAAATTTACAATTTGGTCAGGTTAACTGACTTCTTTTGCTACTTGGGGAATGAAAGCATTCCCAGTAGCAGACTTCAGAAACACCATGGCATGAGAGGGCAGAGGTCAAAAGGCAAAACAGTTCATTCATTTCTTATAGATTTTTACTTTGGGAGAAAGAGAAAATTGCAGATCTGTACTGTGTTAGTCAAGCCTGTTTATTAAAGGCTGGAGCACTTTCACTGGTATACATGAACTTTGTTTTACCCAACAGATGTGTACCTGAAGAATTGTAAATTGAATCTTTGTAAATCAAATTCTATTTTAAAATTATTTGAGGAAGCATTTGAAGGAACCACGAATATTTTTTCAAAACAGGTAAAAATCTGTTTATGAAGCAAAGAATCATCCTCTATTTTTCCAGTAAATTTACATTTTTTCATCCCTATATTCTTAAAGTGGTTATACCTATAGAATTTAAATATTGTCACCATGTATACTCCTCTAGAACTGTTTCTTTAAAAAAAAACTGCATTCAAAATATTCTTTGTTTTAAGCAATATTTAATATAACCAAATTGTGATATAACAGAAGGATTTGGAGAATCTCCTAGAGTTCCTCATTATCTTGTGGGATCTGTCATATATTCTGAAATTTGCCAATATGAGACAGGTTATACCTACAAGGTCAGAAACCTCTGTTACCACCACATCAATTAGTAATGGGTGAGTTCAGGGAGCCAGAAATATCCCCTATAGCTTCATGAATAATGGCTTCAAGATTTATAGGTTAAAAACAATGGCAGCGAGGAGCTGAAACCAAGCAGGGTGCTACATCAAGGAAAAGATAAAGGAGGAAAAGCAAAAGGGAGAATGTGATAACAAAGGGTTGAAAAGAAAAAAGAATTTGATGCTGGCACTGATAACAAGCAGGGCTGTTTCATGTGTATGGGGGAAGAGAAAGTTTTAAATGGAGAAAAGAAGGGCCTGCTAGTGAAGGAGTGGTGATGATAATGGTTTTTAAAGGTCTGGAATTTGAGATTAAAAGTAAATAAAAAGGCAAAATAGCAAATGAGGCATCATCCTCCCTCAAAGAGAAGGGAAGTAGTAATAAAACCAGTAAGAAAATAGAGGGGAAAAGAAATATACATATATATATATATATATGTGTGTGTATACATGCATATATGTGGACCCCAAGGGATAACAATAAGAACAGAAAGCATGCTTGTGTCTTAACCAACCACCCTCCCCAGAAGTTTTTTGGAGGTGATTAATGAATCAGAAAGTATTTAGTAGGAGCTGTTCCAGATATAGCCACCAAATGCCATCCCTATAAATGTGTATGAAGTCATGGTTCTCTGCCTGCCTAGTCCACTGTTTCCTAGTAATAATTGCCATATAACTATTATGTTGTGCTATATCAGTGCAGTATAAAATTATATTCCCAAATATCAGCATCAGATAGCTACCACATCATGAATTATTTTGGACTACAGCAATAAAGAAAACCTATTAAGATTTACTAAGGAGTAAAAGCATTGTGATTTGTATCAATAGAGGTACACAGATAAAGTTGTGGATTCTAAAAAAAACACAGAGCTCTGTATTTGGAGTCAAAGGACTCAGAATTCAAATCCAGGCTTTTCTATATTCTATCTATGTTGTCTTGTATAAATCAGTCAAATGTTCTTGACCTCAGTTTCCTCATATATGTGGGGGTTTTTTAAACATGTTTAGATTAGATGCTTTCTGAAGTCCTTTCAAACTCTACATTATGTAATTACCAAATAACATTAAGTAGGACCAAGTTATGCCTACCATTATATTCCATGAAAATTCCAATATGAGCTATAATCACAAAACACATGATGGACCTATACACACATGCCCAGTTCTTTACTTAGCAAACAATATAGCCACTATCTATCAAGGCCCAGGAAATTATTTCAGCCTGAAAGCATACAGACTGCCAAATTAGGCTATCTGAACCACAAGTACTCAATGGAAAAGGGATGGGCAAAACCTTAAAACCCAAGAATTTTGAATAATTGTACCCAGAAAAGAGAGGTAATGAGCCAAACAACAAAGGAAGGCAGCAGAATATAGAAGATTTCACTTGCCTTGAACTCAAAATGGCCAGGTTTTAATACTGGTTCTACCACTTGCTTTTTGATGATTTTGAGGGACTAGCTTATCTTATTTTTTATCTATGACATAAGACTCAGACAAAACACTTTCATTCTCAAGTTTCTGATTCCATATTTTAGAATAACAAAGTCACTACTTTGGATCATATATAGAAGAAAGGTAGATTTCATAGATAGTAAGCCTAGTAGAGAGGGAATTTTCCTAAGGGACAGGAAGATTAGAAGTCAAACCCTACATTTGCAACCTTCTTGTTTTATGGCCCATGTAACCTCTCAGTGCCAGTGCCAGCTTTTTAATAATCAAAGTTGCAGAGACAGTGACCAAACTGCATTAGCTGAGGAAATTTTCTTCTTGAGAGCCCCCTACATGAATGAAATCACACTCTTGATTTGTTCTCTGTCTTTTATTTGTCTTTCTCTCTTTCTCCCTCTCTCTCCCCCATCCTTCCATATCTCTCTCTCTCTTCTCTCCTCTTCTCTCACTCTCTATATGTATGTATACACATACATACACACACACATATACACATAAATACATACATCTATAAACATGTACATGTATGGGGAGGCTAGGTGGCCCAGTGAGTAGAGTGCCGGCCCTGGAGGCAGAAGGACCTGAGTTCGGATCCAGCTTCAGACACTTAACAGACACAAACAAAAAACCTAGCTGTGTGACCTTGGGCAAATTACATAACCCCAATAGCCCTCCAAAAAGCAAAAAAATAAATAAATAAATAATAAGATTTAGAATATCTCCAAATCAGATGATCTTCATAAATCCACAAGACATCCAGAAGGCTGTTCTTCCTGAGAAAAAACACCTCAACCAATTTGATGATATAAATATTTTCATTTAGGCTAAACAACCACTTATAAATAAGTGAAGTCCCAAAGAAATGAAGATGCTCTGCTTCTGGTCTGAGAAAAGATCGAGGTTGGGATGTTTACAGAAATAGGGGCTAAAATTGTGTCAGCTTGTTAAAAATGAATTTCTGTGGGGTTTTTTAAATGTTGCAAGTCATCACTTTAATTTCTGTGCACTCACCGTTCTATATGGCTTGAAATAATGCTTATCTTGGTACATTGGTGAAGTCCAGCTGTGTGTGTGAAATTCTATTTAGCAGCCCTTTAAGTAACAGTGAAACCATTTCCCTTTTATGCTTCAGGTATTTTAACTTCAACAGTCATGAGCTCAAAGACCAACCTGATATTCTTCTCTCTCTTTTTTTCTCTTCAAACAGCTATTTTGTGACAGCAAAAAAATAGCACATGCCTCAGAGGGGCTGGATTGGGAAGACAAAGATGCTGCCGACACACTGGTCGATAACGAGGTCCACTCAAGGATCATCAATCCTTTACGCCTGTTTGTTAAACAGTCTCCGGTGTCAAAGCCCGGTCAGATGTCATATGCAGACAGCATAGAAAACTTTTGGGATTGGTTGTCCAACATCACGGAAGTGCAGGAGCCATTGGCAAGAACTAAGCGTAGGCCAATAGTAAAAACGGGGAAATTTAAGAAAATGTTTGGATGGGGTGACTTCCATTCCAACATTAAGACTGTGAAACTCAACCTTCTCATCACGGGGAAAATTGTCGACCACGGCAATGGAACCTTTAGCGTTTATTTCCGACATAACTCCACGGGTCTGGGAAATGTCTCAGTGAGCCTGGTACCACCATCCAAAGTGGTAGAATTTGAAGTCTCCCCCCAGTCCACATTAGAGACCAAGGAGTCCAAATCTTTCAATTGCCGCATTGAGTATGAAAAAACAGACCGGGCGAAGAAGACTGCATTGTGCAACTTCGACCCTTCGAAGATCTGCTACCAGGAACAGACTCAGAGTCATGTGTCTTGGTTGTGCTCCAAACCCTTCAAGGTTATTTGCATTTACATTGCCTTTTACAGTGTTGATTACAAACTTGTGCAAAAGGTTTGTCCTGACTACAATTACCATAGTGAGACTCCGTATTTATCCTCTGGCTGAATCTTTATGAGATGGCAGGATTGGGGGGCATTTGTGACTGGAATAACTGAGAATGGAGTTCAGCTCCTCACCATAAAGATTCCTTTTGTTTGGGGCAGTGGACCTTGCTTCCTTATCAGGTTTTAAAACGATTAAAAACAAAAGTCTTCAAGTTTGTGGCCGTGTTTGTGCTATGTCCTAAGTAACCTACAGAGTCAAACTGTTTCTGTAATATTGCTTTTATTTAAGATGATGGTCTGGAAATGTGGCTCGTTTTTTTCTAAGGGTGGTAGCAACATGAGACGAGAAAGGACACAATTTTGCATGTGAGAAACACTTGAAAATGAGTCTGCCTTTCAGATGTGTGTTAGAATTCTGCTTTTAAAAAACAGCAGATGCAGTGAAGCAGCTGAAAAGACTGCATTGGACAGAAGAGTTGCATATCTAACATTGACTTTTTTTCATGATTTTCTGATTTTCACCCCCCATGTAATCACTTCTATGGGAAATCAAAGAGAAAAACTTGTTTGAAAACTCACTTTTAAAGGAGGAAACTATGCCACAGTGGAACTAATACACATTAATAGAAGTAGATGTGCTATATTGAATTGACGTGGTTTGGCTTATTATTGTGGCCTCATGCTTGTAATCTTGTCTGATAAATAACTGTTTTGGAAGTGGGAAAAGCACTGGGTTTAAAGATAGAGGACTGGGTTCAAATCCTTGGCAAGCCACTTCATCTTTTTGGATCTCAGTTTCCTCATCTGTAAAAAGAGGGGGTTGGACTCAATGATCTCTTAGATCCCTTCTAGTCCTATTTATGATTCTATTTTTGGTTTGTAGTGATATTAGAAGAGATACCATGGAATCTGCATTAATAATAATAAAGACCCATTTTAAAAAATCATTATCGGGGCGGCTAGGTGGCGCAGTGAGTAGAACGTTGGCCCCGGAGTCAGAAGGACCTGAGTTCGGATCCGACCTCAGACACTTAACGCACACACAAATAAAAAACCTAGCCGTGTGACCTTGGGCAGGTTACTTAACCCCAATTGCCCTCCAAAAGGCAAAAAAAAAAAAAAAAAAAAATCATTATCACCCTACTGAGATTATCAAAACTTAAAGTAAATATTTGAGTATGATCCACCCACAGCAAATATTTGCTCACAGGGTTTTTCACACACACAAATTTTAAAACACACACAAACACACACACACACACACACACACACACACACACACACACACCACCTTTGAAATGAAAGAAGCAACTAAAAAAGATGGGGAGAAAATTGAGAATCGAGGATTCTGGAGTCCTAATACTTATTGTCTTCCAAATTTGCTCCTGGACTGTATTTATTTTTGGACTGAAGGGGTGGGCCCTATTGGAGGGGGAACGGAGTGAAGGTTGCTAGTGCTAAAATGTTCCCATACTGACGACTAAAATGCCAGGTTTATAAACCAGACTTTCTAGTCTACTTAAATATGACTGTGGTCCTTTACAATCCAGTGTCTGTGACCTTGGTATTTTTCTAAGATGATAAAGTAAATCCTTAAGGTACAAAATAGGACCATCACTGACTCAATTAAGAAGGATGAGCTGGTTGATAAAAAAGAAAATCTCTGTTGCTTAGAGTTCCCTTAAATGAATGGCTTTCTAGACTATAGATCACCCATTTCCCCTGTCAATCTGTAAAATTTCAGACTAAGGTATTCTGTTGGTGAAAATAGGTTTCATTCAAAAGCCAGGATTCATAAGGTTATTTGTTTGCTGTTCCCCTCCTTCTTTCCTTCCTTCTTTTCTTCTTTATTTCCTTCTTCCTTCCTTCCTCTCTTCTTTCCTTTCTTCCTCCTTTTCTCCCTCCCTTCTTTCCTTCCTTCCTTTTTTCTTTCATCTTTCTCTTTCTCGTTCCTTCCTTCCTCCCCCCTTCCTTCCTTCTTTTCTCTCTTTATTTCTCTTTCTCCTTCCTTCCTTTCTTTTCCTCTCTTTATTTCTCTTGCTGCTTCCTTCCTTTTATTTCAAATGGGGTTGGAAGAAGAACTGGAGTAGGAAGAGGTATCCTAACAAAATGATCTTACCTCACTAGCCATAAAAACTGATTGTTATTGTCATAAAACTTAATTTTCCATTTCTTCCCTTTTGCTGCTGCCCTGTACACAGTGTTCTGTTTTGTACAAGTTGTATTGGACTTAGTGGTATATGGTAGTACAGGCTAGAATGTATTGCTCTTTTCTGAGTTTGTCAGGCCCTTTGTAATACTGTTGTAAGTGATGATTTAAATGACATGTCTTTTTACCTTCCTCTATAAGCAATTTAAAAACACATATATATTGTACAGTATGTGGAAACATATGTGTATATATATACTCAGAAGTTCCCGTGTACATATAAAGTATGTGTACACATTTATATGTAAATAAAGAGTATTTGCTAAATCTGTCACTTGACCACAGAACATTTATTTTTAAAGACCTACCTTGCCACCCTAGGAATGTTAGTCTAAGATTATTTTTTCCCTTATACTACATTCAAGCCATTATAGAAATAATGATGCTAAAGTAGCACAAGATAAGGTGATGAAGAACCTTGAGCAACATTGATTCTAGGCAAGGAAATAAGCTAGTCACAATTCATACCCCTTGTGTTTTAGCTGAATAGAAGAGTATGCAGCCTAGAAAAAAAAATGCATTCCTATAGATGTATTTTAAAATTGAATAGAATATATACCACAAATATACTAAATCGTAGCTTCTTCTTAAGACCTGATAATTTTCAACTAAAGTACTTGGCATGATATAATTAGGTTTCTTTAAAACCCTCAAATACATTAAATTATTACAAAGCCATTATTGGCTTAGAGCACAGCAGTGGAGGCAAAAGCCATTTTGTAAACCAGTTTTTGCAGCCATTCACAAATTGTTCAGAAACATAAAGAAAAACACACATGTGTTTCTTAAGATAAGAACCCAATGGCAAAAAGAACAAAGAAAGCCCCAGAGAAACAGACCAAACCAATGTTAGAATATTCAATCATTCTGGGAATTGAATTTACCAAATAGGACAAATCAAAGCTGATGGCCAAAGAGAAAAGCAAAAATGAGACCTGAATGCTAACTTCATTAGATACAGTTCCACCTTACATCAGAAACAATCCAAAGTAGAAAATAAATTTCCCAAAATCTTTTTTGTTAAATAAACTGGCATCAAAAAAAAATCCAGAAGCTAAACCAAGTATGGATATGTCAGAAAGTTCAGCCCTCTAGTCTTTTAAAATTGGTACATCTGTTTTTAACAGGCATTATTTTTTTGTGTTATACCAACTCCGGGTGTACTTCCCTGACTTCTTGCTCACAGACCGTAGGTTGGGTCACCAAGGGGTTACTACCACTCTAGGATCTAAGGGTACTGTGTGGGTCCACATTTCTAAAACTATAGTTAATGAGCCCCAACAGGTATTCTTACCTTTAATAGTCAGCTAATAGACAAAATTAGAGGCAAAACAAAAGTATTTACAAATATGGCACAGTGAAAATGGTAGCTACTAAATATTTCCTCCCTGTCTCTGACTCACTCTATCACAAATATATAGAATCAAGAGGAAAAGTGGACACAAACTTAGAGTACACTGATAGTGAAGTACACATGTAGGGAGCACATATAGCCAAAGCAACTCATATCTCTAGCACTGTAGAGCCCCTATGTCCTCACTTTTCTTGTGGCATCTTTAAACTTCTGCCCACCAATAGGTATAGCTTCTTTACTAAGTAGGTTGTATAGCTGGGATGCCTGGGTTTGTTACTTTACACAGCTTGACTCCAGTAGCCAGCCCTAGTTCTCCTTTGAATCCCTAACTTTCCCCCTTCTCTGCTGCCAGAGATCAAGCTCCCTCAAAGTGCTTTCAATACCTGGATCCCTGCATCATTCAGATTGGGCTTCATTGTCTCCTCCCCACCCCCCAAGTAGTTCTATGTAAGATGCCATGGCCCCCAAGGGATGAATGGGAGATGAAGGTGAAATGACAGAAAATCCCCCACCCCACCTCCAGTCTTTGGTAGAGACCCAAGGGTCCCACTCCACAAAGTTTCCTGCTTCCAGTGCCCCAAGTGGTAGCAATTTTTTTTTAAAAAGACTACCAGGGCCATGGCCAATCTTTTGCCAACCAATGGCAAGTTACCTTTCCAATTTCATCAGAAAACTTTTTTAAACTTTGAAAGGGAATAACAGAACACAGATACATCCTAGAAATATCTTCAGATATCATTTAATACATTAATACTTCCCTCTGTTATCTGTTCCTTCTGTGATTATATCAACTGAGGTGGGGAGAAAAAATGACTTTTCTACCCATTCTCTGCTACATTTTTTTAAATAAAGAAATGAAGTTAAGTGAATAGAGCACCGGCCCTGGAATCAGGAGGATCTGAGTTCAAATCTGGCCTCAGACGCTTAACACAAAAACTAGCAGTGTGACCTTGAGCAAGTCACTTAACCTCAAATGCCCTCCAAAAAAAAAAAAAAGAAATGAAGTCATTTTAAAACATCATGTACCAGAGAACCAGAGACTTGGGAAATTCTATAAAATTGAAGAAAAAAATTCAATAAAATTAAAGGACTATTTGTAAAATATAAAAATAAATAGATAAATAAATGAATAAAAAGTAAATGAATAAATAAATAGATGCTTGTCTAAGCTAGGGGATGGTGTATATTACATTGACTTATAAAAGTTCAAGTTTATATCACTGGCCTTTTAAATATGATTACTGGCCTAGAAGAGGACAACATTATGGGAAAGAAAACTCACTAATCTTGGCATTAGAAGACTTGGGGTCCAGATCCAAGGTCCACTACCCTGTGACTTTAGGGATATCACTTCACCTGGAACACAATAAAAATTTAATAATTATTTATTGGGTTAGATCAATAAAATGAAGGATTGGACTAGATGGCCTCTTTATAAATACGCATGCATCCAGTAAACATTTATTAAGCACCTACAATGTAGCAGGCACTGAGCTAAGCACTGGGTATACAATTAATAAAAAGGCTTGAGTTACATGGTGTTGAGTTGTAAAAGTGATGAGCTCGACCTGGGAGGGGCATCTTAAATTGAAACCAGGCAGAGCAGCAGGCATAGCAAGGTGGAGTGCATACGTGCATATTTATAAATGCACATGTATTATATTTGTGTATACATGTATATAATATACATGTATTATTTATGCATGTGTATATATTTATATGCATAGGTTTTTATGTGTGTGTATAATTAGCAGAGGCTAACTGTAAGCTAATTAATGTTGAACAAGGTAGAGGGCAGTAATTCTACTTTTATAAGACAGGAAATAACAAGAAAGTAAACTTTTCACTTAATTCTCTGGTTATCTATAGAACTTATTGTATGAATACTTATTGTATACCTTACACTTCCTTTTTAACCCTTTTAGCAGCTTATACAATGCTGG
This sequence comes from Gymnobelideus leadbeateri, assembly GCA_011680675.1. Taxonomy (NCBI): domain Eukaryota; kingdom Metazoa; phylum Chordata; class Mammalia; order Diprotodontia; family Petauridae; genus Gymnobelideus; species Gymnobelideus leadbeateri. Next base: position 406,348 of record WOXC01007399.1, on the reverse strand, counting down.
TCTGCTATGGGCAATCAATAAATGTTTTGTTAAGTGGAGTAGATATTCTAAATAACAATTATCAAGCACTGAAAGATTCTCAATCCTCAAATAAAAACTCCATTATTTTCCTTGTATCCTGCTGATTTAGGCACAAAGCCGGACCAGTATCTTAGAAATATTTTCATTAAAATAAAAAGAAAGAAACATAAACAAAATCTGCCATTATCCAGAACCCGGAACCTTCAACCCTACAAGTTCTCTGGTCAATCAAAGTTTCATTTGCAATAAAATATAAATCCTTCTGCAGCTGATTCAAAAATCTCTGGTAATTTTTAGAACTTTCTGGCTGAAGTCCAAAAGAAGACAACCTTTCTGTGCAAATCATTGTGCAGTCTCCTAGGAGACTGTGTAAAAAGAAAGACAAACCCAAGTCTTCTAGACTCCAAGGCCAACCCTCTACCTACTATTCCCTGCTCTCTATCTCATACTCAAGACTAGGGGAATTAAAGAAGTAAAAGACATGGTTCTGGCCAACAAGGAACTTACCACACACACACACATATGCATGCATATATATACATACATGCATACATACTTATGTGTGAGCATTGTGTATGTATACACACATACATACACACATGCATTTCATTGCAAATTCAAGAATCACAAACATGTCAAGATACTATGAAAAAAGGGAAGAAACTGAGAACTCCTACCATACACAGTTTTTGTGGATTTTAAAAATATATGCATATATATGTACATAGATACATATATACACAAACATACTTACTTAATCGTGAATAACAAATTGCTCTATTCTGACCTCCCTTTTCTTCGGTGCCCATTAATCCATAAGCTATCTCCCCCTCTACCAATTTGAAACACTCTCCTATAATAAACATGAAAAATCAAGCAACAAAAATCAAGATGGTGGTCATACCTGAGACTACACATCAGGCTCTGTACCTCTAAGTCCCAGAGTGTGCTGGAGCTAGCTTGAACTAGTTGTAAATTTCAATTTTCACCTTGGAAATTGGTAAATACAGCAAATCAGGGTTGGATTTATTGTTTTGTTTATTGTCCAGATTTAAGAAAGTGAGGGAGAAAATATTAACATAGATTAAACTTAAAAGGGTGTTGTAGGTATTTTTTTTTCAGAGAACTGGTTATTAAATATTGCCCTGAATAGCACTATCTAGTCAGTTTTCCTCACTACTAAGAAGCAGAAAACGTGCTTCATCAACCATCTTTTGAAGTAATGATTGATTGATATTTTAGTCAAAATTCCAAGGTCTTTCCCCTCATATTATTGTGGTAATTACAATAATAAAATTTTCTCAGGTCTTGCTCACATGACTCTCTAATAGCTCATATAAGTCATATTTTTCCAAATATGTTATTTTTCTCATTTCTTACAGCACCATAAAGTTCTCTAGGATTCCTATGCCGTAATTTGTTCATCCTTTCCCCAATTGATGTCTGCCTATTGTGTTCTTTGACACAACAAAAATGCTGGCATAAATATTCTTGTACAGAGATCTTTTCCATCTGGTACTAACCAAAGAAATAACAATCCATTGGGACAATTCCTATTGTTGTGGTCACTGATCCAATCCAATCCAACAAGCATTTACTATATGCAAAGCACTACACTAAGACCTGGGTATGAAAAAAAAATGAAAATTAAGTTCTGCCCTCAAGGATCTTATGTTCTTCTAAAAAAACAACACAAACTCTTCCTAAAATTGATTATCAAAAATTGGCCTTGGAAACCCAGTCTCAGTGGATTTGATTAGGGTATCCCCTACAATGTTATACACATATGGGCCACTAGGTGATGCAGATAGCAAGCTGGGCCTGGTGTCAGGTGTCAATTAACTCTTCTTGAGTTCAAATATAACCTCAGACACTAATAATAGCTGTGTGCCTCTGGACAAGTCACTTAACCTTGTTTGCCTTAGTTTCCTCATTGGGAAAATGAGCTGAAGAAAGAAAGAACAAACCATTCCAATAATTTTTTCCAAGAAAACCCCAAATGGTGTCATGAAGAGTCCAAGAATGACTGAACAACAACAATACAATGCTATAGCAGAAATTTACACCCTAAAATTTTAAAGTCAGAGGAAAGCTTAAGAAATTATTTAGTACAGTGTATGCATTTTTTCAAATAAAATCTAGAATGATGACATGAATTGTTACTTGTGAGTCAGAACTAGAATTCAGGTCTTCTGACTCTTGTTCTAGTATTTTTCATTGTGTCATGCTCCTTCTTCTTTCATTAGTTTTCTGAAATCTCCTCCCCCACATCAGCCAGATAAAGTAATTATTTCTGATAGAGAAGACCCAACACAGATGTGCAGTACAGACTTTTCAAGGCTAGTAAGAAATAATAACATACTATAGTTTACAATGGCCAAACTTGGACAGAGCCAATAACAATTGTTCTGATGTCTGCACAAATATAAAGATGACCAAATATAGCAAGTCACTTCACCTCTATTTGCCTGTTTCCTCACCTGTAAAATGGGAATAATAAAGCATTTATTTGCCAAGGTGTTTGTGAGAATCAGATAAGATGATGATTGTACAGCACTTAAAAGTGCCTAGTATTTAACAATACATTTAAACAAGTATTTACCAATAATATATAAATATTATGGTGATGATAAAAATAAAGCCAGAGACAGTCTCTACTCCTGATGAAATAATAATAGCGTCATTTATATAGTGCTTTAAATTTTGCAAAGTGCTTTACATATTTAATTTATTTGATCCTCACAATAACCCTGTGAAGTAGATGCTATTATCATCCCCCATTTTGTAGATGAAGAAACTGAGGCACAGAAAGGTAAAGTGACTTGCCCAGGGTCACACAGCTACTAAATATTTGATGCAGGATTTGAAGTCAGGTCTTCTTGAGTCCAAGTCCTACACACTGTCCAGCTGTGTCACCTAGATGCTATTAATTATCTCACATTCTTACTTCAAAGGGAAAACACAAATTGCTTCAAATAATAGAATTTTATTAACATTTCATAACCAAGTGCAATTGTTCTAACATCTACATAAATGTTACAATGACCAAGGAATGACCCATTCAGTGGACATTTAAGCATTAACTAGAAAGAAAAATTACAGCTTTTTTTCCCATCTTACATCTATGTTTTACTGTGATCAATTGAGATTTCATTTTTATCTGCCTTTTAAGAGTCAATGAGTCATTATTAAACCATCAGTTATTTCAAGCATATAAAAAGCCAAGACCACCATGGGTTCTCCAGTCCAATGATGACATTATTTTATAGCATCTAAAACCATACAGGATACATAGTAAATTCTTTAAAAAATATATTAGAGGAAAGGGTTACTGAAACTCTGAGTTCATACACTGTTTTTATAGGCCTTTCCATAATATTCCTCTTTGGCTTTGCACCTTCCCTCACCCCAGGAAGTCCTGGATACATCTAAATTTGACATATTTCTTGCCTTTCCTTTAGGATGTAAGTTTATTAAGATCAGGGATTATTTTTACTTTTTCTCAGAATCTTCAGAATTTAGCACAGTACTAGGTACATAATAAATATTTAATGAATACTTATGAATTGTTCAGCTTTCTAGGATTATTCAGATAGCAAGATATACTAATTAATTAAGTTTAATTTAATACAACAAAAAATACAAAAGGTCATGTACTTTTTATTCTGGTAAATAATTTTTCCCCTTCCAGACAACTCAGGCACAACTTAAAACATCTGCTCAGTTAAGGTTTTGCTTGTACTTCTGGATACTCCACTCATCTACCCTCTGTCAGTTCTTTGACTTAATCCTGGAGTCCTATTGTTCCCATTTTGCCTTAAAACTTTTCTGTTTCCACTAGGCTCAGTCCACCATCCTCCTAACACTAAAGCTACTCTTACCCCGAGCCTTCTCCTCATGATCATCAACCTGTAAAATCTATTTTTATTTTTATCTCAGCTGCATTTTCTTACTTTGGTGCACCCCTCCTGCCCAGCCCTGTACAGATAAGGAAAGGGGGCAGCATTTCTATCTGTTCCCATCAGGGGTACATATTGTGTGCATGTGTGTATAAACATGCACATATGTACATACAATACAATTATATATCTGATATAATTATATATACACACTTTTTTTAATCATTCTTGAAGATCAATGATGTCACAAGGGTGATTGGTTTTGAGCGAGGCAGAGCTGTACAAAGTCATCTGCCTGGCTCTCTCTCCTCCTGAGTCATCAGAGTCCAGTGGCAAGACAAAGGTCAAGACAACAATCAATGGCCCAGCTTACAGTGGGTGACCTTGGTCTTTCTAAATTAAGGTCCCTTCTGAGGTCTCAGTTTGTCTGAGGTCACATCCATTCAATGACTAAAGTCTAGGTAAGAATTGAGAGGAAAGATGGCCCAATTTACCAATCACAATGTTATTAATCTGGAAAAGGAAGACCCTCAGAGTTTCTGGCCAAAACAGAAAACAATTGCTATTTACACTAACTCAGCCATCAAATCCAAACAGTGAGCCACAGAGGCTGGGGCTGGGGCTATTGGCCATTCAATGAAAATCAGAATGATTTGGGTTTAAAGAATAGTCAAGTAGCTTCATTTAAAGCCTGTTTTTCTAGAGCTACATTTCAAGAAATCAAAAATGAAAATTGCAGGGCAAAAAGTAAGTTGTCCCAGCTTTAAAAAAAAATGAAAAAGAAAAAAAAAAGAAAAAGGAAGAGGAGGAGACAGAGGAGGAGAAGAAGGAGACAGAAGAGGAGGAGAAGGAGACAGAGGAGGGGTAGAAGGAGACAGAGGAGGAGGAAGAGGAGGAGGAGGAGGAGGAGGAGGAGGAGGAGGAGGAGGAGGAGGAGGAGGAGGAGGAGGAAGAGGAGGAGGAGGAGGAGAAGGAGAAGAAGAAGAAGAAGAAGAAGAAGAAGAAGAAGAAGAAGAAGAAGAAGAAGAAGAAGAAGAAGAAGAAGAAGAAGAAGAAGAAGAAGAAATAGCAGCATTTTCCAACTTATGTTTGAATTAAAAGGCTGAGTCCCCAGAGGAACTACTACTCTCCTGTGACATAGTAAAGACAATTAATGCAAAACCTTCTACATACACACACACACACACACACAAGATGCAGATGACCCCAAATCCTCATGTTAAGTAATATTCCAGAATTAAGCCTTATACCAGAGCTGCTGCTAAAGGAAAACAAATGCATCTATCCCTATCTCAATTAAATTCTCTATTTCTAAAGCCTCTATTGTGTACGAGGTGATACAACAGCTATGGAGACACAGGGACAAAACAATACCATTATTGTTGATACTGTTGGACAAAACAATGCCATCAAGAAACTTCCATTCTACTGGGGGGGAAGGGTGGTTTCCCATTCCACCTCTTCTAAAATCTAGAGGTAGAAGCAATGGGACAGAATGAGAATGTGGAAACAAAACAATGATACAGAAGAAGGTGGAATTAGTAATCACCCAAACATCGGTTAAACCCTTGGGTAACTTGAGGTATCCATTCAGAAAGATTTGCTTTCCCTGGAAGATCTACTTAGGCAATTATGTTTTTATCTCCCTATGGATTCCTTTTATGTTCTCAATTTACATAATATAGAAAGGAACTTCATAGCATCAATGTTAGGGAAAGGGTAACAGGTGTTGTGGTTTATTGTTATTTTTCCCCCCAAAGACTTAGTCTTGAAAAATACTAGATCCCACAAGTGATTTATTTGGCTATGTCACTGGAGAATAAATGTCCTTCCTTAACAAGTGTGGCTCTTTTCATTTGTCAGATATTGATTCCCTCCCACAACCTCTCTTCCTGGCCCCATGATTCTTGTAGAGGTTAAGCCAATGAAGCTCATTCCCATTTGTTTCTCCTGGTTTATGCAGTGGTATCACCATCCATAACATCAGTGCCACCAGCAACTTATCTTTAGTGTTCTGTCTTGAACCCCAAATAGCAAAGAAGCAAACACTAGCTCAATAATTCTCAGAAAGATTTTTAGAGGTGGGCTAATGCTCCTCCTCCCAGGACTCAAATCACAATAATAAAATGCATTTAGCAGCTGACACCTAGTCAGCACTCTTCTCTAACCTTGATCTTCATACACTAAGAAAGTTTTTAAAACATGCATTTGCATTCATGAGGTCTTCCTTATCCGATTCTATGTTGAGGCAAAATGAAAGAGATGGTCATTGAAGGCACTTCTTCATCGGTTGTTCATGATTTCTGTGGTAGCATTCTGTAGTCCTTCTGCCCAGTCACCAACTTAGTGGTCTTAGCATGTGAGTAACTCCTTGCTGCCTCAGTTCCCTACTAAGTGTGACTGATTGGGCAGTGAGCCTGGAGTCAGAAAGACCTAAGCTCAAATCCAGTCTCAGACACTGAGCAGCCATGTGATTTTGGGCAAGTCACTTACCCCCTAATTGCCTTCATTTCCTCATCTGTAAAATGAGGTTAATAATAGGACCTATCTACTAGGGTTATTGTGAGGACCAAGTGAGATAATAATTGTAAAACATTTGCCACATTATATATAGTAAGTGCTATATAAATACCAGTTATTATTAATAATAATAATGATTCTCCCCTTTCCTCCAGTTCCTTTCCTAAACTGTTCAAAAATCACCTCTGTCACCTTAATAAACTAAATTCACATGACTCTGGGTATCTCTCTTCCCCCTACAAAGAACTAAAATTGCTCTAAAATACTTTTCAGAAAGAAATTATTGCAGGCATAGTGGATAGTTGTTCTAGGAGCCAAAAAAACTAGGTTTGAAATGCTCCCATTATTCATAATGGCTGTGCAACCCTGCACAAGTCATTTAACTTCTCAGTGACCCTATTTGAAGACTAGAAGTTGCAGAGAAGGTACTAATCTACATTGGCTTGGAGAGAGCTCCTCTCTAGGACTCCCTATGGTAGTGAAATTCCAAGTCTGGTCCAAAAAGAATGCAAGACCCTTAACACATGTGTACAATGTATGGGATATTGTTTTTGAAATGACATTTATATGACACTTGAAAATGTGCAAAGCTTGTTACACACTCCATCTTATTTGGTCCTCATAACAACCCTGTGGAATAGGTACAACAGGTATTGATAATCTCATTTTAAAAATTATTTAGTTAATTTTAGTTTTCAACATTCAATTTTATAAGATTTTGAGTTTTAAATTTTCTCCCACTCCTTCCTCTCCCTCCTCCCCAAGACGATATGTAATCTGATATAAGCTATATATATATATATACAGTCATATTAAACATATTTCCACATTAGTAATGTTGTAAAGAAAAAATTAGAACCACAGGGGAAAACAAAGAGAAAATGGTGTATGCTTTGATCTGAAATCAGACTCCATAGTTCTTTCTCTGGATATGGATGGCATTTTCCATCATGAATGTTTTGGAATGCATTACTGAGAAGAGTTAAGTCTATCAAAGTTGATCATCGAACAATGTCACTTTTACTGTGTGCAATGTTCTGCTGATTCTGCTCACTTCACTCAGCATCAGTTCATGTAAATCTTTCCAGGTTTTTCCGAAATTTGCCTGCTCATCATTTCTCATGGAACAATAGCATTCCATTCCATTCAGATACCACGACCTGTTTAGTCATTCCCCAATTGATGGGAATCCCCTCAATTTCCAATTCTTTGCTACCGAAAAAAGATCTGGCTGGCCTCATTTTTTAAAAGTGATGATTTGCCCAGGTGTCAGAGGCAGGATTTGAAGTCAGTTCTTTCTGACCAAGTCCAGCAGATTATGAATTGTAATTTTTATTTATTATTTAAATTTCATTTTTACTATCTTTTCCACACCGGGGATTCTTTGTGGTCCTAGATCCCCGGGACAATGAGTCAAGGGATCCTTCTCAGAATAACGTTTTAAAATCATTGGAAGAGCGGGGCTAGATGGCAAAGTAGACAGAGCAGCAGCCCGGGAGTCAGGAAGAGCTGATCTCAAATACAGCTTCAGACATAGCTTTGTGATCCTGGGTAAATCATTTAACCCCGATTGCCACCCCCCCAAAAAAATCTTAAATAAAATATTTGGAAGAAAAGCTAAATTTAAGTTACAAGTCAGGGAAAATAAAAGTGGATTTTTTTTTTTGTTTTTTTGCTGTCCCAAGTTCACTACCCCCCTAGGAACTCCTGCTTTAGAATATAACCTCAAGAACAGAGCATCTCTGAGTTTGTTTTGGTTTGGTTTGGGGGAGTATTTTTGTTGTTATTGTTGTTTGATGTTTTTATTTTTCATCTTCCTGAAGCTAATATATTCATTCATATCCTGTCAATGTTGCCCATGTTAACAATGGCTTGATAATTTCTTGAATTGTTATTCCTTCTCAGCTCACTTTATAAATAAGGAAACTGAGACAAACAGGGTTAAGTGACTTGCCCACAGTCATGAAGCTAGTAAGTATCTGAGGTGAGATTTGAACTCAGGAAGATCATTCTGCCTGTCTCCAGGCCCAGTGCTCTATTCCATGCCCCACCTACCTGTCTTCCCTCTCTATTTACTAAATCCCACTGAGTCTCTCATTCCATTATCTTAGATGCATCCTTTTCTCTCCATTCAAGTAGCCTCCACTCTGATCCACACTCTCAGTTCACCATAATTATGCTTTTGCCACAGTCCCTAAATAGTCTCTGCCTCCAGCCTTCACACTCCAATTCACTGACAGAATAATCTTCTTGAAACATTATTTTTATCATGTTACTCTTTTGCTTGACCTTCAATGGTTTTCTACTGCCTATAGGATAAAGTCCCAGCCGCAATTCCTCAGGATGGCATTCAAGATTTCCTATAACCTGGTTTAATACTACTTCCACAACTTTATCTCTCATTAATCCTCCCAGGTCCATAGTTGCTCAATGGAGGCCATTTCCCAGGGAAGAGGGAAGTACTGTACTAGCAGCAATGGCAAGTGAGCAGCCTCTTACTTAAAAGATCAAGGCAAGTAAAGGAAATAAGTTAGTTCCAATAGCTAGTTCTCAAATAAGATGAGAAGCCCAAAGGGACATTGTGTCCGGTAGGTCAAACTGTAGATTTACTTCTGTATGAACTCAACCCTGTTTAGCTCAGAAAATACTTGATTGTCTTGTCTTGCTTTTCAGATCCTGATTCTGCTAAATCATTTAAACTTCCAAGTATTACAAAAATAATAATAGCAAGAACAAATAATATTTACATAGTGCTTTAAGGATTACAATGGGTTCTGTACATACTAAATCACTCTAACCAAAATTGCTTCTTCACTGTCTCCAGAACACATCATCTCATTTCCAACTTTGGGGCTTTTGTATAATCTTTCCCCTCCTGTCCACTTAGCCCAATCCTACCCAGATTTCAAGGAATATTCAGTCACTTCCTCTTGAAGTTTTCCTTGAACCCCAACAGGAGGAAATTCTTGCTACCAACACAGGTTGACATTTGTTTTGCAATTTATAGTCTTAGAGAGTTATCTCGGGCATCAAAAGATTAAGTGACTTGTTGAGTGTTGACACAGCCAGTATATGTCAGAGATGAGTTTGAACCCAGGCGATCCTGAATCTGAGGCTGTCTTTCTATCCACTACATCATGGTATTTCATAATAAAGAGTCTTCTGACATCTGTCTACATCTATTATCTATCTAATATCTATTATGGATGTTTCTATCTCCATCTCTGGCTCCCTCTTTCTGTGTCTCTCTGTCTCACTTTCTTGACTCCTTCTTGGACTCTTGCAATGAATAACTTGCTGAGTAGCCTTCCTGACTCATCTCTGTCCATTCCAATTCATTCTCCACTCAGGTACCAAAGTGATTTTCTTGAAGTTCACATCTAGGAGAGGATGGGAGGGAAAAAATGTAAAAATTTCATAAGAGAGAACAAAAGAAAACCTAGAAGGAAGCAAAGAAAATCTGGGCAGCTTTAAAAACAATTTCTAGTGTTTATTATATAGACTTTATTGCAATGGAAATTCATTGTTTTATATTGAATCCTCTCATGTTCTGTTTTATACATGAAAATGTCCTTTTTTATTTTCTCATTTTGTATTTAAGTTTAAAATGAATAAAAGATTTACAAAAAAAATATGCATCGAATCATGTCACGCCCCCAACCTAATAAACTACAGCAGCTCCCTATTACAGTACTCCAGGATCAAATATGAATTCCTCTCTCGGGATTTTAAAGCCATTCCCAACCTGGCCTTTTCCTACCATTCTAGCCTTCTTATGTACTCTAATCTAGACACTTAGTTGATCTCTGAATTCCATGCCTTTTCCCTTACTCTCTCTGTGTATCTCTACCTTTTAGCTTCCCTGGCCTCCTTCAAGACTAAGTTCAAAACCTCCTGATAAGGCCTTTTTCTTTCTTTTCTTCCTTTCTTTTTTTTTCTTTTTTTGCTGGGTAAATTTTTTCTTTTCTTTTACTTTTAATTTATGGAATAAAAAGAGCATTTTCATAACATATGATAAAAACAAAAAGATGATTGCCCATAAAACTGCAAATCTATTATGTACAACTTACTATTTCTTTTAAATATATAATAAAATTATCATGTAAATTTATTCTTTTTTTTCTTTTCCCTCCCACCCTAGAGATGGCCACTATTAGATACAAATATGTGTGTATACCTACATACATATATACACATACACATATATAATATAGGCATATGTGCATATATAATTATTCTATACATACTTCTATTTATCAGTTCTTTACCTGGAAGGAGATAGCATCTTCTTTCATGGGTCCTTTGTAGTTAATTTGGGTACTTATAATAGTCAAAATTCATTAAAGTTGTTTTTAAAACAATATTGCTGTTATTATAAACAATGTTCTCTTTATTCTGTTCACTTTGCTCTTCATTATTTCATGCAAGTCTATTTTTCTAAGGTCAATGAACTCATCATTTCCTATAGCATAGTAGTATTCCATCACAATCATATACCACAACTTGTACAGCCACTCCCCAATTGACAGGTATCCTTGGAATTTCCAATTCTTTGCCAGCACAAAGAGAGTTGTTCTAAACACTTTAGAACACTAGATTTTTTTCCTTTTTCACTAATCATCTTTAGAAATAGACCTAGTAGTAGTATTGCTGGGCATTTAGCAGTTTAATAATTCTTCAGGCATAGTTTCAGATTGCTGTCCTAAATGGTTGGATATCGGTTCACAATTTCACCAACAATGAATTAGTGTCCCAAATTTTCCACATCCCATCCAACATTTGTCAATTTCCTATTCAATCATTTTAGCCAAACTGATAAATGTAAAATATCTCATGGTTGCTTTTATTTACATTTCTCTAATTAATAATGATTTAAAATAGTTTTATATAACTATAAACTGTTTTGATTTCTTTATCTAAAAAATGCCTGTTCATATTCTTTGGCCATTTATCAATTGGGGAATGATATACATTCTCATAAACTTTACAAAGTTCTTTATATGTTTGAGATATAAGACCTTTATCTGAGAAACATGCTATAAAATTGTTTTCCAAATTTTCTCATAAGGCTTTTTCCAGTCCACTTCCCTACCCTTCCTCACCTTATTGTCTTCTTTCTGAGATTATTTTCTATTTACAGTGTGTGTGTGTGTGTGTGTGTGTGTGTGTGTGTGTGTGTGTGTGTAAATGCATGTAGGTGGTTATTTGCGTATTATCTCCCCATGAGAATATGAACTCCTTGTGGGCCAGGCCAAGGTTTTTGCCTTTCTCTTTTCCTCTAGTGCTTAGCACAGGGTCTGGCATATAGTAAACACTTAATAAATGTTGCCTGCCTGATTGGCTTCTTAATGTAAAAATTATATACAACTCTACTGTCACAAGTGATCAAAAAGAGAAAATATGCAAAAGTATTTCCAGATGGCTACTTACCTAAATCTGGTCATAGTTTCAATCTCTGTTACAGTCTACAATTCACTTAATTTTGTGGCCTTATGTCAAAGAATGTAGAGTTTTCCTTTTCACTTTACTTTTTAGCTGTGGTTACAAGGAATTGCTGTAGAAGACTAGAAAGAGCACTGGAGATGTGGGCTCAAGTCTCAATTTTGCCATTACTTGCTATGAGACCTTGTTCAGATTAATTCCTGTCTTTAAATTTCCTCATCTATGAAATGGAATGAATACCATCTACCACAACTACTTCCCAGGATCGTTGTGAGGGTCTCATGAGGCACTGCAATGCCCATCTATCTCATGACTTCAAAAGGAAACACTGTTCCCTTCCCCAGGAAATAGTTTCCTCTTTAAATTTAATGTTTACTCATAAAAAAATTATAAGGCATGCCTTCACCATGATTGTACACCACCCATTTTTCCCAGTTTTACTTCATAGTTATTAGAAAGTGTATTTAAGTAATATCTTGAAAAGTAGAGTCAGGAAGGCTCATCTCCCTCAGTTCAAATCTGGCCTCAGATACTTAATAGTTGTATGACCCTAGGCAAGTCACTTAACTCTGTTTGCCTCAGTTTCCTCATTTGGAAAATGAACTAGAGAATGAAATGGCAAACAATTTCAGTGTCTTTGCCAGGAAAACCCCAAAAAGGAACATGACTGAAATGACTGAACAATAACAAACCATTTATGTAAAGCTATTAAGGTTTGCAAAGCACTTTACAAATATTTGCTCATTTGATCTGGTTCAGATCAGTTTAAACTTGTTCAAACCAGCTAAAACCAGTTTAACCTGGTTTTAAATGGATCTGAACCAATTTAAACTGGTTTTAGCCAGTCTGAATTAGTTTATAATGGTTTGAATTGATCTAAACCTACATAAACTGGTTTTAGCTCTTATCAGGCATCCAAGTTCTAATGTTCTTAAACAGACCAATTCAGGCCAGTTAAAACCAGCTTAATGCCAGTTCAAACTGACTTAAGCCTATTCAGGACAATTCAGAACAGCTTAAACTGATTCAGATCAACTAATTCAAACCAGTTCAGACAAGTTAAAACAGTTCATTAGCTGAACTGGTTTTAACTGATTTAAATTGGTCTGATCTGGTTTAAATTGGTCTGAGTCAGCTAAAACCTAAATCACTGGTGTCAAACTTAAATAAAAATGAATCCCTGCCTGGGGCATAAATTAGCATTATTATCTATGTTTATGTATTTTTGTTTATTTGGTTAAATATTTCCAAATTACATTTTAATCCAGTTCCAGATGCATTTGGAAATATTGAATCAAGTACTTCCACTGCCCAGAGTGTGACACCTCTGACCTAGAGCAGGTCTTCTTAAACTTTTTCCACTCATAACCCCTTTTAGCACTTGTTAATCTATGGGTCCTGAGGATCACAGCCCACAGTTTAAGAAGCATTCACCTAGAGCACTGATAAATTAAGGGATTTGCCCAGAAGAGGGACTTGAACCCAGGTTTTTTCCTAGTTCTTAGGCCAATGCTCTATCTGCTATGTCATGTTGCTTCTCAGTCTTGTTTTTAAGCACACACTCTCTCTCTCTCTCTCTCTCTCTCTCTCACATACACACACACACACACACACACACACACACACACACACACACACACACTTTATCTCTATCATCTCCATATCTATAGATCACTATGTGAACCTTAAAGTGTTAGTTATCATTATTCATAATATCAGACAAGATTTCATAGAGTAACTGCAGTCCACACCAATCTGCCCATACTCTAAACTTTGATAATGTTTGTTGTTTGGAATGTGCATTCATTTCCACAGTATTTGTAACTACTATTATTTATTGTCTTGTCTCCTCACCTAAATAAACTCTGGGAAGAGAAGTCCTGTCATTTTACATTTCATTTCCCTCTAAGTCCTAGCCCAGGGCAAAGCATATAGAATAGGATAATGTAAGAATCAAATAATGTTGATGAGGATGATGAGGATGATGCTGATAGCTAACATTTGTAAAGCACAGCACACACACACACACACACACACACACACACACACACACACACACACACACACGCCAAAATGATCTCACTCACTATTTCACTCTAGCCAAGACAGTTTCTTCACTCTCTCTCAAAACCTTAATTCCCAACTTGATACTTTTGCTCCTGTTGCCTGGTAGGATGATTCCCCTCCTCTACATTTAGCCAAATCCTACCCACAATTCAAAATTCAAAAGCGACCTTATTTTATTATTTTTTATTGAGAATCCTGGACTGTGAAATGAGAGGGTTGGATTAGAGTGTCTCAGGTTCCTTTCAGCTCTATGATGATAATTATGCAATGAATTGTAAGCAGAGAAATGAGGTCAAATAAGACTCAACATAAATGTAGCTTTTAAGAGCTAAGAGCAGCTACCTTACCTTTTCATGAGGAGGAAGTGGGCAGAAAACTTAGCAAAATCCTCAGTGAAATTTGTCCCCAGAAGTCAGAGACTGAACAACTACTGAATCACTATTTCAGTGGACTCCAATAAAAAGAAGTTTCCTCCCAGATTTTTTCTAAGGGTCATATTCAAGAGGCCTGATAAGTTGGAGTCTGCTAATTCTCCTTTCTCAAAAAGAAAAAGTGGGAGAAAGAGAACCTGGCCCAGTTTGACTTGGCTATCAGCATCAGATTCCAAACAGGTAGAAGAATTGTCCCACCCAGATAAACCAGGGCAAATTCCTAGCCTCTGAATGTGGATTTAAGCCTCTGTTCTCGGTCCAGGAATCCTGATTACTCACTATCTTGAATCAAAATAGTTCTTGTGCTAAGCTTAATTGAACCTTCTTTCTCTGCTCCCAGATTTATTTCATAGAGCTAGAAGGGACCCGAGATCATCAAGGCAAAATCCCTCATTTCAAAATCCATAATTGTCAATAAAATGAAATAAAAATATTAGCACCATTCATTAAAAACTCAGAAAAATGGGGTAACAATGAAAATGATGCCTATTTCTTTCTAAATAATCATACAGCTTTAAGTTTCAATCATCATCCTTATATCACCCTCTTCCATCTCTCATCTGTTACAATAATGTACATACCAGATTCAAAGATTCCTTGATTTTATTTATTATTTTTAGTCCTTTCTTCTAAAATACCAGGAGGGGAAATTTTATTTTGTCACATTAGCCTCTGATCACCATACAATCTCCTATCATTAAAAAGAGCAAGAAGAGAAAGGGAAGAAGGCAGGGGAGTAGCAGAAAGAGAGAGAAATGAGCTACGGGAGAGAGAAGGGGAGAGCTAAAGAGAGAAAGAAGCAGAGAGAGATAGTCAAAGAGACAGTGAAAATCAGAGAGACAGAGACAAAACGAAAGACAGAGAGAAGGAGGAGAGAAGGGAGAGAAGAGAAGAGAGAGGAGACAGAGAGAGACAGAGAGAGATGATCATCCAATCCAATGCAGAAATTCACCCTGCTACCAGTTTGTCTCAATCAAGGAACCAAGATTCTCTGGACCTCTCTCTGGACCTGTCTTAATCCAAGGCTGGCCTCTAAGGGATGGTTCTAACTGAATCCCAGGTCTAGAGACCATATGAACTATGACCACCATGTTGCCAAGGTTGGGAACAAAAGTGTCATCCCTTCCCATGCCCTCATAAGGAAGAGTGGCATGGGTGAATCAAAAGAAAAGAACTAGAAGCTTTCTCTCCTCATAGAGCTCTCCCTTGCCACTGTCCTAGGATTAAGAAAATGGAGTTTCTAAAGAGGTTTCTCTATCACCTCAAAGCAACCAAGTCCCCATTACACATATATTATGTCATTTGATGGCAATATCCACCTTGCAAAGTGGGTATTGAGTGAAAACAAAATATTTCTAATTCCTCTAAGAAATACTATGTCACTGAACATTTCTGTGCTTCATTCACCTAGAGTAAAGTGGAGCAGTTGATAGCATACTAGACCTAGAATCAGAAAAATCTGATTTCAAATCCAGCTTCTGACACTTATTAGCTGTGACTATGAGCAAGTTACTCAACCTAGGTAGGCACTTGCTAGTTGTGTGATCCTGTTACTTATCCCTGTTTGCCTCAGTTTCCACATGTGTAAAGAGAGAAAGGAGAGAGAGGAAATGGCAAACTACTCTAGTATCTTTGCTAAGAAAACCCCAACAGGATCAGGAAGAGTGAGACCCAATGACTTTTGGGTTTGAAATAACTGAGCAGGGGTGGATAGGTGGCACAGTGAGTAGGGTGTCAGCCCTGGAGTCAGAAGGACCTGAGTTCGGATCCGGCCTCAGACACTTAACGCACACACAAACAAAAACCTAGCCATGTGACCTTGGGCAAGTTACTTAACCCCAACTGCCCTCCAAAAAGCAAAAAAAAAAAAAAAAAATGAGCAACAACAAAATAAGATGAAGAATTGAACTAGAAGATTTTGTTGTTGTTGTTGTTAAATTGTAAATGCTTATGCCTATCCTTTTTTTTTACATCACCTCCTGACTATATCCCCTCCCCTCTCCTAATCAGCAAGAAATCTCTTATAAAAAAAGGACCACTATAGTCAAAGTAACCAAACACATCAACCTAGCATGTATAATGTTCCCCATTCACAGTGCTCACTTCAGCAAAGATGATTCAGTGTTTTGTAAGGTTTTCCTCTAACTCTCTCATTCTATGGTTCTATGGGTATGTAGGGAGTTCTTTGTCAGTTGTAGGGGGAGTCAAGTGAAACAAGAAGCTCAGTTTCATCCTTGATCCTCGCTCCCTGTATGGAAGCAGAATTGGGTCTTCATAGAGTTCAGGCATGGGGGGAGGGGAGAGAGGTGTCTTTCACAAACGTCAAGGAAGTCGTTTTGGAAAAAAAAAACACCAGGAGGGATGTTATGAAAATACCTTGTGATGTAGCAAGTAGGAGTTCTGGATTGACTCCCATCTAAAAGAATCCAGCCTCAAAGTATTTATTAACCCTCTTTGGGGAAGCTGTTTTGCTAGGCCCTGTACATGGATAGGGTTCCCGGCCTGTCTTATTAGCAGTTTACAGTCTAATGTAACCAAACATTGCCTGACCCAGTTCATTCTACCCTCTGCTTCTGAGGAATTTGATTCATTATTTCTCCACATTTGCATTTTAATATGTAAATTCCTCTGAGAGGAGTATAAATTAAAGCAGTGGCAGCTGGTTTTCATAGAAGGAAGGCAAAAACAGGAGGGCACAGGCCACCTGTTTGGTGGAAGAGGGAAGCTGGGGGAGGGGAGGAAGGCAGATGGAGGAAGGGACAGGGTATCAATGCAGGCAGGGAGTACGAGTAAAATTTACCTATTTCACAATCTGGCCAGTATTCGGGTCTCAAGATCACTACCGATCATGACCAGCCTTAAAGCAGTGTGTCACCTCAGGGGATACTGGGACCAGGAAAAAGCTTCCCTAAAATATCCAGACAGGTAAAATCAAGTTTAAAAATGAGCATGAACAAGAATCTTTAAAGGGAAAACGAGTTACAAAAAGGAGATATCTAATCTAAGGGTGAGAAGATGTGCTTTCGGGAGGATGGGCAATAGTTTACAAGCCAATTGTAGAACACCTTCTCTTTTTTAACATCTGCTGGCAAAGGCCCCTGCCTCTCTGCTCTCCCCCCAGGTGCTCGAGTCACTATCCACCCTACAGCAATGTAGGGTCCACCCAAAGCCTTAGACTCAAGATTCTGATGTCAAGACTGGTGACAGAACTGAGTTACGAAAGCTAGTCAGCATGCCTTGCTCACTGGGCCACACACTCAGTTTTAGAGGAAAACTTCTTCCCAGGGAAGCAGCCAGAAAGCCGCTTTTGACACTGTCCTCGTTCTGATCCCAGTGCCTATTTTGAGTCCTCTAGTCTGGAGCTTTGCCTAGTGTATGCCTTATGGTTTCAAGTCAATTCGGCTGTTTCAATTAAACATTCAATTAATAGTCTACTTTCTAGCAAGAATATTCAAAGGGGAACATATCTAGGTTGTTTTTGGAACATAGTCAGGTTCTAGGACTAAAGCAAGTAGATTCAGATCTTTTTCCTCCCTCAATATATAATGAGAAGCAGTGTGAACTTGCTCAGTACAGAACTCTGTGCCAGGCACAGTAAGGGGATGCAAAAGAACTAGAAGGTACAGGCACTGCCTGTGTATTACCTCTTTGGGAGAGAAGATAACACACATAATGTACCAGTGCATGCATTGATTGACTGTAGAACTATTAATTATGTCAACAATTAAAAACATCAGAAGAATAATGTAGAATAAGTAGAAAGTCAGAGTGCTGATGGGCTATAGTAAGAAGACTGTGGGAGATTCCTTCAGTATACTAATGCCCAATTAAATATTCTCCCACCAACATTCACCAAAGAATACTGACTTTGGTGTCGGAGAATCTGAGTTCAACTCTTACCTCTAATGATCACTACCTGTGTGACCTTAAATTACTTAGCCTCCCGGGACCTCAGTTTCCCCATCTAAAAATGAGGGGCTGTGTTACATACAGCCTCTGTGGTTCCTAGGTGTTATAGTGGATAGAGTACTAGGCCTGGAATCAGGACGCTTGAATTCAAATCTGGCCTTATACACTTAACTAACTGTATGACCCTGGAGAAATCATTTGACCTCTATTTGCCTCAGTTTCTTCAACTATAAAATGGGGATAATAATAGCACCTCCCTCCCAGAGTTGTTGTGAAGATCAAATAAGATGATAATTGTAAAGCACTTATCTCAGTGCTTGACACATAGTAAGTGCTTCATAAGTGTTAGCCATCATGATTATTAGACTTTGATTCTATTCTGCTATGACTGGATCCTGTCAGCAAAGGTCAGCACGATTTTTTTAAAGATGTTTTTATTGGGGTGGTTAGATGGTGAAGTGAATAGAGAACTGGCCCTGAAGTCAGGAGGACCTGAGTTCAAATCCAGCCTCAGACACTTAACACCTACTAGCCATGTGACCTTGGGCAAATCATTTAATTCCAATTGCCCTGCCTTCCCCCTGCAACAACAACAACAACAAAAAGATGTTTTATTTTGTTAAATATTTCCCAATTACATTTTGAAATTAACATTCATTTTTAAAGCTTTTATTCTCAAATTATTTCCCTCCCTGCTGTCCTTCCCCCGCCTTGAGAAGGCAAAACAATAGGATATAGATTATGTATATGAAGTCATGCAAAACATATTTCCACATTAGCCATGTTGCAAAAGAAAACACATACACACACACAAGAAAAAGGGAAAAAAAGCTTTTGAAAAGTATGCTTCCATCGGCTCTTAGAGCTGATCAGTTCTGTCTCTGTAGGTAGATATGGTTTTTCATCATAGGCCCTTTGGAATTGTCTTGGATCATTGTCTTGATCAGAGTAAATAATCTTTCACAGTTGGTCATCTTTAAAATATTGCTATTACCAAGTACAGCACTCCTCAGGTTCTCCACTCTTGACTCTGAATGCATTTATATAAGACTTAGCACATTTTTCTGACACCACTCTGCTTATCATTTCTTACAGCACAATAATATACCTTCATAATCATATACCACAACTTGTTCAGCCATTCCCCAATTGATGGGCATCCTCTTAATTTCCAGTTCTTTGCCACCACAAAAAGAGTTGCTATAAATATTTTTGTACAAATAGGTCCTTTTCCCTTTTCTTTGATCTCTTTGGGATACAGACCTAGAAGTGGTATTGCTGGGTCAAAAAGTATGCACAGTTTTATAGGCCTTTGGGCATAGTTCCAAATTGTTCTCCAGAATGGTTGGACCATTTTACAACTCTACCAATAATGTATTAGCATTCCTAGTTTTCCACATCCTCTTCAGCATTTGTAATTTTCTTTTTCTGTCATGTTAGACAGTCTCATAGGTGTAAGGTGGTACCTCAGATTGTTTTCATTTGCATTTCTCTGATCAATAGTGATTTAGAGTATGTTTTCAAGTGATTATTGATGGTTTTGATTTTTTCTTCTGAAAATTAACTATTCATATACTTTCACCAATTTATCAGTTGGCAATCAACCTGATGTTTCAAAGTGATAGAGCATGTGATCTGAGGGGTTCTGACTATTTCTTACATCTCCACTTTCCCATATAACCCAACCCATGATTTCCATCATTAGAGTCAGCAATGGCTTACAAAAAAGGTGGGGAAAGTACAGTGCATTGCTTCCAGAAAGCCCTAATTAAAGCAAACACATCTTATCTGAGAAGTACAGCTAGGCCCCAATTCATGAGAATAATGAATCTTGTAAAATGATCTCATGTATTCAAATTCATGCTATTAAAACTTATAATTATATAAAATATGGCAACTGGTTCCAGCCCAGTGGAAATATGCAGCAAGAATTCCAAAACAACAGGGGCAGCTAGGTGGCACAGTGAATAGAGCACTGGCCCTGGAGTCAGAAGGACCTGAGTTCAAATCTGGCCTCAGACAATTAACACACAACACAAAAACTAGCCATGTGACTTTGCAAGTCACTTAACCCCAAATGCCCTACCTTCCCCACTCCAAAAAGAAAAAAAAAGAAAAGAATTCCAAAACTACAATCTCTTAGTAGGATTCATTATTCACGGTAATCAGGTCCTAGCTATACGTTAGCATCTCTTGATCATATAGGTTAGATACTTTAAACCTGGGGCCCTGAGAGAATGAGATATAGAACAAATAGATTTCAAAAGGGTAAAAGGCTGGGAGAAGAACATACAAAACTCACAGACAAATCTATAATAATAGCTCACTGAGCAAATTTGTTGAAGGGAAGATGGAGGTACCAGAGACAAAGATAAAGTTCCATCATAAATCTCCTGAATCATCTGGTGCCTGTTGATTGGGTAGAACTTCCCAAGCCTCCAGACATGTTATAGAACAGCATGTAACATGCAACATTCCATTCCTTAATGCTACATAAATATGAGTTATAATTTATTGCTATTGACAATTGCATCATAGCATACAAGAGATTTTCAGAAGCTTTTGGCAATCTCTATCCTGCTGGGGCCATGATCTATAATAAGTCTCTGAGATAGGACTGAAAGCAAAGATGAGGGGGTGGGGGAAAGGAAAAGATCAGGAGCAAAATCTTAGGGGCCAAGTTTGAGAGAGAGCTAGACACTAAGACTACCTGGAATTCAGTAGTCAAGATGGAGCTGGGGTTCAAAAGCCATTGAGTGAACATGGAGGATTCAGGAAGTATATTAGAGGTACAAGAGGTCAAGGTAAAAAAAAAGTGGGTCAGGAACTAGGCAAGTGGAATATAAACACAGGGGCTTAGAGTTTAGACTTCTTCATTTTACACCTTAATAAAGTGGAAAGGAGAGAAGTTCAGGGATTGGTCCAATTCTTTAGGAAGCAGCAAAATCAGAATTTAAAGTCAGGTCTGCTGTCTTCTAATCTGGTACTCTTTCCACTGACAAATCAAGATATAAGAAATGGCAAGACTTGCAATACCTCACAATCCCAGAATCAACCCGAACTTATTGCCATCTGTCACCCACGTAAACAGTCACCAGATCTCACCCTACCTCTCTTTACACAGCCTATTTCAAACCCTCATTACCTCTCACTTAGATTGTTACACCAGCCTCCTAAATCACCTCTCTGCCTCAATCTCTCACCATTCCAATCCATCCTACACACTGCTATCAAAGTTATTTTCCTTAAATATAAATCTGATCACATGACTCTTCTAATCAACCAACTCCTATTGCTTCCAAGATAAAATATAAATACCTCTATTGAGCTTTTAAAGTCCTTTCACAACCTGACCCCAAGCTATCTTTGCAGCATGGTTAGACATTTTCTCCATCTCAGAAATCCAGCCAAATTGGCTTTCTCTAATTTCCTCACCCCAAACACACTCCTTCATATCTTTATGCCTTTGCATTGGCCATCCCCTATGCTTGAAATGCATCTTCCTCTTTGCTCTGCCTCAACAAATTCTCTCTCTTCCCTTAAGATGCAACTTACCATCTGCTTCATGAAGCCTTTCTTGATCTCTCTAACTGATAGTTGTCTTCCCTCCCAAAATACTTTATATTTACTACATGTATGTACATATATGTGCCTTTATTAAATTTATATTCATGCTATGTATAATGCATTTGAATATGCATTGTGCTTGCCTTGCCCATTAGATTGTCAGTCCATTGTAGGTAGAGATTGTTTCATTTCTTCCCCATTGCATAGTGCAATGCTTGCCATAGATATTTATTGATTGGTGTATTGATTGAATTGACCATGAGGTAATTTATTCCTCACACAGGAAATCACTTCTATGCTACCTTCTGGATAAGGAACAAATCACTGGGGAGGGTTCTGCTCCTGTCTACTTGGATAAGTTTAGGTAACTTCCTTTAATTCACCTAGTTTCAACAGGGAGAGGAAGAAATAGAACTAGACTCAAAGGTCCCTTTCAATTCTAACAATTTGTGATTTTGTGAAGATTAGTATAACAAGGGAGATGAGAAGACCCCAGATTTTTTTTTAATTGGGGCCCCTGCCATGGAGCTAGATATATACTCTAGCTCCTTGGTGAGAAATCTTGCACTTGCTAGAATGATATGGGAAAGTTTTTATTGAACCCCCACCAAGGACTAGAAGTGAGGACTGGGGTTGCTTCAAAGTTTATTGGTGATGGAGTACTGTCTTTTGTGGGGATAACAGACTTCTGTGGAATAACTTCTTTTATCTATATTCTATAAGAACCATGGAAATGACTCTGGTTTTGGACACATCTCTCTGGTGTGTCCTGATTTCCTCTCCCTTTTATTTCTGGTAAAGGAGAGGGGATCTCTCTCCCTTTCCCCATTCCCCACCCCTAAGAGCAATTGTGGCTGGTAGCACAATCACATGGCAATTGGCATATGTGTTTGTTGATGAAGATCTGAAACTGGACTTTGAGTCCCTGACCACCTTCTTCTTACTTTCTGTTTGATTCTTTGACCAAGGTTAGCATCTACTGATCCTAAGAAGTGTATGTTTCTAGTTTTGGTGGTTATGTTCTGTGTTCAAGAGCTCCTGAGTTCTTGAATCAAATACCAGCTTCCCAGAGAGGAAATTTTTTTCTTCCTTAACAATATGATTCTCTAAGAAAATATGTCTACTGAGAGGATTATCCTGCAACTATAGGACTAGAGAAAGCTATGCCCTGGCCTTTGTCAGATGCTCAGATAATGCAA
Source organism: Gymnobelideus leadbeateri (assembly GCA_011680675.1). NCBI lineage: Eukaryota > Metazoa > Chordata > Mammalia > Diprotodontia > Petauridae > Gymnobelideus > Gymnobelideus leadbeateri. The sequence goes on along the minus strand of WOXC01007399.1, from coordinate 383,293 downwards.
GCCTGAGAAGCATTCAAAATATCAGGAAAGGAATTGTCTCGTAAGGTTTCTTAAGCTGTGGTCTTTCCAAACATCCCACAAAGTTATCTTTGTTGTTGTTCAGCCTCTTAGTCATGTCCAAATCTTCACGACCCCATTTGGGGTTTTCTTGGCAAAGATACTGGAGTGGTTTGCCAATTCCTTCTTTAACTCATTTTACATATGAGGGAACGCAGGCAAACAAGGTTAAGTGAATTGCCCAAAGTCACAAATAATAAGCATCTGAGGCCTCATTTGAACTCAGGAAAAGTCCACATACTCCACCTACCTAGTTGCCCTCAAAGTTATCTTTATTTACTGGATTTGGGAGGATAGAATGAATATAATGGACTATCTGGGATTATTTATGTTTTCTGTGATTGTCCATGCATGTTTTTGCTCCTTATAAAGTTTAAAAGGTAAAGAAAATATAGGTTGTTCTATATACAATTCCTTTATTGTATATTCCATACCTTTTCTAGACGGGACTCTGTTACTCACATGTAAGGAAGACCCTAGACGTACACCATACCTAAGCTTTGCTTTAGAGATTCCCTGGAGTGAGGTCAGAGACAGAAAGAGATATATAAGCCCTCCTGCCCCTTTGGGCTCTGGCTTTCCAGGATTAAACTTTTCCATGTGAACCCAGTCTCCTTTATCAGTTTCCTGGGCCAAAGGGTATGGTGTGAAAGTGGTAAAGAGATTAACCTTTCTCAGTTTGGCCTTCTTTCTGAGGTAGGTAAAGATCATTATTATGGTATTAAGAGCAATACCTATTTTATGTAGACTAGACTGGCCCTTTAAGGGGAAGGAGAGAAGGGAAGAGAGGAGGAGGCTATATGGCTTTTAACCTGAGATACAAAAGCCCCAGCCCAAGTGGAGTTGGGGGGAAAAAAGCTTTGCCTTGCTGCATTGCTCCCTTTGGATGCTTCCCTGGTTTTTACTATACTTATTCTTTAGGAAAAACTGCACAGATTTTTTTTATCCTTGTTAAAATTTAACTTTGTTAAAATACTTTTAGGTTAGGTAGAAACAGCACTTCCACAGTGCTCCAGCCCACACCACTTCAAAAACATGTAAAAGGAGGACTCTGAACAACCTCGGGAGCTCCAGCACCCACAGAATGACATAGAGAAGCTAACCTCCCACTGAGGACAGCCCCGCAGCCCTGCAGGGAGCAGCCAGTGCAGCGCACTGGTAGCCGACAGCACAGTGCTCTAGGAGCCAAGCCCAAGACTGTGTGAGTCTGCCTGGAGGGACCCCAGAACACCAGCAGCTGTGGCTTTTCCAGAATTTCTGACACAAAGTGAGAGGTTAGTGCCCTATGGACTTTGGGACCAGTGTTTGGGAGTATGTCCGCTTCTTCCCCTGGGGGTTAGAAGTAGCTGAGGAGATGCGGCACAGATGCCATTTTGCAGCTTCAGTTGCAGCTTCAGTTCCTGGCCTGCGAACTGTAGGGGCATCCCAAGATCAGTCTGGGGGGGTAATTGCTCTTACTTTAACCTCCCTGGATCTGGATTGCAGTCTGGGGTGGAGGTGGTGGGGTGTGTGTCCAGCTTGCCAGAGTGTATGGGGGCTTCAGGGAGGGCACCGAACTAATACCTCCAGCAGTTGAGAAGACCCAATGTTTAGGAATGGAAGCTCCCCTGTCTGGTGGCAGAGTCCTACTGTGGCAACAAGCCCAAAAGTCAAGTAATTAAGTGGCAACATGCCTAGGCAAAGGAAACAAAATGAACAGAAAAATTCAATATTAGACTCCTATTTGTGGGGCAAAGAGGATCAAAGCATGGAACAGGAGGAGGACTGTGAGGTCAGAACTCCTGCACCAAAAGCCCCAAATGAAAATATGAGTGGGTTACAGGCCATAGAGGACCTTAAGAAGGATTTTAAAAACCAAATAAGAGAAGTGGAGGAAAAATTTAGAAGAGAAATGAGAAGGATGCAGGAAAAGTATGAAATGAGAGTCAACAGCCTGATTGAGGAAAATAACACCTTAAAAAGTAGACTAACTCAAATGGCAAAAGAGGCTCAAAAAGGCAATGAGGAGAAGAATGCCTTAAAAAGCCAACTTTGCTAGATGGAAAAAGAATCTCAAAAGCTCACTGAGGAGATTCATTCCTTCAGAATTAGACTGGAGCAAATGGAAGCAAGTGACTTTATGAGAAATCAAGATGCTGTTAAACAGATCCAAGCAATTGAAAGAATAGAAGGCAATGTGAAATATCTTGTGGGAAAAACCACTGACCTGGAAAATAGATCCAGGAGAGATAATTTAAAAATTATTGGACTACCTGAAAGCCATGATCAAAGAAAGAACCTAGAAATCATCCTTCAAGAAAATCTCAAGGAAAATCGCCCTGATGCTTTAGACCCAGAGAGGGAAATAAAGGTTGAAGGAATCTACCGATCACCTCCTAAAAAAGATCCCAAAAAGAAAACTCCTAGGAATATTATACCTGGTTCCAGAATCCTCAGATCAAGGAGAAAATACTACAAGAAACCATGAAGAAACAATTTCAATATTGTGGAAACACAATCAGAATAGCCCAGGACCTGGCAGGTTCTACATTGAGGGATAGAAGGGCATGGAATATGATATTCCACAGGGCAAAGGGCCTGGGATTAAAACCAAGAATTACCTACCCAGAAAAACTAAGTATGTTGTTTCAGGGGAAAATATGGTCATTCAGTGGAATAGAGGACTTTCAAGCATTCTTGAGGAAAAAACTAGAGTTGAATAGAAAATTTGACATTCAAACACAAGAAGCAAGAGATACTTGAAAAGGTAAATAGGGAAAAGAAATCACTATGAACTTATCAAAGTTGAGCTATTTACATTCCTATATGGAAAAATAATAACTGTGACTGATGAAACCTTTCTCAGTACGAAAATAATTGAAGAAGGGTATATGGACATATGAATACATATGTGAATGTGTGTATATATGTTTACAGGTATACATGGATAGAGTGCACAGGTTGAATTTGGTGGGAAAGGATGATACTTAAGGGGTGAAGTTAAGAGGTGAGAGAGGAATGTGGCAAGAGGAGATGGGGCAAGATGGGGGTGGGGGTAAACTATCTCATGTAGAAGAGGCAAGGGGAAGTAGTCACAGGGGAGGGGAAGAACAGGAAGGCAAAAAGGCAAAACCATATTCTCACTGAGTTTGTCTCAGGGAGAGAATGACATACATACTAAATGGGATATATCACCCTGCAGGAGAGTAGTGGGGAGGGGGATGAGAGAGGAGAGGATGGAGGGGAGGGCATGCTGGGGGGAGGAGAGGTTGGAGGCACCCACTTTTGAAGAGGGACAGGATCAAAGTAGGGAATGGACCAGGTGGGGGGTGGGATGGGTGGGAGGGAAATATAGTCAGTCTTTTAAAATATATCTACTATGGTAATGTTTTGCATAGCTATACATGTACAACATATACTGAATTGCTTATCTTCCCAGTGGGAGTGGGTGACAAGGGACAAAGGGAATGGATCTGAGATTCAAAGTTTTAAAATTAAATGTTTCAAAAATATATAAATGCTATTATTAATACTATTTTGCATGTAACTGGGAGATAAGATGTTCAGGTATTGGGGCACAGAGATTCACCTTGCCCTACTAGGAGACTAGAGGGGGGTATGGGAGAAGATATGGGAGAGAGCAGATTGGATGAGGGGATATCCTGTGGGACTGCTATTCTGGGGTGGTGGGTAGGGGAAAAATGGGGGAAAAAATTGTAACTCAAAATCTGGTGGAAATGAATGATGTAAACCAGAAGTTAATAAAGCATTTGGGGAAAAATACTTTTAGGTTAAATCTTTTCATCTTCTTAGTAAAATAGTTTGTAGTTGCAGATTTTATGTTAGATGAGTTCTTTATTGTATTTCCCATTTTCTTCATTTTCCTTTTTACTCCTTAGTCTGTGCTCTTTCTATTTCAATTCCTTTCTTTAAGTTTCTTTTCACCTCGTTGACAGCTCTTTTTCCTGTGTTATCTGCAAATAGTATCTTATATATGTGACAGAGGGCATAGGAATCATTAATACTCCAAAATACTAAGTCAGCACGTCATGCATACTTTTCCATATTCCTTGTAAAAAAAAGGCAAAAAAATATATATTTCTTGGTGATTAATACAACCTGTATCTAAAGTGAAATTTAGATAGACCTTGCTGTGGTCACATAGTATTAATAGGAAGATTAAATTTCCAAGGATGAGTATAGTTGAAACCATCCCCATTTAGCTTTGGTGCCTTGACTAGGTATAAAAACTTTTTTTTCTTGATAACACCACTTTTGTTTTACTTTTACTTAATTTTTTAAAAGAAAAATTTGGTATAGTCTTTTTTTTCCAAATTATTCATTATGTGAATGAAAACACAGACCCCCCCAAACACACACACACACACACACACACACACACACACACACACACACACATACATACATACACAGACACAGTGAAAAACAGTACGCTTAGATCTGCATTCAACTCCATCAGTTCTTTCTCTGGGGGTTGATAGCATTTTTCATCATGAGTCCTTTGGAATTGTCTTGGATCATTTTATTGCTGAGAATAGCTAAGTCATTCACAGTTGATCTTCTTTATAATACTGCTGTTATTATGTACAATGTTCTGGTTCTGCTCACTTCATTTTGTATCAGTTCACGTATGTTCCATTTTTTTTTCTGAAAGTGCCCTGTTCATCATTTCTTATAGAATAATAGAATTCAATTACAATCATGTACCACAACTTCTTCAGCCATTTTCCATGATGAGTATCCCCTCAATTTCCGGTTCTTTGTCACAAAAAAAGAGCTGCTATAAATATTTTTGTACATATGGATCCTTTTCCTTTTTTAAAGAAAAATTTCTTTGGGATACAGACCTATGCAAATGTATACACCTTTGGGCCTAGTTCCAAATTGTTCTGCTCTGTTCCAGAATGGTTGGATGAGTTCACAATTACACCAATGGTGAATTAGTATCCCAATTTTCCCACATTCTCTCCAGCATCTATCGTTTTCCTTTTCTGTCATGTTAGCCAATCCAATAAATGTGAGGTGGCACCTCAGAGTTGTTTTAATTTGCATTTCTCTAATCAATAGTGATTTAGAACTTTTTTTTCATATGACTATAGATAGCTTTGATTTCTTCTTTGGAAAATTGCCTGTTCATATCCTTTGACCATTTATCAATTGAGGAATGACTTGTATTCTTACAAATTTGACTCAGTTCTCTGTATATTTGGGAAATTAGGTCTTTATCAGAAACAGCTTTCTGCTTTCCTTCTAATCTTTGTTGCATTGGTTTTGTTTGCATAAAATATTTTTAATTTAATGTAATCAAAATTATACATTTTACATCTCACAATTTTCTCTAACTCTTGTGCAAAGACTTTTTAAGAAATCAGTCAGAACTGTGAACAGAGCCTGTACATCTCCTTTAAACAACCAAAACCATGATTGAGAGGCTGGGTTGTGCCATATATAGACAAGAGAGAAACAGTCTCAGATTCAGATACAAAGAGATTCTGAGCATTATGGATTCAAAAGGTTAGAGCAAGCTTAGAACAACAGGAAAAGAGAGTTACCTAGCAGATTCTTTGATTCAGTGGGCATTGTAACAAGAAGGAACCAGAAGGTCCAAGAAAAGGTAGATTCTTTCCCCAACTTTCCCTCTCTGTACCTGTCTGTACACAAACACTATAATATAATCTACTATATCGTTACTCAAATGTTTCCAGTAAAATAAGCACACTTCAGTCAAAAAAGAGCAGGGTTAGCTAGAGATAGATAAAAATGTAAGGTTCAGCAAAGAGACTGAATCAACGCATAGGTAGTAGGAATTTTTCCTGAAGGCTTGGTGTGATTGTTAACTATACTCTGAATATTCCATCTAAAATAGACTCCTTAAAATCAAAGAGAAGGAAACCAAGTAGACCTTAAGATTCGTTATATTGTCCCCAAGCTTAAAAGAAGCTAACTATTATAATAGTATCACAATAAATGCTATTATAGTAGAAGCAACAGTATATATGTACTGGTTTAACAGATAGTTTGTTATAGTTGAGAGATGGTTTTGGAGCTAGGAAGACCTGGACTGAGTCATGCTTTTGACATATACTGGAGTTGAGTAACTGGGCAGATCACTTAACTTCTCAGTGCTCTAGGAAAAGCTCTCATTTGCTGCCTATACCAATGAAATCACTATACCACTTGTTATCCCTATTCCTTTTCCTGTGTACTGGTTCAGCTCAAATGTCATCTTTTAGACCAGGGGTTCTTAAGTTCTTTTGCAGCATTAACCCCTCTGGCAATCTAGCAAAGCCTATTGGGCCCTTCTCAGAAAAAAAATAATAATGCATAAAGTTAAAATAAAATAGAATCTAAATGAAACTAATTGTATTAAATAAAGAGATAATTTTTCCCATCTAAGTTCATAGATTCCCAAAAATACATATTCTATGGACTCTAACCAAGGACCTTTGATCCCCCAGATGCCAGTGCCTTATATCTCTTTTCTATATACTGTATCTAATTATGTGCACATTGTCAACCCCAGCTAGATCATGATAATAATTTGTCATTAGTAATATTAATAATAGTTAACATTTATATAGCACTTTCAAGTTTTCAAAGTGCTTTATAATTGTTATTTCATTTGAACTTTACAATAACCCTGTAAAGTAGGTGTTTTTATTATCCCCATTTCACAGATGAAAAAAATTGAGAAGAAAGTTGAGTTGCCCAGTAACACACAGCTACTATGTGAGGAAGAGTTTGAACTCAATTCAAATTCAGACTCCAAGTCCAGTATTCTTTCTACTACATCACCTAAGCTTTTTAAGGTCTACAACATTTCCCAGTTTCTCAGCTCTCTGGCCTGGCACTGGGCCTAACACCGGCACATCAGAGCGTTGCTGCACTGGTGCCATGGGGATGATTTCTGCAGTTCGGATCTTAGGCTCTGGAAGGAGGAAGGCTTTATTTCAAGTCCAGACTTGTGTCCTATCCCTTTCCCTTTGTTCCTCTGGTCTCCTGGGAGATCTTTAGCAGCACAGACTATTGTTGGACTCCGAGGAGCTGGCTGGATGATTGTTGGGGTCCCAACATGCTTTTATTTCTAGAGTGCTATGACAGTCTTGCTAAGGCCCGAGCAAACTTCCCCTGCCTAGAGCTGAGGCTCCACTGCACTGGAAAGAAGAGGGCACTGGGACTGGGGTTAGGTGTTGATGCAAGCCTTTATTTTGGTCTTTGGGTCAGCTAGTGCAAGCTTAGGGCAGCTAGGTGGCGCAATGGACACAGTATGAGGCCTGGAGTCAGAAGTCAGTCTTCCCAAGCTCAAATCCAACCTTAAACACTGAGCATCTGTGTGACCCTGGGCAAGTCACTTAACCCTGTTTGCCTCTCTTTCCTCATCTGTAAAATGAGTTGGATAAGGAAATGGCAAACCACTCCAGTATCTTTGCCAAGAAAATCACAAGTGGGGTCACAAAGAGTCTAAAACGGCTGAACAACTGTGCAGCCTTGCTGCTGATAGGAGATGGGGAAGGGGTACTGAGCGAGCTCAGGGTAAAGTCAGTTCATTTTTTTAACATTTTATTTCCAAGTGTCCTAGACCATGTAATTTTACTGGATTTACTTTGTCTATGGCACATAATATCTGTTTTGGAGAGAATGGAGAGGTGATGGGGATCAGAGAAAATGTCTTGTCATCTTGTTGGTCGTGTGACTGACACTTTTTCAAGACTAACTAAACTTTTCTTCAGTTTTTAGGATTTCAAAATATGTATTTACAGTCTGGAGCACTTTCTAGTCAAATAAATCTGATATTTTAGATTGCTTACTTAAAATTTCTCAAGGAATTAACCACCTGGCTTGCTCTAATATGCCAATAGTATTCTGTTTTTTTCTAGATTTCTATTCAGTTTGTGAAAAGTCAATCATGGTTCCTTATTCATGGGGGCCCTAGGTGGTTTGAAAAATGATGCCTGGAGATAAACTTAAGACCAACAGCAAGATTCTTACTGGGATTATAGAATATAATATATATCTTCCTATATAGATAATATTATATATGTATGTATTATTTGTATTTGTGTGTATATCTGGGAGTCTCATGCATGCCCAAATCATCTAAGATGGGATCTCCACATAAAGAATATTGAAGAACTGCTTCCTGTGGAATCATGATGACACTTGGAAGAAACACTGCATTTGCCAGACTGGCTCTGGGTGGCTATGGACCTTTTGGATCAACTACAGGAACATTCACAAAGTTCTATTAGCTTCAGTAATGGTCCCAGGGCCCTTAGGGGATCTCAGTAACTGACCAAGAGATTTAAGCAGAAGGCACCTTGGCATCTTGTAATCTAGAGTTTGATGCTATATGTACATATGTGTGTGTGAGAGTGTGTGTGTGTGTGTGTGATTGTGTCAATCATGTTCAATCTTCATGATTCCATTTGGGGTTTTCTAGGCAAATTGCCATTTCCTTCTCCAGTTCACTTTACAAATGAGGAAATTTAAGACAAACAGAATTAAGTGACTTGCCCAAGTTCACACAACTAGTAAGTGTCAAGACTGAATTTGAATTCAGATCTTCCTGAGTGCTGTATCTGTGCTACCAAGCTTCCTATGTATATGGAGAGAAAATTATAGTTATATATAATCACATACTTATGATGTATACACACACATATACATCTTGTGTTTATATACATGCAAACATATGTGTATATATGTGCACACACATAATATGAACATATAATTTTAAACAGTCTGAAAAAGATTAAGTTCTGGTGATGGCCCGCTTGTTTACTCCCTTGCTAGGTCACTCAAATAAGTGGCAATAGAATGGTACCTCATACCATTTGAGAGTACAAAGAACCGTCTGCCTCCTAATCTTCACCACTGTCACATAACAATACACCAATCTCCTGAGCAGGATGAGATTCTTTGTAGGATTAACATGAGGTTTCTTAACTGGTTAGTGTCAAAGTCCTTTCCAAAAAAAGGAAGTTTCTAGCTAATCAGTAAGTGTGACTTTTCTATCTGCTCCTTAAGATCAGTCTGTAAACAGGTAGTTTCTGATAACAGCATACACCATCTATTTACTTCTTTCTTGTCTTTGTCATGCTTCACATTGAACACACACACACTGACATTTATGTTCCTACCCCTTCTACCAACAACAACAAAAACTCACCTTATGTTGCCCGAGAGTCTTTATCCTATCCCAACAGAGAGCCATCAGTAGGCAAGGAATGAACCAAGCACTATAACATCTCTTCTTCACCCCTCCTAAAAGGATCTTCTACCTCCAGAGACCTTCAATAGGCACTAAGGGAGACATAGAGGTAGATAAATCTGAGCCTCTGCATAATTTACAGGACATTTAGTTATTTCCTAGATACTCAGTCTTTTTGGAGAAGTAATGGGTAATGTCTTCAGGTGTGGAGGTTGGGGTGGGAGACGGGACTGGAATTGGGAGTAGATTTAAAAGAGTTCCTAAAGGAAACATGCCAAGACATTTCAAATAGTTGCAGTAAGGACCCAAATGAGGCCAGTGACTTTCCTAATGCTACCACTGTATTCATATCATAGCCATTACTTAGGTGCTTAGGTAGAGAGCAAAAAAGACAGAGATAGAAGGAGAGAGACAGAAAAACACAGTCAGAGAAAAAGACACAGAGACAGAGAGAGCACACATTCTTTTAGCACTTAATTTGCACTAAACTCTATGCTAAGCAGCGGGGAGACAGATACAAACAAACAGGACAGTGTCTGACCACAAGAAGCTTGCATTCTAGTGGAGGAACACAACACGAAAAGGGCAACTAGAAAGTGGAGCATGGTGTTACACTGTATGGAGATGTGTGTGAAATAATGTGGGGATTTTGTTCCAGGCCAGATATAACAAGAGGTCACCCATGAGAGGTCAGCATCCCAGAAGCAGAGTCCAAGTTTCCCACGGGCAGGAGGTGGGGATAATGGCACTTCTATCCAAACCTGGGGCAATGACCACAAAAGGAAGAGGGAAGAGGTACAGACACTGACCCAGGGTGGGGAAATAGAGACCCCAGGACACCAATAAGCCACTAATGGAAAAGCTGACAATCTACTTATGTCTACCTCCCATTTGCCAGAGCAGGCCATTTGGTAGTTTCATATTTTAACAAAATTGTTATAACTATGTTCTTCAGCCAGTTGTTTCTTCACACCATCTGTATCCAAGAATCCTGATTATAGGAGGGGGCAAAGCCAAAGAGTAACTTTATAGCAAACACATTGATGCTTTTGGAGAGAAAGCTGAAAGTTCAAGCCAACCATTCATTCCCCTACAGCCAAAACACACAAATCATCCTCAAAGCATCCTTTAGAACTAGAAGAAACCTTGGTTATATCTAGTCCAACTCTTTCATTTGACAGAGAAGAAAACTGAGGTTGTAGAATTATGCCCAAGGCCATAGTTAAAGTTCATTCAACTCTTTCTGAAATTGAGGCTACACTCAAAGAGTCAAACGGATTCCAAATATCCTTGAGAATATGGTATGGAAAAGGATGGCCTTAAATATGATCTTATCCAATTCCCTCATTTTGCAGAGTAGGAAATAAGCTCAGAAATCCTATCAAAGAAGGGATCAGAACTCAGGTCTTCTAGCTCATAGACTAGCCTTCTTTCAAATGAAAAATGTAGCCATTAATACTTCCAAGCCAGAATACCTGTTCTCATTACACAACACAAGCAGCTTGTGCCAGGTACTGTGCTAAATTCTAGAGATACAAGGAAAGGGAAAAAAATCATCCCAACCCTCAAAGAACTAATGTTCTAATGGTCTTTGGTTCTGCAGGTTCATCCTGAAAGCACCACACCCTTCACTCCTCCTTCCCCCTCACCCAGGAAACTTGAGCAGCTTGAAAGGGCAAAGCTTTTGAGAAGGAAAAGGTGCCTGGGATAGAAGGCAGTGGCAATCCCCAGGAAGTAAGGAAGGGCTGAAGGACCAGTTCTCTTCTCCAATTTTGCTTGCTTCAGGTCCACCCTCTGCAAAGGGCAGACTGAACTGAACCACTTCTCAGGCTTCAACCTGCCCCAAAGCACAGCTGCGGGATAGGCCAGGCATTAAAACTTAACCGTGGGGGCGGCTAGGTGGCACAGTGAGTAAGAGCGCCGGCCTCGGAGTTGGGATGACCCGAGATCGAATCCGGCCTCAGAAAATGAGCGCCCACACAAAAATAATGACTAGCCATACAACCTTGAGCAAGTTACTTAACCCCAATTGCTTTTAAAATAAATAAATAAACTTAACTGTGAAGCCCCTGAAGTCAGTCTGTCATTAAGCATGCATTTATTGTTTACTATATACTGTCAAGGTTAGGGCCAAGCCCTTCTTCACACTGCTATGGAGATGTGTGTGAAATATTACGGAGATTTTGTTCCAGGCCAGCTATAACAAGAAGTTAGCCATCAGAGGTCAGCATCCTAGAAGCAGAGCCCAAGTTTCCTGTGGGCAGGTGATGAGGCTGATGGCACCTCTATCCAAACCTGGGGCAATCACCACAAAAGGAACCCTTCTTCCCTACCTCTAGGCTTATGTCCCCCCAACCCTGATCCCAAGAAACTTCAGGAAATTGATAATGGAAAACAGAAGAGATATCAGAAGACTGGAGAAAGGGCATATGCTCAAATTTTCTTTTTCAAATGGAAATAAACAGTTTGCAAAGTACAGGAATACAGTGAATATACAGTGAGCTATGATCCCATCCATGAAAAGTCTAAAATGGATCATTAAAGTTGTTGAATATCCAGATATTGAAAAAGTTGGATAGCTAGACTTAAATTATCTTCTCATAGCTTATTGTCAGTGTGGGAGGGGGTCTCTAATGGAATCCTTCAGGGATCTGGCCCTGTGCTGCTTAATATTTGAATCAATAATCTGGATAAAGGTATAGATGGCATGCCGATCAAATTTGCAGGTGATACTTAACTGGGGAAGGATAGCTAATAGATGACAGAATCAGGCTCCTAGACGATCTTGACATGCTAGAGTCTAACTCTAAGAAGACATTCAATAAGAATGAATAGAAAAACTTATATTTGGGCACTTCTCCCCCTGCAAAAAAAAAAAGTCAACTTCACAAGTATGAGATGGGAGAAAAATGGAGAGACAGCAGTTCTGGAAAAGATCTAGAAGTTGGTTTTTTGTGTGTTGGGGGGGGAAGGGGGGACTATTGGGGTTAAGTGACTTGCCCAAGGTCACATGGCTAGTTTTTGTGTTAAGTGTCTGAGGCCAGATTTGAACTCAGGTTCTCCTGACTCCAAGGCCAGTGCTCTATTCCCTGCACCACCTAGGTGCCCCCCAGATCTAGAAGTTTTAGTGGACTGAGAGTTCAACCGGAGTCAGCAATTTGATACAGCTAACGTGAACTTGGGTTACATTAAAAGGAACTTAGCTTCCAGGAATCGGGAGGTGATTGTCTCTATGTCCTGAGCCCTCATCTGATTTCATCTGGAGCACTGTTTAGTTTTGGGGCACCACAGTTTTAAGAGGGACATTGATAAGATGGACAGTGTCCAGAGGAGGAAGACTAGGATGGTGAGAGTACTTGAGTCAGTGTCAGATGGGACAGACTGAAGGAGCTGAAGATATCTATCAGGGGTGGGGAACCTGTGGCCTCAAGGCCACGTGCAGTCTTCTAGGTCCTTACATGTAACCTTTTGACGGAGTCCAAGTTTTGTTTTGTTTTGTTTGCTTTTTGGAGGGGGGGAGGTAGGGCAATTGGGGTTAAGTGACTTGCCCAAGGTCATGAGGCTAGTTTTGTGTGTGTGTGTTGTGTCTAAGGTCAGATTTGAACTCAGGTCCTCCTGACTTCAGGGCCAGTGCTGTATTCACTGTGCCACCTAGCCACCCTTAGCAAGTTTTGGGGGATTTTTTGTTTTGATTTTTTTGGAAAGGGGAAGGCAAAGCAATTGGGGTTAAGTGACTTGCCCAAGGTCACACGGCTAGTAAGTAGTTCAAGTTTTATAGAACAAATCCTTTTATGAAGTTTAGCAACTACCAAGTTTGGGCAATAAATTAACTGGGAAGGGCTGATTACCCCAGGGAGCACCAGGGACCTGGACCTCATGGGAAAGTACAGGGGCTTTATTTTCCTTTTTGGAGTCCAAATCCCAAAGACATGTTTTTTTCCTCTCAGGAGTTTAGATCCCATCCCCATCACTATTGGCCCTCGGGAGCTCAGAGATGTATTTTACACCTTACAGAAAGAAGGAAGAAAAATGAATAAGTTTCTCTCTTTTGACTTTTTGCATGCATTCTCATTCCTAGTTCAGTAGGCAACCAAAAAGTTTTTTTATTTACTCATAGCAAACAGAGAGGAAACAGTTTCAGAATCCCTGTGTATGCTCTGAAATGAAGAGCAAGGCCCCTTATCCTTAACCTACCCCTAAACCCACCTCATCACAGACTCCCAGAAGCAGCTGACCAAAAAGCCCCATGGATCCCCTGCACACACTCCCAGGACAGGGCCCTCATTGCCCAGATGTTTGTAAGAGGGAAGGATTTGGGAGGAGTCAATGAGTTCTCTTTCTGACATGTTGAGTTTGAAATGTCTGCAGGACACCCAGAATAAAAGTGAATCTTGCAAATGTGGTCTGAACAATACCACTCAAGTGGAATTACAACTTATTTTCATTCTGTACCCTCTCTTTCTGTTCATATAGCCTAAGATTACATTAGCTTTTTTAGCAGCAATATCCCACTGCTGGCTCATATTGAGGTAGCAGTCAAATGAAACCCCCAGGTCTTTCTCACAGGGATTGCTGTCAACCCAGGTTCCCCCATACTGCACCTGTACAATTGCTTTTTTAACCTTGGTGCAGGAGTTTACACTTATTCCCAATACACTGTATCTGTAACCTTGTTATAAGCTTCTTTTTCCTTTCTCCCTTCTGATTTAGGAGAATGCTAGTGAGCTTAGGGCATGAATACAGAAAGAGAAAGGTGACTAAGAGAGGGGAGGTAACTGGCAGCCTGAAGAGACCGAGATGAAGGGGAAAGAGCTGAGGAGAGAGATATTAGGAAGACACAGAGAACTCCAGGGGGCTTACCCTTATCTTATATCATGAGGAGATGGAACCCCCCCCCCAAAAAATCAATCTATTTGATCTTTCCTTGGCTCAGAAACTACATGGGACTGATTCAGGATTGGGGAGAAAGGGAAGAAGGGAAGGGATGGAGGGAGAGAGAGAAAAAGAGGGAGAGGGAAAGAAACAAGCCATATTCCCAAGCATACTTTGACCAGTGAACAACAAAGATAAGATCTATTTATATTTGAAACTGGGACTGGGATTTTAGAAGGAATGGTTTCTTATTCACCATCAAACATTCCCCACCCAATTCCCAAACATTTAGATTTGATGATTTCCTTCCTCTGCTTTAAAAAAAATATAACCCACAAAACTAGCAGTGTGACCTTGGGCAAGTCACTTAACCCCAATTGCCCTACCTTCCCCCCTCCAAAAAGCAAAATATATCTATAACATATAACCAAAGACTCAAGTCTATTTGTGCAAGATTCTCCTTATTGTTGGAGAATAATTATTTAAGGCTACATGCCAATGTGAGGTTTGAAGCTGGTGAGAGCATGGAAATAGATGGGTGGCTCAGTGCATAGAGTGCCAGGCCTGGAATCAGGAAGACCTGATTTCAGATCCAGCCTCAGACACTCATTACCTGTGTGAGACCCTGGACAAGTCACTTACCCCTGTTTGCCTCAGTTTCTTCATCTGTAAAATGAGCTGGAAAAGGAAATGGCAAATCACTCCAGCACCTTTGCCAAGAAAACCTACAATGAGGTCACGAGGAGTCAGACATGACTGAAACAATTGAACAACAAAAAGAGTGGACAGAGCTTTCTTTTGTCTTCCATTTTTAAGAGAGGAGATCCTAGGTTCAGACTGTTCTCAGGGAGAACTTCCTGGAGACAGAACCGACAGAGCCTGGGTCCCTTATCATGTTTCTCTCTCTTCCTCCCTTTCAGCTGAGCTAAGATATCTCACTCCCTGTGTGAGAGCTCACTTACTCAGGGTGTTGTCCACCATGTTCCAACCTGTGTAATTTCTGTTGGCCATTTACTTAGATAAATGGGCTTACTTTCTATTAATAATAATAACTAATATTTACATAATGCTTACTATGTGCCAGGCACTGTGCTAAGCCCTTTATAATTTTTGTCTCATTTGATCCTCACAACAACCCTGGGAAGTACGTGTTATTATTATCCCCATTTTACAGATGATGAAACAGGCAAACATCATTTAAGTGACTTTCCCACAGCCAGTAAGCATGTGAGACTGGATTTGAACTCAGGTCTTCCTGATTCCAGGCTTAGCACTCTATTCAGGCATTTGGTGGAAAAGGAGTCAAGACTTTGGATATAGAGCTTAGCTATATATATATAAGCTATATAGCTTAGCTACTTACCTATGAAGGGACAATAGTCAGGAGAGTGTATTGAACTACACACACACACACACACACACACACACACACACACACACATACATACATATTTATTTATTTTCCATAGACTAACAATCTTGGGATGGACAGCCAAGTGTCCCCTTTACAAGAAGAACATTGGTCAGGATGATAGTGCCAATATCCTACTCATCTCTGATGCAAAAGTTAAAGTCTCCTATGGAGAGGGATGGGAAGAAGAAATTCTAGTGACATATTTATTCACATCTCCCAGCAAGCCTCATCTAGAAAGAACCACGTGGACATACATAATCTACATGGGCAAGAAACTCACTTTATGAACCAACAAAACAAAACAAGTACCCACATACATATAACTTCAGTGACTCCTTATTGCCCTCTGAATAAAATTCAAACTGCTTTGCCTGGCATTCAAAGACCTCAGAAGTTTGTACTTTGCACTTCTGGGCATGGTGGTACAGTCCTGTAATTTCTGCTATGGAGGCTCAAGCTGACAGATCTCTTGCACTCAGGATTTCTGAAATGCAATGCACTAAGTCTATCGGGTGCCCACATGAAGTCAGGCATCAATATGGCAAGCCCTTAGGAACAGGACAGGGCTGGGTGGCATGGAGGAGCCAAACAAAATAATAGAGAAAATCAAAGTTCATGCATGTACCAATGAGTAGTTGGATTAGCCTCTAAGTAGCCTCTCCTATGTCTAGCCTGGGTAAGCTGGAGAGATCCCATTTTAAAAAAAAAAAGGTATTGCCCTACCTACTATAACTTTATAGCAATCCTACTTTTCCTCTTCATAGCCAAACTATTCAATTCTGTCTCAGAAACATGCTCTTCCTCCTATGTGACTCCTCACACTTTATCCTAGGTCTGGAATGTCCTTCCCCCCTTCCTCAGATCTCAAATAGCATTTGATTTTACAATTCTTTGATAAACTTATGTTATGGATTAAAGTTGTCTGTATTTCTGTATTATTTTCCTTAAAAGGTCCATGAAAGCTGGAATTGTGTCTCACTAAATTTTTCTCTCCCACAGGTGCCTAACACAATGATGAACACACAACAGAAAATTAACGGATGTTTGTAGGTTTATTTATCGGTTTAGGCCAAAGTTTGGTTTTGTTTTCTACCATCTTTTAATTAAGCTTTGTTCAGTAACATTGTGAGCACCAGACTTGTATCAGGAGTCAATTAGAGTATGCTGGGGACTGTCAGACATAGATTCTCCCAGGCTTAAAGATGGCACATTCGAGTGCCAAGATTTATGAGAAAATTCTCCCCAATGCCTTTGGTTTTGGGTGGTCACCAGAGCCTTTGACAAAAAGGTCATCATTAGGTCCAGCCCACTTCCCCTAGTCATTTGAGATCTTCTGGACTCAATTCTTTCAAGCTGCATGTTGCTCCTTACAATTATAAACATTTTTTCTGTATCTCTGACAAGAAAATGCTAGACCCATAAAGATATTCTGTAAATACTTATTGTTTTATTCTTATCTGATCCAGCCTTAGATTTTTTTTCTCCATTTAGATTATATTCAAGAGCCAAGACCAGACAACCCCTTTGGAGTGTCCTCCAGGACTGTGCCACACTCTCATTCAGGTTACCCAGGCATCTATGACTATTGGAATTAACAAAGATATTCAGGAGGCTTTGTCTATAAGAGTCCAAGGAGTTGGATTGCTTGACCTCCCAATCCTCAGGGATCCATCATTGCTTCATGACTTAACCTTGTGAGAGCAGAGGTTGGAGCCCAGAACCCCTGAACCAGTTGCTTACCTTGAGTTAACACCTTGAATCTTGTACTTTTCTTACCTATAAGTAATAGTTTTGGAAACCAGAGGAGAGAGAAGGCTAGAAAATTTGAGGGCTGCCAAACAAGTGTCATAGATAATAGTCTCCATTCTGTCAACAGGATCACTAGAGTTACTTTCCATGGTATTTCCCTGTCCGACAATTGTTGCAAACAGATTCAAAGGATAAGATATAATTATTTTCAGAGTTCTCCCCTCAGGGATCTTTTGCTTTCCTTTTGCTTCATGCTTCTTCTATATCATTCTGAATGTTTTCTTGTCACCATCATCTATTTTCTTTCCATCTTCATTTTTCAGACTCTAGATTCCAGAAATATAACTTACTTTGGAGTTGCTCCTGGATTTATTAGGAAAGCCCCTGGTAGTTGTGGAAAGAGCATTAGACCAGAGTAATGGTATCATTGATATAGAGCTGGAAGAATTCTGAACACAGAAGACATGAGGTCCAACTCATTCATATTGCAGCTGAGGAAACAGAGGCCCAGGTCACATGTTGGGATTTGAACTCAGGCCTTATGATTCCAATACCAATTCTCTTTTCCCTGCTCAAGACCCAACTCTGATACTTACAAGCTTTGAGTAAGTCATTTCACCATTCTGAGTTTTAATTTTCTCTATTGAAGTCTTCCTTGACTACCTCATCATGGAACGGTGGTGATCTCAGGTGCTTGAAATCTCTCTTCAAAGAAAGATTCCTGGCAGTTCCATGCAAACGAAAGCATGGAGTTCAGGTTCTGGGATAATCTATGTGCCTGGGTTCTGAGACTTTGCCTGGCCAAGTATAAAGAGGCTTGGTCTCGAGAAGGGAGGATCTCTAGAGGATGGGTTTTTTTCAGCCACAACAGTTCCAAAAGACCATTCAATAAAAGGCAGAGGGGTGTGATCTGCATCAATGAGGAGAGTAGTGAGTGCAAAAAAAATCTGTCCTTGAATTGTTCAAGTTATACTTTTTTTTCCACTTGTACCATAAGGTTGCTGTGAGGGCAGGATTGGTGGACTGTAAAGCACCATAAATGGATAGTTTTTCAGGCTTTGTTCCCTTCTCTAATTTTTCTACTTTAATTCTCCCTCCTTAGCCTCCTCATGCCTATTCTACACCCCTCACATATGATCAAAGATCATTTCACAAGCTTGCAGTTTCCACCCCTACCTCTCAGTAGTAATGATAACTAGCATAAAGGAAAGGGTTGGGACCCAAGGAAACCTGGGTTCTTGTTCTAGTTCTGCCATTGACTCGCTATGTGATTTTAGACAAGTTGCTTATCTCTCTGGGCCTAGGTTTCCTTATCTATGATATTCTGTACTAGGAGCTGGATCTGTAATTTCATCACTTTAGAGAACTAGATAAAGAAACTTACTCTCCCATTGCAAGTTGGCATCATCTTTGCCACTGTTAGTCTTAGAGAATTGCCTAGAACGCTGAGAGTTTAAGCCAGTTTATGTCTGATGTGCCAGTTCTCTATCCACAATGCCACCATGGATCTTTTTTTGATGGAATAGGTGATTTCTAAAATTCCTTTCAGGCCTAAAAATTTTATGATTTGGTATTAGGCTGGATGATCTCAGGAGGATCACCTAACTTCTTTGGGTCTCAGTTTCTTCATCTGGAAAATGAGATTATTAGACTAAATGATCTCCACCAACCTGCCTGCTGCCTCAGCTCTATGAATCTAGTCAGACTTTGGCAGTTTGACACCCATTTCCACTATCACAGCTGCAATAAATCCAATTCTCTTTTCCCAGACCTCATTTCCAGTTGCACGGCAGCACCCTCTCTCATCACTCTGTAGTCAATTAAGCTTTCCTTTCCCTTATCTTAAGAGCTCCAAATAAACTGACTGGTGATTCTCCTGAAAGGTGATACATGGTCATTGCTTCCATAATGGAAAGAAGAGAAAAACAAAACTAAAAAGGGGGAAAGTAAGATATGATACAGTGAAATGTATTCAGAGATGGGGACGGAAGTAGAAGGGGGTCTAATCCATGTGATAACCCACATGATAATCACAGAATTTGAAGCTGAGCAATGACCACTGGAGGTCAGCAAGCCCAGCCTCTTGATTTGAGGTGGCACTTGGAAAACAGCTACACCTTATGCCATTCTGCTTTGAACTGGGTCTCTTCATAAAAGGCAAACTAGGACATACTTCATGGGGCAGGTAGGTAGTACAGTGGGTAGAGCATTGGACACGGAGTCAGGAAGACCTTAATTCAAAGATGGCATTAGATACTTAATGGCTATGTGACCTTGGGCGAGTCATTTAACTTTGGTTTACCTCACTTTCCACACCTGTAAAAGGGGATAATAACAGAATCTGTCTCCTTGGTGTGTTATGAGGATCAGATGTGTGCTTAGTACAGTACTTGGCACATGGTAAGGCACTGCTAGCTATTTATTATTGCTGTTGTTGTTATAACACAGCCCAAAAGCTGGCAACCCTGAGCTATGTAACCAAATACATAGAATTTTTTTTAAATCAAATTCACCCACAGAAAAATGAAAATTTGCCATCACTGAGGATATTCAAAGGAATGTGCTTCAGGGTCTAAAGACAATTACCAAAAGGTAGTTCTTCAAATGTTTTGAACAATGACAGAATTGTTAGGAAGGATAAACGTGTCTAGCTTTCTAGAGAGCCTACTTTGAACATAGCAACACTCATTTGGACGGAGAAGTTTTGTCCTTAATTTGTTAACAAAAATAGATAGATAGACAGACAGTTATGGGACTTCACATAACTAACATTTATATAGTTCTTTAAAGGTTTGCTAATACTTTCTATGCATTATCTCATTTGATCCGTATAATAGCCCTATTGTGCAGGTAGTTCAAGGATTATTGTCCCTGCTTTACCGATGTAGAAACTGAGACTGAGAAAAGTTGGGGGGTGCAGCGAGGTGGCGCAGTGAATAGAGCACCGGCATTGGAATGATGAGGACCTGAGTTCAAATTTGGCCTCAAACACAACACAAAAACTAGCTGTGTGATCTTGGGCAAGTCACTTAACCCCAATTGCCCTCCAAAAAGCAAAATAATAATAATAAAAAGTGAGTGACTTGCCCAAGGTAATACCATTCATGTGTCAGAGGCAGATTTGAGCCAGAGTCTCTCTTGACTTCAAGTGTACTAGTATTTCTACTATACATACTCCAGAGACTCATAACACATATAACTCCTTCCATAGCTGATAAAGAAAAAATTATCCTAGATAAGTAGAGGGCAAGAAGGTCCCTCAATTCCTCTGAAAATCTTTGGCTACATCTTTATGTCTAACCAGACTCCTTGTCAACTACAAGATAAATCCTTTCATTTTACCTTTAAAACATGGAGAATAATCCTGTTCTTTGTGGTAACCAAAGTTATATGGCCTCCCCCCAAAACATCAAAACCAATGGTGACAATGACTGACTGTTAGACAACTGTTTCCATGTATTCAAAAACCGCTCCTTCCTTCCTGAAACCTTGAAAAGGACACAAAAAAGTACTGTACAGACTATTCATGGAGGTACACAGGAGGTGCCCCTTCAGCAAAATTGTACCATTTATCTTTGTAGACTTCATACATTCTCTTTCTTAATTCCTTCCCTGCCTCCTAGCACATTTCCTTTCCTGGTGTCCTTGACTGCTTAAAGTCTTCCTGTCTCCTTTCTTCTTCTGCCTTATACTCTATTCAGGCCTAGTGCCTTGACCAGTGACTCTTGCTTCAAAATTACCCCCCACATCTTCCTTTCCCTTATCCCTGAAAAAATGATAACCAATTTAACTTTCTGTGAGACATTTTCATTTATCCAAAGGTTTGGGGTTTGGGGGGAGGAGGAATACCTTTACATTAAAAAAATTATTTAATTTTGAATTTATGAAATAAAATAAGCATATCCATAACAGCAGAATAAAAAAGAGATGATTGCACATGAAACTACAAATCTATTATTAGTAATTTGCCATTCCTTTTCTAACAAATAAAGTTATTATATAACTGTATTTTTTCCCTTTTTTTCTTCCCTCTCCCCTCTCACCCTAGAGATGGCTACCATTAGATACAAATGTGTGTGTGTGTGTCTGTAAAACCTTTCCACACATACTTCTACAGTTCTTTCTCTGGATGCAGATAGCATCTTCCTTCATAGGTCCTTTGTAGTTAATCCGGGTATTTATAATAGTCAAAATGACTTAGTCACTAAATATTGTTCTTGAAACAATACTGCTGTTACTGTATACAGTGTTCTCTTCATTCTTCTCATTTCATTATTCATCATTTTGTGCGAGTCTATTCATGTTTTTCTAAAAGCAGCAACCTCATTATTGCTTTTAGTCAAGTAGTATTCCATCATGATCATATACCACAACTTGTTCAGCTACTCCCCAATTGACAGGCATCCCTGCAATTTCTAGTTCTTTGCCTTTACTTTTTTTTTGGAGGGCAGCTGGGGGTAAGTAACTTGCCCATGGTCACACGGCTAGGTTTTTGTTTGTGTGTGCGTTAAATGTCTGAGGCCGGATCCGAACTCAGGTCCTTCTGACTCCAGGGCCGACGCTCTACTCACTTCGCCACCTAGCCACCCCCTTTGCCTTTACTTTTTAAAATTAGATGCTTATTAACTCAAAAGAATGAATTGACAGTAATAGAATTTAAGGTAGTATAATCACCGTATTCATTATTAAGAGAACAAATTCTAGTAGGTTCCACCAAGTTAAAAAACCTTTAAGTATAATCAAATGGACAAACTTTGTTTTCAGACTAAATTCCATTCTGGCTATGTTCAGAGAAGATGACACCAGTAGCTGCTAATCAGTAATAACTTATCTGGCTATATCAACACATAAAACAAACAAACAAAAATACAAAATGCCCCTCCATCCTCTATGAGCCCCTCTACTGCTTCTACTATATTAATGGCAGCAGAATAAAAGGAAAGGAGTCACAGGGGTACTAAGACACTTACTATTTAGGCCACTTCAAAACATTAATTATTGGCTCTCTAAATGTCAGTTTTTGTTTTGTTTTGAGCCTGGATCTCCCTATTTTGCATGGGCTAGAAGCATGGTCATCACTAAAAGGCATATAATCCCAGCACTGATCAGCACAGAAATTTTAACCTGCTCTGTTTTTCCAGTAAAGGATGTTGTACCCTCTGTAGGCCTGCTGGTAGCCATCTGCTTCCCAGGGCTTGCCATATTGGTTCTGAATTCAGTGTGGACACTTGATCAGCTTTAGCCTTATTGAAGCTCCAAACTCCTGAACTCAATCTACCAGCCTCAGCCTCCTAGTAGTAGTGATTGTAGAAGTACAGATATATCACATCCAGTTAGATGTCATATCTTTGTCTGATAAGCTGATATATAAATGCAAGAACTAAATCATATCAATACTGACATTTTCTATAAATGGGGTCAGAAGACATCAGGAAGTATTAACCAAATGAAATAAAGTTTGACACTAGATCTTTAGCATTTTAAAGGGGACAAGAGAAAGTAATACTTAAACCAAAAGAACACATCACCAATAGGGTAATTTTAATTACAGTGGCCCTAGGTAAGGGAAATATTTTAGGATTCTCCAAATGCTCCTCCAATTCCAATGTACAAACAGCAAAAGAAATTCTAAGCAGAATGGTTGTTGTGATTTTCATAGCTCTTGTCCACAATATAATCTTCACTTACCTAAATTCCAAGCATCCAGACAACTCCCTTGCACCTGTGACTGTCCTTATGTCATCATCTTTCATGTCATAATTATTCACTGCCTATCTATTCCCTAGATGGCCAATGCAGGGAAGTCTACTTAATTAAGCAGTTCTGGGCAAACTGCTCAATCATCAGTTTTCATCTAATTTCCTCTTCCCACAGTCTGTGAAAAATTTGACTTTGTATAATGAGGGTTGTTTCTGTCCTCTCCTTCAAAGTAATAGTATAGTAAAAATTGGATTCAGAATCATCATGTTTCCAGGACAACTTTTAATGCAGATGCAAAAGGGGACATAGATATGAAAGTGGTCGAAGCATACTAGCACTGGAAAGCATGCCCTTAAGAAGTCATCTTGCCTCTCCTGCCTCTAATTCATAACCCAACCCCGATGAGAGCATTAAGTGGGGAGACACCACAACTTTCCTCTCTTAAACTCTTCCTGGGCTTAATGAGCACATCAGCCTACGTATATAAAGATAAGTAAAAGTCTGCTTAAGTGAATAGAAGGGCAAGAGACTAACATGAATCAATATGGGTAGAGTATATGTAGATTCCATCATTTGAATAGAATTTTAACATCCTACTGACTTTTGGTTCAGTCTGCTACAATATTTGCAAGGGTGTGGCATGTCACTAAAATGTTGGATGGATTAGCCTGAAACTACAAATAAAGAATAGAATTTTGGACATTTTTAAGAAGAAAGGAAAAATATAACCTTGTTTTAAAAATACATTATTTTCATACTCAAGCTTCCAAGCACTTTTAACATGGAGGGCAATAACTCTGGCTTTTTATAGTCCCCAGCTAATTATGGGACGCGCCCATACTGCAAGCATTTAATGCCTACATAAAACATTGTGCCATAATGAAGATAATTGAAAGTATGACTTTCATCAATATTTAATTAGCATTTGGTGCTAACTCATTATTTCGGTACAATTAATTTGACATCTTGCTATATGTCCTGAACAGATTTCAATCCAGAGGGCTGTTTTATTGGTGAGACATGTGTAACATCACACGTGCTCCTGCCCAGAGGATACAATATGAAATATGGAGAATATGATTGACAACTTAATCTACTCCCAAATAACAAAACTTGATATATTAAAATCAAATAAGCATGTTTATTTAGTAATGCAAATCCTGTAACAACAAAACTCCTGACATTACTCAATAGGGTATGGAAAATCCCTATGATTTCTGTACAAACTTACAAAGCTATTGCTCCAGTATCGGGAAAGAATGCCAAAATAAGAGAGACTCTGTATTTCTCCTGTGAGCCAGAAGATTAATGGTCCCACATGCCTAGACAGGTTGGAATGTTCGTGACAGCCAGAGGTAGTATGGGGCAATAATAACATCTCATGTTTACATAGAGCTTTATGATTTACAAAGTGTTTTCTTCTTAAAAACACTGAGGGATAGAGAAGGCAAGTATTATTAAATCCATTTTGCATATAAGGAAACTGAGGCTCAGAGGTTGCATGACTTTCCTATTTCCACACAACTGATAACTGGTGGAAGTAGGATTCAGATTCAGCTTTCAGAGCACTTTGCAAGGTGGGCT
Source organism: Gymnobelideus leadbeateri (assembly GCA_011680675.1). Taxonomy (NCBI): domain Eukaryota; kingdom Metazoa; phylum Chordata; class Mammalia; order Diprotodontia; family Petauridae; genus Gymnobelideus; species Gymnobelideus leadbeateri. The sequence continues at coordinate 358,706 of WOXC01007399.1, read as the reverse complement.
GTTCTTGTTGATAGACCTTTCTAACAATAGTAGAGTGGAACGAGGTCCAGGCCTTGAAGTAATTCCCAGGAGCTCCTTGGTGTAGGCCAGAACCTAGGAATGACGGATAGGTCTTTCTTGGCACTGCAGCCATCATCATGTGATCTTTTCTCTCTCTTCCCTAACTGCCCTTTGACGTGTGGAAGCTGCCACCTGTTAGCAACTTTGGCTTTCAAAGGCCTGAAAGGTTTTCTGACTTTTCTCTTCAAGTCTGACTCTCTTCACTGCTCAGTGCCTGTTCTCTCTGAGTAGACCCTGAATTCTCAACCTTTTTCAAGTTTAAACCAGATCGCTAGTTCTTGTGTGTAGTAAAAGATCTCTCAAAAGAGACCCGCACTTTATTGTTTCCTCCAATGAACAATAGCCACCCTGTCTCACCTCTTAGGGCAGCCAAAGCCACATTGGAAAGCATCCATCGGTGGCAGTCTCCACCCATTTTATATGCAATTTTCATTCATCTGAGACTGTAGCATTCCATGATTCATGGTATTAAAATAATAGCACTGCCGTTTGCAAAATGTTTACGTATATATAATATATACATTCTATTTTATTCTCATAAGAACATTATATGATACATATTACTTTTCCCCTGCCCCTCTATTTTGCAGATGAGAATACTGAGACTCAAAGACAGCCATTAAATAGTAGAAGTAGAATTCTCCTAAATCCAGGTCTACCATTCATTCCATTATACTGTTCTACATCCCATGGGTGCTAAAGTGATAGACTTTTTCTAACAGTGAGCATTTTAAGATCTCTGAAATTAAAAGTGCTATATGCCTTCCCAAATGAAATCTAGCCTGAAAAATTCCTATTGTTCAATTCTAGTCCAGGTCATTGATCAATAGCAGCAGATGTCTAAGATGCACTTATTGATAGAATGACTTGATATGTTACTCACCCAGGAGTACATCTGGGCAATGTGTATTTTTCATCCTCTTTGTTTTTCCAGTGTGATGAGATTGATCTCTTTCACATTGCTGTTAATTTCACTGAAAAGGCTATGTAGAGTTCCAAGGCTCAATGCAATTAAAGCAATGTCATTTGTGAATAGGAGGATTTAGCAGATTTCACCATCAATAGGCCATATTTCTTTTCTTTGGACTTTGCACCATACATCCTCTGTGACAATGGTAAATATGGTAAGTGAGTTTGTTTTACTGTTTTATATCCTCGATGTCAATACTCAAAGGATTGTTAAACAAATTTATCTCTGTAGCACAACTGTCATAGAGTTGGTCATAATTTTTATATATACCTGGGAGACTTATTTCTGAGAGAAGCCTTCAAGGCTGATTTTTGTTCTACTGACTCGAATATTTTTAAAACTGAAATTATAGACACACCAAGAATTTATGTTCTCATACAATTACTTCTCTGAGTGGGTTGTATAACCATAAAGATGTGTGCTGCTTTAGAAAATCAACTGTTAAAGCCTGTCTGTTTCCTTCTCGTGTGTTCATTGAGAAACTGGACATATTGTATAAAGGAAATGGATGGAGAATCCTTGATCAAATTAAGGAATTTCCTAAACAACTTGATAGCATAATAAGATGCTGACATCATTCAAATCAAAATGAAGAATTTCCTCAAATAACCTAATGAGATTATAGGGAATTGACCATTGGATGAAAGCAACTGATGGGACTCACAGAACTCCTAGTTATTGACTAATTAAGGACCAGCCTGGCCTATAAAAAGCAAGGTCACCAGACTATACTGGTTCTTAGTTCTTGAGGATTTGTTCTCAATCTTTTCCCCTTGTGCCTGTTAGGAGCAGCTACATGGTATAGTGGTTCAAGTGCTGGGCCTAGAGTCAAGAAGATTCATCTTGCTGAATTCAAATCTGATCTCAGACACTAGCTGTGTGATTCTAGGCAAGTCATTTAATCATGTTTCCTTCAGTTTCTTCATCTGTAAAATGAGCTGGAAAAGGAAATGGCAAACCACTCCAGTATCTTTGTCAAGAGAAGCCCAAATGGGGTTACAAAGAGTCAGACATGACTCAAAACAACTAAACAATTGTAATTCCATGCATGAGCAGCTTTCCGGAAGAATGCTGTGAACAGCTTTTAAGGTTCTGATTACACAGTATAGCGAACACCCTATTTATTCCATAACAAATCAATGCAAAACATTCACTGAAAATCAAGATACAGCATTCATAACTTATCACAGAAAATCACAATATAGTATTCACAACAGCTTATCATTAAAATGGCCACATAGTTTTCACCAAAGTGGTCACAATATTTAGAACAAAGAACAATAATCTCAAAGTACAATAGTCAAAGTCTTCCACTCATGGGGCACACAAAATTAACTCAATCAGTCACTTATTCAGCAATCAATTACTAAGTATCATTAATCACTAAGTACAAATCATTAGAAAATACACAAACCCTCCACACCTAGGTCATTAGTAAACTACAATTTCATCATTACTCAGTACCCATGAAGAGGTCTTTTCATCTTGACATGGGGCTGGTTCTCAGATTCCCTGGATCCCCTTCCATGGTCCTAGATTCTACCTGGATTCACCAGACTGTCACCTGGGTTCAATGGCAGATAGCTCCCAGTTCCTTGTCCAGCTCTCTGGGTAGGTCCTGCTCCACACTGAAGTTCTCTGGGTCCGGTCCATCTCAAATGCTTCACAATTTCTGCTCCCAGGAATTTAAGGCTCAACCAAGCCACAAACAGAAAAGTCCTTGCATCCCAGTCATGTTTCCTCAGTATTCTGCAGCTCATTCAAAAAATCAGAATCATGGGGCAGCTAGGTGGCGCAGTGAGTAAGAGCACCGACCCTGGAGTTGGGATGACCCCTATCTTTCCAGCCTCATACTTAGCACCCACACAAAAATAACTGGCAGTGTAACCTGAGCAAGTTACTTAACCCCAATTGCTTAAAAAAAAATCAGAATCACCTTATCCAGCTTGGGGGGAGGGAGCTCCTGGGCTCCTGGGTTCCTGGCCTCCTGGGCTCCTCTTCAGAGCCACCAGATTCTTGTCCCAAGAAATTCTGACTGCCTCTCTGGGGCTTTTCTTATATAAACAAAACATTAGCTTCCTGTTTCAGCCAACCCTTTCCTATTACTGATGTAACAGGAGACAGGGGTTCATACCTTCTGTTTCCCCAGCAGAGGCTTAATCAATTACTAAGTGCTAAGTACCTGCTTACTTGCCTATACAAAGGGGTCAAATTATATTACCATTACAACAATAACTCTTATCTTCATCCCTAAACCACAAATAGTAATAGTGACTTGTAGCAAATGTATATAAGATATAAGAGACATGTGCTCACACATAACCTGAGAGGGGAATTCAAGGACATTGCTCCTTGAACCTCAACCTTCTTTTTTTAAAGGAGGAAGGATTTTGGACTTCATGATCTATATTATTCCATTTTTTCTTCTTCTTTCTGAGAAAGGAGGTTTGTGGGATAGCATCATTTTTGAAAGTGACCTTGCAGATAACTCTACTCAAGAGTTAAGAATTCCAGATGTTGCATCATCTAGGAGATTTCCTATGTATCATACTCTTTGAAGAAGGAAGAAGTGAGTCCACATGGTTTCTTCGCAACAACCTACTTGGATCACAAAACCCAATAAGAGATTCTGCTTTTTTAAAAAGAGTATAGAAATACACTAAAAGGATCTCAGCTGAGCCAGAAGCTTGACATGGTAGAGACTACAGAGAAGTGGTATCCATCACAGCAGGATTTGGCAACATCCAGCAGGACAGTATCTGGCAGAGACTGGAGACCAATGTCACCTGATGGCCTGTGAAAAGATTAAAGGCCCTGCAATATCAGCATCATGAAATGTCCTCTCCAAACATGTTCACTGATGTCTCTCTGCCTCTCTTTCTCTCTGTGTCTATCTCTGTCTCTCTCTATCTGTCTCTTTTTGCCTTCTCTAAGTGTCTTCTCTCCCATCTGATGCTGGGAATATTTGTGGAATAATGTGCCTCAGATTCATGGCCGAGTCTTTTTCCACTACTTTTCATATTACAGCATTACAGCAAATACCTTTGCATTGAGCTAACTGGGACTTTCAGCTGACAATTAAAGGTAAACACATAACTGACAATTAAAGATAAACACATAAGTTGAGGCTCATGGGCTATACTTTTAAGAGGACAAGACTGAAATGTTACTTAGTTATTCCCTGAAGGGGAATTTGCTCTGGGAGATGGGGGTTATGGAACCCTCTGGTTGCTTTTTGTGTATGAATGAACTATTCTTATAAAGATTTTATAGAGATGAGAAAGTGGCAGTTAAGTGTGTAGTTTCTGGTATCTTCTCCATTTCCCTTTTTGTGTGGGTGTGATAAAATACCACTCTTGGTCTTTTTTTCATTCTCTAGGAGTCTTTCCCTCACTGATATATCTTGAAGATTAATCCCCAATGGGTAGGGATAGCATTTTTCCCCCTCCACCCTTCTCCTCTAACATGCCTTAAAGATTGTCAGTCTTAGGCCAAACACACTTCCTCTTCCTTGTCTAGATCAAACATGTTAGAAGCCACAGCCCTCCTTCTTCAGAATCTTCTGGTGTCCCCTGCTAAATTACATTTGCATAAGAACCAGTGATATTCTTTTTCAAGCTTCTAAACTGGGTTTCTTTTTTTTTTCTTTTTGGAGACGGGAAGGTAGGGCAATTGAGGTTAAGTAACTTGCCCAAGGTCATACTGCTAGTTTTGTGTTAAGTGTCTGAGGCTGGGTTTGAACTCAGGTCCTTCTGACTCCAGGGCCAGTGCTCTCTATTCACTGAGCCACCTAGCCACCCCTAAACTGGATTTCTTGAGTCTTTCCCCTACTCCACCCCACCTCACCCCCCACCTTATAACATAGAGTTATTTCAATCCCAGGAAAATATCAGCTACTGAGATTCAAAAGTTATACCTATGTGGGGGCAGGAGCCCAGGCCACAAACAAAATCAAAATCAAGCCTTATAATGAGAACAAATAGAATCACCCCTTCCTGCCAAGATATTGTCATTAAACTAAGATGCTGCTATGTGCTTGCTCAGGACTGTCAATTTATAGGATTTAGGGTCATTCTCCTTCAACCTGGTACTGCCTGTAATAAGGAGTTGCAGGTTGGGTCAGGGGAAGGAAGCTTTGGCTCAAACCAGAGCCAAGTTCCAAGGCACCAATGACTACATCCCTAACCAGGATATCTGACCCACTTTGTCTCTGTCAATGGAGAGATTCTCTTCAAACCCAAGGAAAATACATGGAAACAAGAGTCTATGACCTTGCTGGACAGAAGAAAGAACAATTTAGGTGAGGGTGGCAGGGAGGCTAACTCCTGAGCTGAATAGAGCAAAGTATCTGCTTTAGATTTATAAATTAATCTTTGATTTTTTTTCTAAAGAAAAGATTGAATGCTTAAATGCCCATACAATTGTGTCACATCTAGCGTAGATTTTCTTCTGGGTATGTTTTTGTTAAAGTACAGCCACTCTTCACAATGTCATTTTCAGTGATGTTGCCACCTTCTCCTATAAAACACATCAGAATTCTAGATAGAAGAAATCATCTGAGTCCAAATGATGGTTCCAATGAATAATTACTATAGGAGGCTCCCTCACCTGCATGTTGAATAAGATGGATATATGTAGCTACCTTACCTTCTCTTTGTCTCTTGTTCTTGAAAGGCCACTTAACCATCTAGAACCTCAGTGTGCCAGGGAAATTTTCCTAATAGGGCAGTCTATAGTCAGGAATGCCTTATGTGGACTAGACTCAGGAACTCACTGGGGATGAGCTGAAGAAATCAAACCTTTCCTGAGACTGTGGCAAAGATCTAAGGTTTTCCATCCTGGTTATGTTCAAATAGTCATGTACACAATGTATCCCATTAAGCCAGCACCATTTGTGAAATCATTCCTTCTTCCTGGATATAAAAAAAATTATTAAATAAGTATACCAATAGTATACTATTGCCCAATAGTATACTATTTGAAAAAGAGATCTCTATAAATATGCTGCCAGATCTTTGGTTTAACATTTGTTCTTCTGTTTTCACGCCTATATTCTCAGAATTTAACTGGATCTCATGACAAGCTCTCACTTTCTTTTTTCCTTTTTCTTTCTTTTTTTTCTGTTTTTTGAGGCATTCTTATGCATAGTCTTCCTTTGGTCTCTTTAATGTTTTCCAAAATTGCTTTTAGTTAAAGAGAATTTTACAAACTGGCGCAGATTTAAGCAAGCAAAACCAGAAAAACAAGATATAATTTGTATCAATTATTTAAATGAAAAGAATACTACTATGTATGATGTATATTGAGAAATCTTGGCTCTGGAAAAGAGACAAAGAAATTACCTTCCTCCTTTGCTTGAATAGGTGGAGGAATATGGGTATCGAATCTGAAATATACTATCAAACACCACCACCATCTCTTCAGGTTTCCATATGTGTTTTTCTTTGTTACATGGGAAGACTTACTTGGGGTAGGGGACATCCAGAAGTAACTGTAATACAAAGAAAAAAATCAACAAAATATTTTTAAAAGATCCTATATTATTCTAAGGTAGTGTTGCCAATGTTTTCCTGCCTCTTCATCTGGCAAAGAAGTTTAACTAAGTCCTTTTTGGCCTTGTCATTTTGGTGATCATCTTGCATTAGCAAAGTTACCTACAAAATGGTAGTAGTAGAATTTATTTGTGTCCATTTCCCATTTTCAGAACTAGCATCTTATTGAAATAGGTAATGTTTAAAATATTATAATCACATTCATTGCCTTCTCATTTTTATCCTTTTTTTCTAATTTGACTTGTTCTTTCACCCAACAAGTTGGTAATGTGAAGATCTACCTGCCTAAGGCTGACTCTCAAAAGATTTCTGTGTCCATATCAGTCATTTCTTGCCTTTTAAGGTAAAGTAAATTTCATTTTCTATGATTGCTGTATTTACAACATCCAATGCCTTCAGACAGTCATCTACAAGTATTCATAATGTGCACATGTGAGTCTGTGACCTCTTCAATTTCTTGATCCATAATCATATTTTAACATATTTCTTGCTATTTCCCCTCATTTTCACCTTCTCATCTAAGTTATAGAGTCTCACTATGTTTGTTAACTTAGGAGAATATTGACAGCTTATTCATGGAATTTCTTTATTTCTTCATCCTCTGCATTACATGCTGGTACAAAAGTAAGATCCCTTCATTATAGTCTGGCTACCTATGTTCTCCTTGAATAGTGAATGGAAAATTGATGAAATTATCCCACAGTATGATGTTTCTTATTACTTTTGGATACATAACAGAGTTTGTTTGGACAACTTTTACTCATCCAAGTTGATTTCTTTGTATTTGGGTTCAATTCATAGGAAAACATGGTGAATTGAATATGATTCAACTTGTCTTATTCTATGTCAGTTTGATGATCTCTGAACATAGCTAACACAGAGAATTGCAGTTAATATTTATAAATGCTCTAAGATATGTGTTATTCTTAACACAATCAAACTCCTTTTCCACCATCCTGACACTTTCGCCACAAAACTGGAAGGGAACTACATAGGATGGAGGTTGTGTGTGTGTCTGTGTCTGTGTTTTAACCAATGTCATGCATCATCATGGACAAAAAATAAATACTTAGAGGTCAGGATTCTGATGATATGATTATAAAAGCAACTCAGACAATAGCCACATAGTTTATTGTCTAGACAAAATACAAAACCCTATAGGATAAAATGTAAAATTTTCAACCTACCATTTAGAGCCCTATACAATCTAACCCCACCCCCACCATTTCCAGTCTTCTTTCATATTACTCCCCTTCACACACTCTCCATTCCAGTTAAACTAGAGTTCTGCTCACTTTCCATCTCCTAGTTCTGGTTTTTGCCCAGACAGTGTCCCATGTCTGGAATGTTCTACCTTTTTGCCTAGGTCTCTTAGAATATGCTGCTGTCTTTCAAGACTTAACTCATATGCTACTTCCTACAAAGCCTTTCTGGGTCTCTCTCCCTCACAGCCCCACTGTTGTTGGTGTGTTTCTTTCTCCAAGTAGTTTTGTATTACTTTGTTTTTATTTATCTGTGTGTCTGATATATTTATACACCCTGACTCTCTCCCCAATATAATATAAACTCCCTGGTGCTGGGGTAGAGGAGGGGGGAGGATTGGTTCATTCTTATTTTTTTTCAGCTATAAAGCATTCATTTTTTTTCTATCCCTCCTTCTTCCATCCCCAAAGGAGTTTTAAAAAGCCTTATAAAATGTATAGGCAAGGAAAACAAAAATCCATACTTACCATGTCTAAAAAGCATGTCTCATTCTTCCTATTTGTCAATCATCTCTTTGTCTGGAGGTGGGTAGCATTCTTCACTGTGGGGCCTCTGGAATCATGGTTTAGCATTGGGTTCAAATTGGTTCTTTTTTTTGTTCTTATATTTCCCACTCGCTCCATCTACCAAGCACAGTATCTTGCACAGAGTAGTTACAAATAAATACCTATTGAAAGAAATTGCCAAGCCCTCAATCAGGGTCTCTCTTATTTGGGAGCACCTGCCAGAGCTTATACTTCACTGGCCTATCCTGTAAGACCCTAAGTCATCTCCCTGCCATGATAAGACACCAGAATGGGATTTCTCTGAAAGAATGGCTATTGTGGAGGGAAAATAATTGTAAGAAAAATAATACTTTCCTTTAAGGCAAAGACTGTGTTTTCCATGTTAGTCATGTAAAGAGGCTATGTGTGGTTAGACCATCTCAATGATTTCATGGAGCTGACTCTAAGTATAATGGGCCTGGAAAGAATTGTCAATGTTGATTAGCTATTGCTGATTCAAGAAAAGCACATTTTCTTTAGATGCAGTTCTGCTTGGTAGCAAAAGAACAGATAAGGTGTTCTGTCACATGGCCATCCAGCCCAGAGATTCACTAACTGTTATTAGGTCATAAACTCCTGAAAAGCAGGTACCAAGTCTACTTTTCAATATGAATCCCAGGTGCCTGGTATGTAGTTATCCATCCCATGGTGGCCAATAATATAGATCGCACAAATTCATCATCCTGAAATGAGCACAAGCTAGGACTTGGTGCTTTTCTCCTGCTAACCCTCCAAAAGCAGAAGCTGTTTTCTTTATTTCCTCTTCTTTCCCCACAATGTTGCGTAGTTTGGGAGTTACACTTGATTTATTCTTCTGCTTCTTCCTATAGCCATCATTTCCTCCCTATTTTTTACTCTTTCCTTCCATATCTTTTTCAATCTGTTTTTGACATAGCCATCATTCTGAGCCATTTATGAGAAATTTAAGAGCTGAGAACAGGAGTGAAATTTCATCTTACTAAGACCCCATTCCTTTCAAAATAGCACACTGCACTTTATAAGAGCACCATATACATTTTTCCCCCTGAAACAACTTAAATCCCAAATGCCAAGCATATATTTAGTGGCATCATATCCTCTGGATTTTCTGTCCCTTCCCTCCCTCTTCCTCATTCTCCACTTTCATTTCATCATGTTACCATTTTGGTCCAAATATAGGCCACCCAGAAATATGGACTGCGCTCCTAAAATTAGATCTCTGAAAGGGAAAACATATAGAGATTTACAGAAAAATAATTATACAAAATTACCATATACAAATACATATACTTTGGATGATTGAAGAGTCAGGCTTGAATCAGTAAGCAGGTCCAGAAGCAAAAAATAGGAGAAATGACAGATTCACAATTCACAAACCTGCATTCTGAAAAATAGAATATAATGGGGATCAATTATAAATGCCACAGGTGACACCCTGTCTCTTACCAAGCAAGATGAAGTGTGAGATGGACAAAAAGTCAATCAGAGTATAACAATAGGCCCCAGATTGGATAGAGAGTCGTGTGTGTGTGTGTGTGTGTGTGTGTGTGTGTGTGTGTGTGTGTGTTAGGGACATGGGGAGCATAGACTTTATTGATAATGATGTTGGTCAACCAGTTCAATTTGGGATGACAAGGAAAAGAAATAAAGCTCCTATACTTAGATGATCATACTATAGGGATTATTGATAGTATATAGACTAGTCTGTGGTAAAAGTGCACACACACACACACACACACACACACACACACACACACACACACACAGGATCTATTTACCTTCTTCATCCCACTGATTCCTGGGTCTCAACATTGCTTCTAATTTTCATTCATTAAATAGAACACATGTCCCAGGAGCCAGGAAATGTGCTGGGTCCAACTTTTGGGGGCTCACAAAAGACAATTATAAAATTTTGAGTGAACATTTATACCTTGGCAATTGGAAAATGCTACAAATCAGGGCTTGGTTTATTTATTTGTTGACTTTGCTTAATTGTTTAGACTCAAGAAAGTGATGGATAAATATGCAGAATGACACTTTTTTTTAACATGGCCAATGTCAGAATTTATTTTGCCTTATTCATGCATATTTGTTACAGAGGTTTTATTTCATTTTTATTTTTCCTGGATTAAGGAGAGGTGAAAGTAACAGAGAACAAATGGTTGTTCACTGAAAAAAATGTAATTTTAAAAATGTACCATTCTAGTATAGAGGAAAGCCATCTTTGAATATACTAGTCTGGCATAGTCTATCTAAAATGCCTCAATTATGTATTTATTTGTAAAGAAAAAATAAATTATGTATTAATCCAATATATCTGTTAAACTGATATTTAGAACTCTCCTCTGTTCAATATTTGACATAGGTATGCTCCTGCATAGAGTGAGGATTCTGCTCCCTGATAATCTGATCCTCTCCCCAGTTCTCACAATAGTTCATACCTAGAGGGGGAAAAAGGTAGATTGGGGGGTAAGGGAGATTAGGGCCACATCTGGAATGAGGCACAGTGATCAGAACAAGATACTGGGGGACATGGGTAATTTGGCTATTCAATATGACAAACATTTATTAAGTACCTGCTATGTGCATGGGAAGATTCCCAAGCAGTGACTACTAAAAGGAAATTGGAGGACAATATGGATTTTTTCACCAGTCCCTAGACAAGTAAGCAGTAGTTCCCAGGAGAAGGAAAGACATTATGATTGGAATGAGGTTTTAATCACCTGCCTGGGAATAGTCAGTGTTGGTGACCATTGGGTAATGTAGGGTAGACTGAGATGTAGTTAGCTCATAGAAAAAGCTTATACCAACAGACATGGCACTTTACACTTCATTGCAATGGTTATGTAAAGAGAAGTCTTCAATATAAAAATATTTTTCAATCTATACATTGGAAATTGTAATCAAGATGCTGTTAAACAGATCCAAGCAATTGAAAGAATAGAAGGCAATGTGAAATATCTCGTGGGAAAAACCACTGACCTGGAAAATAGATCCAGGAGAGATAATTTAAAAATTATTGGACTACCTGAAAGCCATGATCAAAGAAAGAACCTAGAAATCATCCTTCAAGAAAATCTCAAGGAAAATCGCCCTGATGCTTTAGACCCAGAGAGGGAAATAAAGGTTGAAGGAATCTACTGATCACCTCCTAAAAAAGATCCCAAAAAGAAAACTCCTAGGAATATTATAGCCAGGTTCCAGAATTCCCAGTACTACAAGAAACCATGAAGAAACAATTTCAATATTGTGGAAACACAATCAGAATAGCACAGGACCTGGCAGGTTCTACATTGAGGGATAGAAGGGCATGGAATATGATATTCCACAGGGCAAAGGACCTGGGATTAAAACCAAGAATTACCTACCCAGAAAAACTAAGTATGTTGTTTCAGGGGAAAATATGGTCATTCAGTGGAATAGAGGACTTTCAAGCATTCTTGAGGAAAAAACTAGAGTTGAATAGAAAATTTGACATTCAAACACAAGAAGCAAGAGATACTTGAGAAGGTAAATAGGGAAAAGAAATCACTATGAACTTATCAAAGTTGAGCTATTTACATTCCTATATGGAAAAATAATAACTGTGACTGATGAAACCTTTCTCAGTATGAAAATAATTGAAGAAGGATATATGGACATATGAATACATATGTGAATGTGTGTATATATGTTTACAGGTATACATGGATAGAGTGCACAGGTTGAATTTGGTGGGAAAGGATGATACTTAAGGGGTGAAGTTAAGAGGTGAGAGAGGAATGTGGCAAGAGTAGATGGGGCAAGATGGGGGTGGGGGTAAACTATCTCATGTAGAAGAAGCAAGGGGAAGTAGTCACAGGGGAGGGGAAGAACAGGAAGGCAAAAAGGCAAAACCATATTCTCACTGAGTTTGTCTCAGGGAGAGAATGACATACATACTAAATGGGATATCTCACCCTGCAGGAGAGTAGGGGAGAGGATGGAGGGGAGGGCATGCTGGGGGGAGGGGAGGTTGGAGGCACCCACTTTTGAAGAGGGACAGGATCAAAGTAGGGAATGGACCAGGTTGGGGGTGGGATGGGTGGGAGGGAAATATAGTCAGTCTTTTAAAATATATCTACTATGGTAATGTTTTGCATAGCTATACATGTACAACATATACTGAATTGCTTATCTTCCCAGTGGGAGTGGGTGACAAGGGACAAAGGGAATGGATCTGAGATTCCTTTCTCTTCCATTCCTTTCCCTGAAAGTTATCTTTGTTCTCTTGAATTGAGTCTCAGAGGAAGGGAAGGACTTCATAACATTGAGGTGAAGGGGTAGGCATTAATTTCAGTCATAGCGGACAGGGAAAGCAAAGAGTGAGAAGAACAAGAACATTGACAATGAGTAATCCAGTTTGGATGGAACATAGAAACACATGAAAGAGAACAGGAGGAATTATAGAACAATAGGTAGAAGCCAGGTTTGAGAAGGCCACAAATTCCAAGCTAAAAGGTTGATCATTATTTGGCAATGAGGAACCACAAAAGTTTTCTGAAAGGAGGTGGAGTTGGTGAGAATGGGATATTAGAAAGATGGCTACAGTGTGAAGTATGAATTGGAGAAGAGACAGACCAGAGCCAGCAAAACTAATTAGGTAGATAATACAAAAGTCTAGAAGAAAAGTCATGAAGGTCTTGACCAAAGGGGTGTGAAAGGAGAGCATGGCAGTATTAGAGAAAGACTGACAAGCTAGAATTTGTAGGACATAGCAATGTAGGTGAAAACAGTAAAAGAAAGTAAAGGGTCCATATGGACAAAACCAAATTTTAGAGCTTTGGTGATAGGAAAAATGGAGGCATCATCAACATAAGATCACAGAATTCAAAGCTGAAGAAGCCTTTGAAGTCATCCAATCCAGGCGCAGAGAAACTGCAGCATTGAGGCCACATGTGACCCTCTAGTTCCTTGGGTGCAGCTCTTTGACTTTGGATTCAGTCATAGCACCCCACTTGAGGACCTAGAGGGCCAAATGTGCCCATGAGGTCTCAGGTTCCTCACCCCTGATTAATACTACATTTTAATAGATGAGGAAATTGAGACTCAGAGAGGTAAGGTCATGCAGATCCAAAATTACATCCCAATGAAAGGCAGTATAATATGGTAAATAGGACAAAGGACTTGTAGTCAGGAGAAACTATTTATACATCATGTGTCACACTCTTATTAATTGAGTGACCCTATGTAAATCAATTAATGTTTCTGGGTCTCAGTTTTCTCTCAGATAGGGTTGTTAATCTCTTCCAGCCCCAACTCTGTTATTTAGGCTGACTCCAAATTCAGTGCTCTTGTGGGGAAGGATGGAGTTCAGACCTGTAATTCCAGGAGTATGGGAAACTTCTAGCAGAGAAACTCCCCCACTGATACAGATCAGCAACTCCTGGAATACATAAACTTAGAGAACTGCCTTGAGTGCAGGCGTGGAACTCTGGCTGCTGTTGCTGCTGCTGTAACACTTGGTAGCCCAAACCAGATTAAAATGCAGTTGGAAAATGCTTACCCAAATAAATAAAAATACAATAAAACATAAATAATGTTGATATGTGGTTGTTGAAGTCAATACGCACCCACAGGGATCCTCATGTAAGGCTGAGTGGCCCCTGTTTTTACATGAGTTCAACAACACTTAACCAGAGCCATGAGAGGTTAAGTGATATACCTGGAAGACTTAAAAGGATAAGATGTTTGCTCATGACCACATAGTTTTTGTTGCTGTTGTTTAGTTGTGTCTGCCCATTGTTACTCCATTTGGTGTTTTCTTAGCAAAGATACTGGATTGGTTTGTCATTTCCTTCTCCAGCTCATTTTATAAATGAGGAACTGAGGTAATTAGGATTAAGGACTTACCCTGGGTCACACAGCTAGTAAGTGTCTGATGTTGGATATGAGCTCAGGTGCCTCTGACTCCAGGGTCAGCACTCCATCCACAGTGCCACTTAGTTGCCTTGGCCACATAGTTTGTGTTAAAAGAGAATTTGAACCCCACTTTTCCTGACACCCAGACTCTTTCCACTCACTCTACACTGCTGACTCTCATTCAGGACTTGTTCTACTACAGTCAAGATAGGACAATTATAAAGGGAAGCAGGATTAGAGCTGGGAAAGATGACAAGTTCCAGAGATATACAGGCCTTTAGCCTCACCAATGCCAAAATATTGAAGGTGGAATTTGACAAAGGGGTATCTTGAAAGCAGCTCCACTTTGTGGGCCACACTTCATGATGAAGATATTTTAAGTTCCTCAGTGCCTTGTTACCATCAAAAATGAGATGAGGGAGTAATAGTGTCTTTTTTTGGATTTAGGACTTTTTAAATATTCATCAAGTTTTGAATTAAATATTGGCTTTTTTAAAATATTTCTTTTTAAAGTTTAAGTCACTATATCTACCTGAAATCCTGCAGTCCTGTAGTATTTTTTGGCTTTCTTGAATCTGTGATTTCTTTTGTAGGTTTCATAAGCACATGTGCACACACATACACACACAGAGCTTGGTAAAAAAAATTTTTTTATTTGTGTTGATATATTTTGTTTTTATATCACCTAATTTTCAAATATATCTCTTTCCCTCCTTTTCCTAGAGATCTCTGCCTTGTAACAAGGTAAATGAGTGAAAGAGAGAGAGGGAGAGAGAGACAGAGACAGAAAGAGAGACAGAGACAGACAGACAGACAGAGAGTTCAACAAAACTAATCAACATGTCAGCCAAGTTTGACCAGCCCTGCAGTGCTCCACACTCTTAGTCACCCACCTGTACAGTGAAGGAAGGGACACGAACATCCTATTCTCTCTTCAGGGCAAGATCAGTCATTATAATTAATGTTCAATTC
Organism: Gymnobelideus leadbeateri; assembly: GCA_011680675.1. Taxonomy (NCBI): domain Eukaryota; kingdom Metazoa; phylum Chordata; class Mammalia; order Diprotodontia; family Petauridae; genus Gymnobelideus; species Gymnobelideus leadbeateri. Next base: position 343,485 of record WOXC01007399.1, on the reverse strand, counting down.
TAGGGTTTGGTCATTGTTATTCTTTCCATTTTCATTGCTGGAGTTATTATGTTTATTGTTTTTCTGGTTCTTCTTATTTCACTTTGCATATGACTACTATGCTTCTGTACATATCATATTCCTCATTTCTTACCCCACAGTAATATTTTATTACATTCATGTACCGTAATCTATTCAACAATTCCCCACTTAATGAATGTCTATGTTGTTTCCAATTCTTTGCTACCAAGAAATGTACTGCTATAAATATCTGTATGTATATTGGATTTTTCTTTCTTTCTTTGATTTCTTTGGGGTATATGGTAGTCTTATTTTTTTCCTAAATACCATATATTACGTCCTTTTATGCCTTGGAAATAATGCTCATCACTCCTTAACAGGGTTATGAGTCAGCTGGCACATGGGGCTGTTTAAAGTAAACCAAAAGGAGTTTCTTTTAGGTGCTCTGTCACTTTGTATGCTTTCACAGCACAATTAAATAAAAGTTACCAGTGGCCAATTGATTGCTGGAAATCTGCTTGCTTGCAAAATAGGAAAAATTTGAACTACATATTTATTGCAGATTCAAAGAGTGAAATGCTTTTCTGTGTCCTTAATGATTTTTAACTTTAAGGTAAAGTCAAATATTCACATGAGGGAAAAATCCATAGCTCTCAGAACTGACAGAAAACATATAAGGTTTAGGAAAAAAAATCATGCTGAGCACTGCGGTGCAGCTATATATCTAGGAAAAATCCAATATATTGGATAGTTCTCCTTAGAATTGCATCTGTTAGTTTTGGTTGAATGAACTAAGCTTGTTCTTAAAAAAAAAAAAAAGCAACACACAATGACAAAATTTGGAATTAGGTATCATTGAGTATTCTGGGAATTCACTCTTTCCAACACTTCCTTGAATGCAGAGTACAATGCCAAGGAAAGACTCTAACATTTCATAGTCCAGGCTTGTGGAAGGAATGTTACATTCCTGAAGCCTCTAAAGCAGTACAGGAATGGAGCCAAATTCCCACTGCACAACTTCATTGACAAACAAATGGAAGAGAGGTAGTTAATCAGAGTGGAGAAGGACCTTGATTAAAGAAACCCTATCCTGTGGGTAAGAGTTGAAAGAACTTTGAATATTAATCTGGAGAAGAGAATATTGAAGGTATATATGTGGTAGATATCTTTAAATATCTCATAGGACATTTAAGTAGAAGAAGAATAGACGTACATATGTGCATATTCATTCATACCATAGAATCACAGAATTTTAGAGCTGATAGAGACTACAGAAACCCTCTAGTACACCATATTTCTGAAAATAATCCTTAATATCACATGCCTCCCAAAATGTTTGTCTAGCCCATCCAAAGGATTTCCAATAAATAACTCCCCCCACATCTCCTAAAATAACCCATTTCACATTTGAATAGCTCTAAATTTCAGGAGGGGCAACTAAGTGGTGCAGTGGACAGAGTACAGGGCCTGGAATCTAGAAGACCCACATTCAAATCTAGCCTCACATATGACCTTGGGCAAGATACTTAATTTTATTTGCCTCAGTTTCCTCATCTGTACAATGAGTTGGAGAGGGAAATGGCAAGCCACTCCAGTATCTCTGCCAAGAAAGCCCCAAAAAGGGGTGACAAAGAATTGGACATGACTGAAACATCTAAACAACAATGAAAAATTTTAGGAAGTTTTATTTCTTTTTTATATAAAGTTTAAATTTTCCTCTTATGGATCCCAGCTCTGTCATACAATGTGTTAATTATCCTTCCCAATTTAGTATCATCTGCAAATTTGGTAAACATGCCATCTATGCCTTTATCCAAGTCACTGGTAAAAATATGCAGTGGCGTGAGGCCAAGCAGATCCCTAAGTCCTTCCACTGGTGCCCTCTTGCAAAGCCAACTTCAAACCATGAAGAACCACTTTTTGAGTTTGGCCTTTCACTCATTTTCAAATCTATCCAATTCTATTACCATACATCTCTCCGTATTTTCCATAAAAGTAACATGTAATACTTTATCAAATGCTTTGCTAAAATCTAGGTAAACAACATCTATAGCATCCCTCTGACCTACCTACCAGTTTAATAAATCTGTCAAAACAAGGAATTAAGGTTCATTTGACATGAGCTGTTCTTGATGAAGTTTAGATGGCTTTGTCATTTTTTTTGTCCTTTGCTAAATGTTTGTGCAGCCCTTCCTTCAAATTTCCAGGGACTAATTGCTGTGGGAATTTTTGAGCTCTGGGGTCTCAGAAGTAGATTCTTACACTCTCTGTACCTAGGCAGTCTTGATCATAAATTATCTCCCCACAGTGGGTTATTCAGTTAGTCCTAGAAGTTGGCAAGCTGGGGGTATAGGGTTGGAGGGAGGGAGATTACAATTGCCAGCCATTTCCATAATGATTAGTTGTAGAATTTTCCCTAGAATAAAAGTAAAGTACACTAACTTATAGCTTGCAGACTCATAGTCCCTTTTTTTGAAAAATGGAAACTTGGACCTTCATTCAAAGATTGTTGACTGTGACCTAGAAACCACATTGGCTAGTTTTTTCGATACTCAAAAATATACTTCATCAGTGTCAAGTGATTTGAACTCATTTGTGCCTAGGGCAAGTAGGTGGTTTTACAATTCCCTTACTTAACCGGGTTTAGGGTAACTGACAGGCCTCAAAACATATCAGCGAGTTAGAAGGGTGTCTATTCCAAGCATGTGAATGCTTCCCCCACAGTGGAATGGGTGAATGAGACTATTTGTTCTAAGAGTCATGAAGGCTATTGAAACAGATACTGGAGCACTTAGAATTTGGTCAGACATCAAAGACACCAAAGTCAATTCACTCCATCCTGGGCTATCACCAGTCGTCTTGACTTTTGTCCTGCCACTGGACTTTGATGACTCTGGAAGAGAGAGTGAGGTTGACAACTTTGAGCAATTCTGCCTCACTTAAATTCATTTCACACTTAAGTCAAGACATCACACACACATGTATGCATCATTGGTCCTCTTTGAAAATGAAAGACAAGGGGGCGGCTAGGTGGCACAGTGAGTAGAGCGTCGGCCCTGGAGTCAGAAGGACCTGAGTTCGGATCCAGCCTCAGACACTTAATGCACACACAAACAAAAACCTAGCCGTGTGACCTTGGGCAAGTTAGTTAACCCCAATTGCCCTCCAAAAAGGAAAAAAAAATGAAAGACAAACCATAACTTCTCTTGGGTAACAACTCATTATTAGCCGTTTTTTTTGTGTCATTTCCAGTGCAAAGGTTATTTTCCTTGGCAGAGAATAGAGGACAATAAGAATTGGGCCTTCTCTCTTTTGTCCCATAAACTCTAAGCAGCAATTCTATTCCTTCTTTGATCCCCCTCTTGAAACCAGTATGGTTCAAATAACTCCCCAAACCATTTTTTTAGTTGTCCTTAGTTTCTCTCACCAGCCTCAAATCATTCTCTGCTTCAACATTTCTATTCCATTTTATTGCCTCCAATATTCCACCCCAACATCCCTGTTCTATTCTACTCCATGCACTTATATTCATTCTTTATTGCCTGCCCTTACTTACTGATTTTTCTACATATCTTTAAAAAATCTAAGTTGATTTATGAGTCCCCTGGGCATTCACATGAGTATTATCAGACAACTCTTGATTTTCCTTCCCATTAGAATTGTTTATATTTGTGTTTTTAGATTTTGATTCTTGACAGTTTCCCATACTTCCTGAGTTGACTTTCCCTGTAGAATTTTAGTCCAAGAGATCTTAACCATCTTTCCTTTCAAATCTGCTTTCCCAAGCCTAGGGTCTATGTGAAACTGTGCCCATTTTCCCCTTCCTTCTTGATAACAAACTATAAGAGACAGTAGTTACATCTCCTAAAAATTACCATAATTTTTAAACTAGTAGCCAATTCCTCTCTGTTACTGAAATTCTCATCCAATATAGAATTTCTCCTTGTTGTGCCTCTAACCTTTGAAAGATGAAATTCATTCAGGGAAGTCAAGAAGCTGTTATTTACAAACAACATATTGGGACATACACCATAATGAAAAACACAGAAGAGACTCACAGGAAACACTATCCAAAAACAATAGACCCAGGAATCATACTGTAACATCTTAGAGAAGACTCAGAATTCATTACCTCTAGCAGTGTAGTTGGTAGAAAGGAAGCTGAATTTAGAGGCAGAGAACCCTGGTTTAACTCCCATCCCTGCCACTTGCTTATCTATATGACCTTGGGCTAGTCACTTAACTTCTCTGAAATTCTATTTCCTCATCTGTAAAATAAGTCATTGGTACTATATGGACTATCAGATCCCTTCCATATTTGTATCTATGACCCTATAATCTTCTCCCAAATGAAATAGCAGTACAAGAGCAGTGTAAAATACAACCTAATATATCCAGACTATAGGATTTTATTTCTCTACTCCTAGAGAGCTTTCTTCGACCATCCTCAGAGTAGGAGAGAAGACTAGGAAAGTCCTCAGGTCTATGGCTATGTAGCTGCTGCTTGTTACCCCTTCCCACCCACCCAGCTCATATGTCTCAATTCCTTTAGTGGGATAATAACCCTAAGGAAGAACTTTCTAAAGAATATTCCTGTCCAACAACAAAAAAAAAAGTTGTTAAGGGTTTAATAAGTTTCACATTTCTAGAAAAATGTAAATAGAGGCCATCAGGGATGATAAAAGAAAGTCCTCCCCATGGCCTCTGAGTTGCCTTCCTATTGAAATATTCTATGATTCCCTTCCTCCCTTGATCCCAAAGCAGAAACTCTATTATACTTTTTACTCCCTAGTTGAGTAGGTATGCTCAGTAGGTATAAATAAGGTAAATATTTTCATGGTCTACATTGTGTCTCAAACTTCCAACCCTCTCAATTTCCAGTCTTGGTCTATTTTCTACACTTACTATATCTCTGTATCAATCAATACCAAATTCTTTTTTTCTTTTTCTTTTTGGAGGGCAACTGGGGTTAAGTGACTTGCTCAAGGTCACATGGCTAGTTTTTGTGTTAAGTGTCTGAGACTGGATTTGAACTCAGGTCCTCCTGACTCCAGGGCCAGTGCTCTATTCACTGCACTACCTAGCCGCCCAATAGTAAATCCTTTATCTTTAGAAAAGTTATTCCTTACTTTGAAACTTTATGGGAGGACAGTGGTGGCAGGTTTAGTGTCTTCATTTATACCAGGGAGATAGTCCAATAAAATCCCCAGATCTTTCTCAAACTATTCTCTAGCCATATCTCCACCAGCTGGGACTTAAGTTAATTTTGTGAACTCAAATGTAATACTTCTCTCTAGATCTGACTCAATGTTCTAACCTGACAAGATCTTTTTGGATCTTGATTCTTTCATTTGTGTTCGTTTACAAATTTTCTAAGCTTGCCATCAAAGCCTTTATCCAGTTTTATGAATAAAAATGTTAAACAGCACAGATCCCTAGAGACTTCCTTTCAAATTCATATCAAAGCATTTGGGGGCATTCAGCTATAACACTCCTCTGGAGGCCAACTAGTTTGTACTTTTAGTCAAAGACTGGGTCCACAGAATGTGGATTCTATCTCTGATGCTAAGCATAACCCAGTGGATAATAGAGTTATTGTACAACTGTAGTTCATAAACACTCACTTGGTGCTTCTCATTAATAATCAGTCAAAAGTCACTATTAGCTCTAAGGCATCTATTTACTAAAGCTAGTATTGTAAGAACAGTTGGTACAAAACATCCTCTCCATGATGTTGAGGTTTACTTACCCACAAATACACCCAGAATCCATGGGAAGACTGGGCTCAAACTTGAAGTATATTACATGGTAGTGAGGTATACATGTGACATATAGGTTCTGCCAACGGTAATTCATAATTCCTGGTACTTCAGGATCTGGAAGTCCTTCCTTTCTTTTTACAGTGTCCATTTCTGCTGAGAAGGCTACTCATCCAGTCATTCAAGGCCTCTTACTTTCTTGAGTCAACAGCCAGATTTCTCACAAAGGGTCATGCTCTGTTGAAGTTACCTTAGGCTAATGATGTCTCTGTGTCCAGGTGGCACTGTTCCTGTCCGGATGCCTTGTCTCTTACTGGTCCAATAGCTCCAGTAACATGTCTATTAGGGGGAGAGGACAGATTCCCAACACCACCACCCCCCTGAAAAAAAAAAAACTCCTGGGGGGCGGAGCCAAGATGGCAGAGTAGAAATAGCTCATCCAAGCCACTCTGCCCCCAGATTTTCCCCAAACTATGTAAAAGGGGACTCTGAACAACTTCTGGAGCCCCAGCAACCACAGAATGACACAGAGAAGCTAACCTCCGGCTGAGGACAGCCCAGCAGCCCTGCAGGAAGGACCAGCGCAGCAGTCTGGGAGCCGGCAGCGCCCAGCGCGCAGGAAGCAGAGCCGAGCTGAGCCCAGGTCCGCCTGAGCTGAGGTTTTAGCCCCAGGGCAGCAGGGCCAGCAGCCGGCTGGAGGAACCCCAGAACACCAGCAGCTGTGGCGACTCCAGAATTATCAACATAGACATGCCTAGGACAAAGTAAGAGGTTAGTGTTCTATGGACTTTGGGACCAGTATTTGGGGGAATGCGTCGGCTCCCTCCCCTGGGGGCTAGAAGCCTCTGAGGAGACACGCCATTTTGTAGTTTTCAGAGGCAGCTCCAGCTTCCGGCCTGCGAATTAATTGTAGGGAGATCCAGCGATCAGTCTTGGGGGGTAATCGCCCTTGCTTTAACCTCCCTGGATCTGGATTGTGATCTAGGGTGGAAGTCGTGGGTGGGTTTACAGCTTGCCAGAAACAGAAGTTGCCCCCCACACGTTTGGGACGAAAATTCCTCTATCTGGCCTTAAAGCCATAGTGTGGCAACAAGCCCAAAAGTCAAGCAATTAAGTGGCAACATGCCAAGGCAAAGGAACAGAAAAATGCAACCCTAGACTCCTATTTTGGGGGCATAGAGCGGGAAAAGGACTGTGAGGTCAGAAGTCCTGCTCCAAAAGCCCCAGGGGAAAACATGAGCGGGTTGCAGGCCATAGAGGACCTTAAGAAGGACTTTAAAAATCAAATAAGAGAAGTGGAGGGAAAATTGGAAAGAGAAATGAGAAGGATACAGGAAAAGTATGAAATGAGGGTCAACAGCCTGACTGAGGAAAACAACACCTTAAAAAATAGACTGACTCAAATGGCAAAGGAGGCCCAAAAGGGCAATGAGGAGAAGAATGCCTTAAAGAGTCGAATTTGCCAGATGGAAAAAGAATCTCAGAAGTTCACTGAGGAGATTCATTCCTTCAGAGTTAGGCTGGAGCAAATGGAAGCTAATGACTTTATGAGAAATCAAAATGCTGTCAAGCAGATCCAAACAAATGAAAGATTAGAAGGCAATGTGAAATATCTCATGGGAAAAACCACTGAACTGGAAAATAGATCCAGGAGAGACAATTTAAAAATTATTGGACTACCTGAAAGCCATGATCAAAGAAAGAAACTAGGAATCACCCTTCAAGAAATTCTCAAGGAAAATTGCCCTGATGTTTTAGATCCAGAGGGCAAAATAGAGGTTGAAAGAATCCACAGATCACCTCCTGAAAAAGATCCCAAAAGAAAACTCCCAGGAATATTATAGCCAGGTTCCAGAATCCCCAGATCAAGGAGAAAATACTACAAGCAGCCAGGAAGAAACAATTTCAATATTGTGGAAACACAATCAGAATAGCCCAGGACCTGGCAGCTTCTACACTGAGGGATAGAAGGGCATGGAATATGATATTCAAGAGGGCAAAAGAACTGGGAATGAACCCAAGGGTCACCTACCCAGCAAAACTGAGTATTTTGTTTCAGGGGAAAATATGGTCATTCAGTGGAATAGAGGACTTTCAAGCATTCTTGAGGAAAAAACCAGAATTGAATAGAAAATTTGACATCCAGACACAAGAAGGAAGAGATACCTGAGAAGGTAATCAGGGAAAAGAAATCAAAAGGAACTTATCAAAGTTGAGCTATTTACATTCCTATATGGAAAAACAATAACTGTGACTGATGATATCTTTCTCACTATGAAAATAATGGAAGAAGGGTGTGTGGTCATATGAATACATATGTGAATGTGTGTGTATATGGTTACAGTTATATATGGATAGAGGGCATAGGTGGAATTTGTTGGGAAGGGAGAATACTCAAGGGATGAAATTATGAGGTGAGAGAGGAAAGTGGCAAGAGGAGATGGGGAAAGACAGGGTAGGGTAAACTATCTCATGTAGAAGAAGCAAGGGGAAGTGGTTGCAAGGAGGGGGAGAATAGGAAGGGAAAAAAAAGGCAAATCCACATTCTCATTGAATTTGGTTCAGGGAGAGAATGACATACATACTAAATGGGATATCTCAACCTGCAGCAGAATAGGGGGAAGGGGGATGAGAGGAGGGATGATGGATGGGAGGGCATCCTTGGGGGGAGGGGAGGTTGGAAGTACCCACTATAGAAGAGGGACAGGATCATGTAGGGAATGGACCAGGTGGGGGTGGGATGAGTGGGAGGGAATTATAAGCAGCCTTGTACAATATATCTACTATGATAATGTTTTGCATAGCTAGACATGTACAACATATACCGAATTACTTATCTCCCCAGAGGGAATGGGTGACAAGGGAGGAAGGAAATGGATCTGAAATTCGAGGTCGTAACATTAAATGTTTCAAATATATATAAATACTATTATTAATACTCTTTTGCTTATAATAGGGAGATAAGATGTGCAGGCATTGGGACACAAAGATTCACCTTCCTCTAATGGAAAAGTCGAAGGGGGTATGGGAGAAGGTATGGGAGAGAGCAGATTGGAGGAAGCGATATCTTGTGGGACTGCTATTCTGGGAGGTTGGGTAGGGGGAATAACGGGGGGAAAATGATTGTAACTCAAAATCTGGCAGAAATGAATGATGTAAAACAGAAGTTAATAAAGCATTTGTTAAAAAAAAAAACTCCTAAGCCTATATTTTTCTTTGCTGAATAGTTTGTTTCCTTTAAATGTAGGCCCAAAGGACAGCTGATTTGTCCAATAACAAAACATTTCCTATGTGGTTTACACTGACCAGGACCCTATAATCCTTTTATATCCATTAAGGATTTACACAGGCATTACTGTGGGGGTATAGGAAAATTCCTTAACACTTATATTTTAGGTTGGCATTCTGCGCCCTCTATGATGACATAAATTGACTGTTAATTCAGCCTTTTTCTTTTTCTTTTTTTGTTTTTTGGAGGGCTATTGGGGTTAAGTAACTTGCCCAAGGTCACGCAGCTAGGTTTTTGTTTGTGTGTGCGTTAAGTGTCTGGGGCTGGATCCGAACTCCAGGGCCGGCGCTCTACTCACTGCGCCACCTAGCCACCCCCAATTCATCCTTTTTCTGACCATAAACCTAAAATAGGTTTATTCACCTTAGCATATACATTTTAAAAAGTTGCTGACTCTAGCCTTCAGTCCAAGATCATACAGGAAGAAGGTAGAGAATACAGGAAATGACACAAAATGATACTGGAGGAGAGATTAGGCAGGACCCCCAAAATGCACTTGGGTCCTTTGTCACAGATTTGCCTAGGGCTGGTCTTGCTAATAAACAATGGACTGGAACATTGTGCTGTAGGAAGAGATCTAGACTCGGAGTATGGAACCAGGAGTCAGTGAGCTTGAGTTTTCATCTTGAATCTGCCACTTCTTACTGGTGCCATCTTGGCTAGTCACCTAACCTCTGTGCAACTCAACTTTCTCATTCTGGTTAATAGACCTCCAAGGATCTTTCTAGTTGATTCTATTATCTTTTAAAAGCTTTGACTTTTGAATGAAGAAAAAGTTTATAGACTGTTTTCACTAATCTGGGATTCATAACATGGGTTCTTGCTACACAACTTTGGGCCTCAGTTTCTCCATCTGTAAAGTAAAAGAGGTTAGACTTTTGGATGCTTTCTAGTTGTAATATTCTATGATTCAATAATATTTTGATTAATTAAACCTTGGAATCATCATCCCCATTTATGTAGACTGATACTAGTTCATTATTTTAAAGTCCCAACAAAATTTTCCAATAATGCTCCTACAAAGCTACTCACTTCAGACAGGGGCCAGGGAGTGGGGGAGGGGAGCTTTATACTATTTCTTTGGCTAAATCCTCCTTCCCCTATTTCCTGTTCAGTCTTTTACAAAAAGCAAACAGAATTTCTAGGGAAACTTTCCAGTGAAAATCAGTGTAAGGAAAAGATTTTTGCTTCCCCCAACCCCAAACTTCACAAACAAGCTGAGTAAGAGACACCACTTTTCTGATAGCACCCATTTCACCTCATTTAAAGATAACAAATGAGATAGACGCTATCCTAATGGGAATCAGAGAGCTGAGGCAATTAATTATTTTCCCTGATTCCTACTCTGCCAGCCTAGCCTAAGAAATAGACCAAATTCTCCTCCTGTTGAGGATAACTTTTTTGGGACAGAAGCAGTCTAAAATTTTCAAATGAGGAAGAGACCAGGGATCTGCTTGGCCTCAGAGGCCAGAATTAGGAGCAATTGTTGAAAGTTGCAGCAGGGCAGATTTCAGCTTGATGTAAGGGAAAACTTCCTGATAATTAGGACTATCTAAAGGCAGATGATGATTAATGTATTTCATTTGGCTGCCATCTCAAACCATCTGGGAAATTCTAAGGTCATCTAAAGCAAATTTCTACCACAAAAGCTGGCAAGACAAGAAACACCTATGGTAAAAAGTAAAACATTTATTTGTAACTAAAACAATTTTTAAAGGAATAGGAAAAATAACATCTCTCTCTGTTTTCTCTAATATACATTCTCACATGTTGTCTCCCTCATTAGAATGCAAATTCCTATGGACTGCTAGGTGGCGCAGTGAGTAGAGAGCATCAGCCCTGGAGTCAGAAGGACCTGAGTTCGATTTTGGCCTCAGATACTTAACATGCACAAACAAAAACCTAGTTTTGTGACCTTGGGCAAGTTACTTAACCCCAATTTCCCTCCAAAAAAAGGCAAAAAACAAAATAAGAATGCAAATTCCTTGAAGGTAGGGATGTTTCATTTCCTGTGTTTGTATCTTGAGCCCAGCACAGCCTAAACACAGACTAGGCACTTAATAAATTCTTGCTAATTGATTGATGGATGGATGGTAGTGAGCAGCTTCCCCTTAATAAAAATTTACATATTTCTTTCTCTTTTTTTCAATGTTTTCCTTTTTCTAGACTAATCAAATAAGGGAGGCAAGCTAGGCAACTAGATGGTGTCATGTGTAGAGCTCTGGACTTGGGGGAAGAAATCCTTGATTTCAAAACCTGCTTCAGATATTTACCAGCACTTAGTGCCTAGCACAGAATAGGCACTTAAGAAGTGTTTGTGGCTTAGCTGATCGATCCTAGGGAAATCATTTAACCTTCGACTCAGTTTTTCCATATGTAAAATGGGAGTAACAATGGCAGAGATTTTGTGAAGATCCACCAAAATAACAAATGCAGAGTACTTAGTAAACCTTAAAGTGCTATACAAATGTTAACTATCATAAAAAGTTCACTATTCTTCCTCTAGGCCACTCCTTTCACGAAACTGCCCCTAAGCCCAGTGGGTGAAAAATACCTCAGCAGCTTTGGTCTCTGGATCAGCTCTCCCCAGAGGCAGCCTCACTATATCAGAGATATGACTACATTGGCAAAGTCATCTTGCCTCTCAACATTTCAGTGGCCTAAGAGGAATCCCTAGATCACATTCAGAGCGCGTGGACTATCTTGGGCTTTAATTAAACCCTGGAAATACACTTTACTTTGGAGGAACCAACCAATGAATTAATATAACAACCAGGGTAAAGCCCTTCTGGGCTTCCTAGGAGATCCAAAGGGACAGGTAGATGGCTCAGTGGACAGAGCACTGGGCCTGGAGTCAAGAGTTCAAATCCAACCTCAGACACCTACTAGCTATGTGATCCTGGGCAAGTCACTTGACCTCTCTTTGCTTTAATCCACTGGAGAAGGACATGACAAACCACTCCAGAACTTTTGCCAGGAAAATCCCATGGACAGCAGGGTCCATGGGGTCACAAAGAGTCAGACACTATTGAACCACAACAGGAGATTCAAACATCCCAAATGGACTTTGTTAAGCTAAGAAATAGGTGAGTTCGTATTGTTTGAGACTGTCTGGGTAGAACGTATTTTAGTGCATACTGGGGGTAGTTCTTTTGTTGTGACCAGGGAGATAAAATAGAGATAAAGAGTGAAATCATGATGGTGCTGAGAGTAGGGTATGGGGAGGAGGGGCCTTGTAATTTCAAAAAAATATGTTTGGGGGAGGCTAGGTGGCGCAGTGAGTAAGAAACCGGCCTCAGAAAATGAGCACCCACACATAAATAATGACTAGCCGTGTAACCTTGAGCAAATTACTTAACCCCAATTGCTTTAAAAAAAAAATATATATATATATATATATATGTTTGTCCATGGCTACAACCCAGGAGGTGATGACTGTGCATTTATTGGGACATATACCTGAAGACACATTCTCTATTTTAAAACAAAAGATAAGCTGGGGTTGAGAAGAAGAGGAGCTTCACTGGGTTTGGGGTTTTAAGCTAAATAGAAGCAGAGTAATGGCACTTTCATCAGTGCCTCTCCCCCAAGCCTTCCTCTCCCTTCAAGGAGTCTGAACGTGTTAATTTCTTTTCTTCCACCAATATCAAACTTAGGGGCTATAGGAAAACAGGCACGTTGATGCATTGCTGATAGATCTGTAAATTGGTCTAGCCATTCTGGAAAAGTAATTTGGAACTCTGTTCCCAAAGTTACTGAATCATACACATCTTTTGATCCACAGATGCCATTACTAGTCTTATACTCCTAAAGTGTTCAAAGAGAAAAAGGACCCAAATGTGTCATGGAGTGGTAAAGAAGTAGAAACTAAAGGAATTTCCATTATTTGGAGAATGGCTGAATAAATTATTGCATATGAACTTAATGGGATATTATCGTGCTACAAAAAAAATGACAAGAGAAATCAAGGGGAAGTAAATAGTTCAGAAGAGTGTTTATATATATATATATATATTCATATATACACACACATATGTATATATATAATAACCACAGCATTATAAAAAGGAACAACTTTGAATAATTAAATACCTCTGATCCATACAATGACCAGTTATGATGCCAACGTACTAATGATGAAGAATCTTACCTAACTTCTGACAGACAGAATGAGACCTACATTTTTTGGAACACAAATGAGGTAGGAATTCGTTATGCTTGATTTTTCATACTTGTCACAATGGTCCTTTTTTTCTCTTTTTTATGGGGTTAGGGAAGAGCAATTGAGAAAATAAATTTGTGTTCATGAAAAATAATAATAATAATAATTTTTAAAAATTGCCCCCAGGGCTCTCTCATTTTATTGGCCTAATTTAGCCTTTAGGACTTAGACTACCCTGATCAACCAATAAACTTTCTCTGATCTAGTCTTATATAACCTGATTCCCATATTTGGTAAAGATGGCATCCTACCTCCCATCCCTGATGCTGTCCACTAAATAGGCCTTTTCTAGAAGGCAGAACATCATGCAGTAGGGCTCACTGGATTTGGAGCCAGAAGACTTGGAGTGGAATCCCAACTATGCCTTTAGTTGCAGTGTGATTTGGACAGTCACTTAACCATTCTGGGCTTTAGTTTCCTCACTTATGAAAAGAGAAATAGGAGATTTAATGAAGCCTGTGGTCCCTTCCAGATCTACATCAATGATATTAAGATGATGGGGCAGGTAGGTGGCACAGTGAATAGAGCACTGGCCCTGGAGTCAGGAGGACCTGAGATCAAATCCAGCCTCAGACACTTAACACTTACTAGCCATGTGACTTTGAGTAAGTCACTTAACCCCAATTGCTCTCCAAAAAGCAAAAAAACAAACAAACAAACAAAATAATGATACTAAGATGCTGGACAGATCCTGTACTCAGAAGTACAACTAGGGAAGAAACTTCATAAAGACTCAACACTGTTTTTGAAAGTTCTGTCACCCTTCTTGCTTGAAGGAAAGGATCTGTCACAATCATTGTCATAGGTACAGATCTAGAGCTAGAAGGGGCCTCAGAGGTGATCTAGCTAACTGCTTCAATTTGCAGACGAAGGACACTGAGCTCTGGAGACTGAAGGATTAATGACCAAAGTCATAAAGATAGGAAGTAACAGAGGTAGGGAATCAGTGCTCTCTTTCCTTCTTTTCTTCCTTCCTTCCTTTTTCTTTCATTCTTTCTATTGACTTTAGTTTCGATTAAAAAAGTTTTTTTTCTTTCTCATCCCCCCAATGGAAAAACAAAACCTTTGTAATAATTATGCATAGTCAAGCAAAAAAAAAAATCTTGCATTGTCCATGTCTAAGAATGCATATATTTCATTCTGCATCTTGTACGAGCCACCTCTCCAGAGTTACTCCTGTTAAAGCTGTTCTTTCTTACAGGTGTTGTCATTGTATACATTTTCCCACTGTTTCTGCTCCCTCCATTTGGCATCAGTTCATACAAATCTTTCCAGTCAGCTGGAGCTCCTCCCACTGCACTGCCTTCCTAGAAACTGAAGGTCATCTGGGGGAGAAACCTTGTAGAGGCATATGTAATCCCAAAACACTTGTTTGTGAGGTGGGGGAAAGGGGCCTCAGGATCTGTGATTTTACCATGAAAAGAACTTTTGGTGTGGAAACACACTCCAACTGATACAGCAAAACATTAATATTATGGTTAGTAGGTGTGGAATGAGGCTGACTCTGTAAGATACAGTCAATGTGTTTGTTTTGCTTAAATGTATTTTGTTAATAAGGGAAAGCTGAGGAGGGAGGCACTGGAAAGTGACAACGATGTAGTCATTAGGCTTGCCCATGATTACATAGATATTATGTGTCAAAAGCAGAACATAAATCCAGGTCTTCCTAAATATAAGCTAGGGAGGCTATAAGTCTTTTATAACTATAAATCTTCTATTTGCTACTCCAATCCAAGGCATGCAATCCATTTATACATACCCACACTACCTTTATAAATAGCCTCATAGAAGACACTACGCAAAGTAGTAGCTAGAAGGCCAGCCTAAATAGTGGATAGAGAGCAAACATCGTAGTCAGAAAACCATTAAAGTGAGGAGATAGAAGGAATTCAATCATTAAACAGTTTGAAGATATAGAGGAATTTGTTGACTATAAATAGAGATCCAAAGGGCACAGTAGAATCAGTAAGGTAAAGTGAATCTGAGGAGTAGAAGTTATTTAAGCAAAGGTGAGAGTTTGAGAGGAGATTGTATGTACTTCTTCGACCTAAGGCAGTCTGACAAGATGGTCAGGATTACAGAGCCTAACAGGAGGTAAATTACCGTTGGCATATTTCTTGGTAGAACTTTAACTATTTGAGAATTTCCAGGATGGTTAAAGTGCTTCCAAGGAAGCATGCCACAATAATTAACCTCCTATTGGACAAACTTGCTAATCCTGGTCATCTAGTTTGCCTTATTTATGTTCCAGAAGCATACCCACACTACCTCTCAAACCCTCACCTTTACCCAGGTCCATTTGAATCCAATGTACCCATGGCCTAGACAAGTGGTGTCAAACTCAAATAGGAACAGGGACCACTAAAGCATAAAGTCAGTCACATATTGACCAAATTTTGAAATGTGATGTTAGCTATGTTTTATTGCATTTTCATCTATTTTATTAAATATTTCCCAATTATATTTTAGTCTGGTCCTGCTACATTTGGGGGTATTTGACATATCTGGCCACTGTTCCTACCAGCCCTCCCATACCGTCAACAAGTTCATCTAAATCCTCAAACATGGTACAGTGGATCTGGGTCCATATCCTACTTCTATGAAGTTAGGCAAATCACTTGTTTTCTTAGGCCCCACTTTTTTGATAAAATAAGGACATTAGACCAGATGGTCTCTGTGGTCACTTTCAACTCCAGAGTTATGAATGTCCTCATTACCACCCTCTACATAGATAAACACTGATTTTTCTATTCTGCCAAATTCATAAAGTCAGGAGGAAGGGTTGATATATTTCTAGGTTCATATAATTGCTCTAACACCATCTCTCAATTGCCTTTCCTTTTTTGAGGAACATGCAATCCATATACAACACTTTCCCTATAATTGTCATTTTCATCCTTTCCAGGTCTTGCTGGTCAAGTAATTCCAAGATATGACGCCATGGGCCACATATGGATGTGATTCCACCAGAAAAATAGTCTCTGCTGGATGCTATCAGGAAGAATCTGAGTAGGAATATGGCTATGAAGCCTCTCTCTACTTCCAACTTCTGGTTCCAGCTAAAACCCTTGAGAAAAGAGTTATCAAATCCTTATGAAAAAGAGTGTGTTAAAAACTCTGTTAGTTCAAAAGTCAGAGAGGCTTTTTAGGAAATCAGCTACTCTCAGCCATAGGACTAGCAACAACCCTAGAAAAAATCCTTCTCAGCTTCTTTCTCTTATGGGAAAAACTGTCTTGCCCCCTTCAAAGTCTTGGCTTTGAGACGTCTCTTCCCCTCAAGCAGAAGATGCACAGTGTACTCTGCCAAACTTTTCACAACAAGGAACAAATTTCCTATCTAGTAGCAAGTGCCCTCAGGCTCCAATTTATCTTTTTAAACTAATTTCTTGGTCCAGAAGCATGAGTCTCTCTTTCATATATCTTATCCTATTTATGGGGCATTTCTTTTTTTTTTTTTGCTTTTTTTTGGAGGGCAATTGGGATTAAGTAACTTGCCCAAGGTCACACAGCTAGGTTTTTTTTTGTTTGTGTGTGCGTTAAGTGTCTGAGGCCGGAACCAAACTCAGGTCCTTTTGACTCCAGGGCTGACACTCTACTCACTGCGCCACCTAGCCGCCCTATGCGGCATTTCTTGCACCAACTAATTTTAATCTCTGAAATTTAGGCTACTCTAATTATTATCCATGCAACTACTAAGCAGTTTGGGGATTTGGAATTCACTAGTTTGTAAATTTCAAACTTCTTCTGTTTTCTCAGGTACATATAGCACAAGAGGTCCATATCTTCTTTACTTACCAAGGTACATTCTTGCCTTTTCTTGTACGTATATGGCCAACAAAACTTGAAAAGACTGAAATCCCCTTTACCTATGAAAACAAACTAGAATTGCCAACTCCAAATTCCTAGTGTGAAAATTCAGCATATAGGCAGAGGCCTATATGCCAGGAGGGTGCACAGATGTCCTAACAAGGCCTGATCAACATGGAGGCAAGTTGACCCTCCAACCTTAAGGGCCATTGCCAGGCCTATCACTGCAGGTCTGGGACTGGATGGAGCTGGCTATAGAACCCACAAAATGACAGAGAGAAGCTAACCTCCCACTGAAGACAGCCTGGCAGGCGAGCAGGAAGAAGCCAGCATAGTGCTCTGGGAACCAAGCATAGCCCCCATCGAGCCAGAGGTTTTAGCCTCAGGGTGGACTGACCAGCCACCTGCTGGAGGGACTTCAGATCAACAGCAGCTGTGGTGATTTCCAGATTTATCAACACATAGATGCTAAGGACAAAGTGAGAGGTCAGTGCAGTGTGGACTTTGGGACCTGGGAATTCAGGAGTGAGGTCAGCCTTGGTGAGAAGAGGCTGAAGCTCAGCAGTCATGCAGCTGCCACCATGTGGCTGCTTTAGAGTTCCTGGCCTGCAGATGGCAGGGGGATAAAGAGACCAATCTGAAGAGTAATTACTCTTGCTTTAACTTGCTTGGGTCTGGACTGTAGTCTAAGGTGGAGGTCCTGGCGTATGCGACCACTTTGCCAGAGCATGGGGAGGCATCATAGAAGGCACTCAACTAATAGTTCCAGGAGCTGAGAAAACCCCAGCATTTGGGATAAAGCTCCCCACTCTGGTAGCAGAGTTCTACTGTGGCAAAAAGCTCAAAAGTCAAGTAATTGAGTGGCAACATGAGCAAACAAGGGAAGCAAGGCAAGCATAGTAATGCAAATTTGGACTCCTTTTTCTGGGGACAAGAAGGATCAAAGCATGGAACAGAAGGAAGACAATGAAGTCAGAACTCCTGCACCAGAAGCTTCCAAGAAAAGAATAAGCTGCTTACAGGCCATAGACCAGCTTAAGAAGGACTTTGAAAACCAAATAAGAGAAGTGGAGGAAAAATTGGGAAGAGAAATAAGAATGATGCAAGAAAATTATAAAATGAGAGTCAACAACCTGACTGAAGAAAATAACACCTTAAAAAATAGACTAACTCAAATGGCAAAAGAGGCTCAAAAAGCCAAGGAGGAGAAGAGTGCCTTAAAAAGTCAAATTTTCCTGATGGAAAAAGAATCTCAAAAGCTCACTGAGGGGATTCATTCCTTCAGAATTAGATTGGAACAAATGGAAGCTAGTGACTTTATGAGAAATAAAGATACTATTAAACAGATCCAAACAAATGGAATAATAGAAGGCAAAGTGATATATCTCATTGAAAAAACCACTGACCTGCAAAATAGATCCAGGAGAGATAATTTAAAAATTATTGGACTACCTGAAAGCCATGATCAAAAAAGAACCTAGAAATCATTCTCCAAGAAATTCTCAAGGAAAATTGCCCTGATGTTTTAGAATCAGAGGGCAAAATAGAGGTTGAAAGAATCCACTGATCACTTCCTGAAAAAGATCCCCAAAAGAAAACTCTTAGGAATATTATAGCCAGGTTCAGGAGTTCCCAGATCAAGGAGAAAATATCACAAGCAGCCAGGAAGAAACAATTTGAATACTGTGGAAACACAATCAGGATAACACAGGATCTGGCAGCTTCTACACTGGGGGATTGAAGGGCTTGGAATATGATATTCCAGAGATCAAAGGAGCTGGGATTAAAACCAAGAATCACATACCCAGCAAAACTGAGTATCATCTTTCAGGGGAATATATGGTCATTCAGTGGAATAGAGGACTTTCAAGCATTCTCTTTTTTTTTTTAAGTAACTTGCTCAAGGTTACACAGCTAGTCATTATTTATGTGTGGGTGCTCATTTTCTGAGGCCGGATTTGATCCCGGGTCATCCCAACTCTGAGGCTGGCGCTCTTACTCACTGCGCCACCTAGCCACCCCTACTCTCAAGCATTCTTGATGAAAAAATCAGAGTTGAATAAAAAATGTGACATTCATATATAGGAAGCAAGAGAAGCATGAGAAGGTAAACAGGGAAAAGAAATCATAAGAAACTTATCAAAGTTGAACTACTTACATTCATACACAGAAAATGATAATTGTAACTTTTGAAACTTTTCTCAGTATGAGAATAGTTAAAGGGAATAGAAATGTGTATATATATATATATATATATATATGGAGAGAGAGAGAGAGAGAGAGAGAGAGAGAGAGAGAGAGAAAGAGAGAGAGAGAGAGAGAGAGAGTATACATACATATATATGTCTATATAGGAGGTTATATGGGCATATAAATACATATGTGAGAATGTGTACATATGTGTACAGGTATACATAGACAGAGGGTACAAGACTAGTTGAATAGGAAGGGATGATACTTAAAAGGTGAAATTAAGAGGTGAGAGAAGAATATAATGAGAGGAGATGGGGAAAGACAGAATGGGGTAAACTATCTCATATAGAAGAGGCAAGGGAAAACTGCTACAATGGAGGGCAAGAGCAGGAGGGCAAAAGGGAATGAGTCAACCCTATTCTCAATGAATTTGGCTTAGGAAGGGAATCATATACACACTAAATAGGGTATCTCACCCTACAGGAGAGTAGTGGGGAAGGGAATAAGAGGGGGGATGATGGAAGGGAGGGCAAGCTGGGGGGAGGGAAGTTGGAAGCACCCACTTTTGAAAAGGGACAGGATCAAAGTAGAGAATAGAACAAGTGGGTAGTGGGATAGGATGGAGGGAAATATAATCAATCTATCACAATATATCCACTATGGAAATGTTTTGCATGGCTACTCATGTACAGCTTATGTTGAATTGCTTGTCTTTCTAGTAAGGATGGGTGACAAGGGAGGTAGGAAAGGAATCTGAAATTCAAAGGTTTAAAATCAAATATTTAAAAAATTATTATTATTATTATTTTACATGTAACTGGGAAATAAAAATATACAGGCACTGGGGCATAGAGATGCTCCACGCCCTACTGGAAAGTCAGAGGGAGTATTGGAGGAAGACATAGGAGAGAGAAGATTGGGGAAGAGGATATTCAGCGGTATCACTGCTTTGGGGTGCTGGGTAGGGGAAAATGGGGAGAAAATTTGTAACTCAAAATTTTGTGGAAATGAATGATGTAAACTAAAAAAATTTTAATTTAATTTAAAAAAAAGAAAATTCACTATACACCAAAAAACTTACTTTTTGTAAGCTCCTTATCCTAAAATACACACAGTAAACATGCAAAAAGTTTTCTTCTCTGTCCACCTCCAGTCCCTCCATCTCCAGTTACTGTTGAGGTCATCTAATATGAACTTTTCATCATTCATTTTCCTCAAAACTTTCCATCATGAACATGCTCTCATTCTCTATCTCTCCTTTATTCCTTCACTCATTAAAAAAAAAAAAAGCAATCCCTAATGCCTACCAAGGGCAATCCTTTTATCTGAGACCTTTATCCCACTCCTCTCTTTGATATAACGTTGTTGGTCTCACAAAACCACATCTTCCCATCTTTCTACAAACATGTTCAAGTCTTTCCAATCCTTTTTTTCAAAAAGAGGTTTTATTGATGTCTTTTGCCATTACATCACCATAGTTTCCCCCAGTATTCCTCTCTTCCACCTCCCAGAGAGCCACACCATGTAACAAATTATATTTTTAAAGACAAAAATGTGGGGAAAATGTGCATGAGAACTAACATTTATGTAGAGTTTACTATGTCCCATGTACTGTGCTAAGTACTTTGCTATTATTATCTCATTTGATTGTTACAGCAACCCTGGAACTGTTATTACCCTTATTTTACAGATGAGGAAACTGAAACAAATAAGAGTTAAGTGACTTGTCCAAGATCACATAGCTAGCAATAATACAAGGTTGGATTTGAACTCAGTTCTTCCTAACTCCAAGCCTGGCATCACACTAACTAGCTGCCCAATAACCAAACAATATATTGAAAAAGTATGAAAATATATACAACATGCACCACTTATGAATCATCCTTCTTTGCAGAAAAGGAAGTGTCTTCTCATATCCTTTAGAAGCTCAGTAGTGCTCTGGATAGGGTGCTGATCTTGGAATGAGGGAGACCTACATTCAAATCCAGTCTCAGACACTTATTTGCTGTATAATCCTGGGTAAGTCACTTAACTTCTATTTGCCAGAGTTTCTTCAGATGTGAAATGAAAATAATAACAGCATCTGCCTTCCAGGATTGTTGTAAGGATCAAATGAATATTTGTAAAGCATTTAGCACAGTGTCTGGCACATAGTAGACACTATATAAATGCTGTGGTTGTTGTCATTGTTATTTCAAACCATGCTTTTTAAAAAATATATATATTTGTGATATTCACTTTTTTATTTTTTCATAGTTGTTTCTTTCCATTTGTATTATTGTAATCATTTCTTGACTTTGCTTACTTCATTATGCATCAGTTCATGCAGATCTTTCCATGCTTCTCTGTATTCATCATATTCATATTTTCTTATAGCATAGTAATATTCCATTACATTAATATACTGAGATTGGTGTAGCCATTCCCCAATGGATGGGTATGTACTTGGTTCTAATATTTTTCTATTGCACAAAATGCTGCCATAAATATTTTGGTATATATGGGGACTTTCTGATCATCAATGGCAATGGCCTCCTTGACGTATAAGTCCAATCATTCTCCCTAGTCCTTTAAAAAAAAAAAGCTTTTCAAGGTCTAGCTACTTCCTTCTCTTCATTGCTAAATTCATTGAAAAAATTATCTTCTTCTGAAGACTCCACTTTCTGACTATCTACTCTTTACTCAACCCTTTGCAATGTAGTTAGAATCTATTATATGTGTTCCAAAAGAAAAATCTTCATCTTTCCATTGAAATTATTCTCTCTAAGATCATTAATGACCTACAAGCACCAAACTGATTGGCTTTTCTGCCCTCAATCCTCAAATCTTTATTCTTGACCTCTGCAGTTTTTGACCCAGTTAACAGCTCTCTCCTGTCTGGAACACAGTAAGCACTAAATAAATATGTTGACTGATTTTTCTAAGGTTCAAAAGACACCTCACAAATTATCTTTTTCAGGGATATGAAGGGTTTCACAGGAAAATTAGTTGAACTTGTACCCGAACAGGAATCTCTTATATAACATCTGTCTAGCTTCTGCTTGAAGAGCTTCAGGGATGAGGAAATCATTACTTTGAGAGGTGCTGGTAAATGTTTAACAACTAACTCTCTGGGGGAGGAGAGGAAGGTATGTATGACACTCTTAAAGTTTAATCTGCATTATTAATATTTTCTCCATCACTTTCTTAAATCTAGTCAATTGACAAAATAATAAATCAAGCACTGATTTATAGCATCTACCAAACAGTTTCTGAGGTATAAATTCTCAGACTAAGAATTTAACAATTGACTCTCCTTAGATATAACTTGGTTCTAGCATATATTTGGAAACAATCCATTCTCCTTGGGGGGCAGCTCTCATTATAGGGAAGTTTTTTCTTGAACCCAAATCTGATTCTATGCAATACTCTACCTATTGTTCTTTGTCCTAACCTCTAGAGCCACATTGAATAAGTACAGTCCATCTTGTACCTGATAGTCTTGAAATACTTGAAGATAGCTTATGAAAAGTCTTCTCTTCAGGTTAAATATCTTGTGTTACTTAAATCATTCTTAATGTGGCATTATTTCCATTCTTCTTGCCATTCTGTTCTTTCTCCTCTGGACACATGTCAGTTTGTTAGTACCTTTCCAAAAGATGTGGTTCACAAATTGGAACACAAATACTCCAACTACAAGTACTGGAAAAATAGGGGCAAGGGGAAAAAATAGGGGATTGTTTCCCAGGATGCCTGGAGCAGTATTTAACAGATGGGATGAAGATAGGGAATGACTACATTTCCCACAATGTTTGTCCCCCAAACACATACGATGCTGTCAAGCCTTTATGCCTTTGTCTACAGTGTTCCCTATTCCTTAAACATTCTCCCTTCCTCCCTTTCTTCGTCAAATAGTGCTATCCCAGGAGATCTTAAGCTATTTGAAAGCTTTGCCATTCCTTTTATTTATTTCATCCTACCCATCCAAACCTATCACACAGACTTAATTTCCTTAAGGCATGAAAGTTGTTTCCTATGGGTAAAACAAGTATGTGTATTTATCTCCAGTCATGTTGATTGCCACTGACTTCTAGTACCTATCTTCTGAAAAAAGACAAAAAAAGATCTGGAAGGCACAATAAACATCAACACATTTAATTGTAACTTCAAATATTTTATTTTTGTAGAGGTGTTTGCATATTTATGACTAATCTTAACCCATAACCCCCCTAACAAGTTAGAGACTTTTACAAATTTACTTGTTAAATATACCATAAAACTAATTTCCACTTCCTATTGAAGTTTCATGTACTTTGAAGAGACAACCATAGTATAAGTGGAAAAAGAAGGGGATGTGGGCTCAAATACTGCCTCTGAGGTTTACTTGGCTGGGCAACCTTAGGCAGCTCACTTGATCGCAATGTGTCTCACTTTCCTCATTTATTAGAGAAGAGAGTTAGACTGGTTGGCCTCAGAGGTCCTTTCCTGCTCAGAACTTGTGGGAATGAAACATATAAACAGCCTTACAAGGTACACAGGGTCAGGAATTTAGCTGAGTCAGACAGATAGCCTCTTTAGACAACTTTTAACCAAGTAAAGTGCCCCTAATTTACACTCTGAGACTCAGAAATGCCTATTACAATGCAATCATTCAGCTCTCAAGAAACCCTTTGTTGATTTAGTGATTACTTGATAACAAAATTCTTCTAAATGTCGATATTTGGATAGAATACAGCTGCTTTAACAGATTTACTTACAGCTTATTCACTACCCAAATAAACCTTTAAAAACCTGAATGTGGCTCAAATTTCACTCTTACAACAACAAAAAAATAAAGAAAATTATGATAAAAAAAATTTTAAGTATATTTTTAGGGGGGAAAATCCAAAGAACCTTTTTATAGCAAATACATTTTGTGAAAATTCATGACAATTTTTTAGTGTATGCTTTCAATTTTTTTATTTTAAGAAAATCACACTTTAAGGTTATGGCTTATATTTGGGGGAAACATAATGTAATTTGGTGGAAAAAAAAAATTTCTGGATTTAGAGTCAGAGGCCCTGTGTTCAAACCCAGTTGTTTTACCCATCATGTGTGTGTGACTTTGGACTAGTCTTTTCATTTCTCTGTGTCTGTTTTCTCATCTGTTAAATGAGGTGGCTGGGGGCAGCTCAGCATCGCAGTGAGTAGAGCACTGTCCCTAGCATCAGGAAGATCTGAGATCAAATCCAGCCTGAGACACTTAACACTTACTAGCTGTGTGACCTTGGGCAAGTCACTTAACCCCAATTGCCCTGCCCTCCCCCCTCCAAAAATAAAAAGAAAAAAAAATGAGGGGGCTGAATTAGATGACTCCACTAAATCTATGATCTTAATGTGTCAGGGTCAGACATTTCCCATGAACAGATAAGGTTGGCCTTAGCAAAACTATGGAGATAATGAAACAGACACTTCCTTATCTTCTTTTCTAAGTCTCCTCCCTCCCTCCACCTCCTTTGCACCTTTGTGGACTCCACTCTTAACTCCCCTTATGCAACCTTCTGCACGTCCTTGCCTTTCTCTGGTACTATATTTGGTTTCTTTCCCCGATCTTCTTATCAAAATCTAAGCTTGCTATACCTTTGAAAGGATCTGATCAAGAATTCAAACTGCTACTGTTTTACCAATCCTGGAGTGCTGAGATTGTATTTTGGGAAAATGCCTTGTTTAAGAAATAATTCTTTGAACAATAATAATAACAATAATCACCATTTATATAGCATTTCATAGGATCCCAATATCCATAATGATTTTATTCCCTTCCCTCCTATGAAAGATCCACCTTATTTTTCCATTATTATTTATTTCATTTGATTTTCACATTCTCCATGTGAAGTAGATGAAAACATGATGTTGACAGAGGTTAAGTGATTTCTCAGTGTCACACAGCTAGTCTGAGGTCTGAGGCAGGATTTGAAGTCTTTCCAACTCCAGACCCCAGACTCTATCCATTGTGCTACCTAGCTCCTCACTTCCATGGGAGTCCTTACACTGTACATAAAATTTTGCAACTGTATGAACCTAGGAAAGCTGTATTCTAGTCTCAGTGGTTATAAAGTAGCTGTGGGGTTATAGGTAGCTTATTCAATCTCTGGGTCTATCATCTGCAAAAGTAATGTGTTATCTACTTTTTGGGCAAGTAGATGGTGTAGTAGATAGAGCTCTGGGCCTGGAGTCAGAAAGATTTGAATTCAAATCTGACCTCAGACCCTTACTAGCTGTGCGACCCTGGGCAAGTCAGTTAACTCCTATTTGCCTCAATTCCTCTGTCAAATGGAGACACACTGGAGAAGGAAATGGCAAACGACTCTAATATCTTTGCCAAGAAATCCCCAGGTACAAGTCTAAGGGGGTCATGAAGAGTCAGGCACAACTGAACACAAAAGCAACATCGTCACCATTTTACTGATGTTTGTAGACATATGAAAAATACAAAGTGAATATGAAAGTAATGATAAATGTGTCAGTGTACTTAAAAATAAAAGATTCTCCAGCATTGTTGACTATAAGAGCTACTAACAAGAATGACAGAGGACTGACAATCTTCTCTGCAGAAAGTATAGAGATAGCTGGGAGAATTTTGTAGTCTTCATTACAGTATACATGATGTTTGTAGTTCTGTCAGAGACAAGTAATCCTCTACATTTAATGTGCAGTCTGGTTTCCCTCCCAGAAAAGAAGGAGAACAAGTTACAAGAATGCTTCTGAAGTCTATAAGTTATGCAGTTTTTCCTTTAAAAAAATGGGAAGACTTCAACAGAAAAGCAAAGAAGAAAAGGGATTTGCAAGGAATTAGAGATATCCTGTCCTGCATCAGGAGTTTGAGAGTGAAAAAAATATAACACAGAAAAGCAAGGGATCAGAATACTGATTACATGGAATTTAATAATATGAAAAAGAGAAAAGAGATGGACCATCAAAGAAGGAAGCAGCTGCTTGGACTCCAAGAAATTATTGCACAGATCTATAGAGGCTGTCAGGTCATCCAGAAAGGATCAGAGATGTTGTATTCATCACTGCTGTTAATCCAAAGTGCATTACTTCAGATGACAAACATTGATTTGAGGTAAGAATCCTGATAAGAAGATGGCATCTGAGAATGGGATTTGGAGTTTCAACTGGCAACATAAAACACAGGAATGAGTCTTTTCTTGACCCAGGATGAAATGAATCTAATAATAAAGGCTAACAAAATATATATTTGTTTGGAGTCTTGAAAATCTATTCAAAAGGACATTTAAACTACCCAGGAAGAAGGGGAAAAAATGGCCTATAAACCAAGATCATTAACACAGGTACATAGTAAGCAACTATAATGCATGAGGAGGAGGAATAGAAATACAGGAAACAAAAAACAAGAAAAAAAAAACTGGCCCTAAAATCCACTTCCTAAATGTCTATGCACAAATGCAGAGTAATGGGGAACAATTAAGGAGAACTAGAAATTGCAATTCAAAGAGGCAAATAACCTTGAGTGTATAACTGAGAGATTTGGAGGGGAATAGATAAAATCTGTTATTGAATTTTGGCTCTGGATGGGGATACTTTATTCAAAGAGAACAAGAGAAGGAAAAGGAAAAGGAAATGGGGCAGTATTTAGACTAGCACTGTAAATTAAGATAGAATCATCTTAAGAAATCTAGGAGACAGAAGGGGGAGAATGGTGGAATGTGTGAAGGTCAATGGAGGAAGAAACAGAAATGATGTAGTCATTGTAGATTACTACCAATCACTTGGACAGAATTTTTTTTTTAATAGATAAGGAGTTTTAGAAACATATCACAAGCCTGAGATGGAAGCACATTAAAATAGTGATGGGAGATTTCAATTATCCAGATATCTGTTGGCTCACTTTAGCTCTGATGGGGCAGATAATAATTTTCTGCTTTGTTTTTGTCATCCCCCCCACCATTCTCAATAATAATTTCATAATATCATAATAATAATGATAATTTCCTTCTGAAAACAAGTAGAGAATTATTTTCCTGGATTTGATTCTCACTAATAAGGAGCTGTTTTTGGGGGGTGGAAATTATAGAAATTGTAAAAAAAATTTGACCATTTGATCTTCAAATTTTTGATAAACAATAATGGAAAATCAAACATAGTCTCATATGACATGACATAGTCTGGCATAGTCTCTCCTAGACTTGGGAAGAGATTTTGAAGAGTTCTGAAAAAGTCTAGGTAAGGTCCAATGAGCTAAAATTCTACAGAAGTAGCAAGCTAAGGAAGGAATGGATTGTTTACTAGAATGAAATTTTAAAAACACAAAGAAAAAGCATCTGACTAGGAGGAAAAGGGAGATTTTCTAATCTCTAGTATATAAAGATTACTGGTTTAGGGAATTTATCCATCAATTTAGCTTTTACAAATATTGGTTGGATAGCTACTTGTCAGGTATATATATATCATAGAGGGGATTCACCTATGTGTTAATCTAGGTGACTTGAGAGGTCCTTTCTTTCTTTTTTTATCAGCATTTGCAAATGTGATACTGACATATTCGCAAAATTCCACAGTAGCAGCAAGGAAACTAAATGATACAAGAGAGGTCCTTTCTAGCTTGAGATTCTGTGACGGTCTAGTGCCATTGGGTCTAGTGCTCCAATATCTTGATATATGTTATATGTTTGTAATGCCAATGCAATATTCACAGTACCCATGATCATTATGAATATACCTGCATAGTGATCAATCACAAAATATAACAGACTCTCCATATATAAAACAGAAGCAAAAACATTTATTCAGACACCAGAAAACCAAATCCCAAAAGTGGTAAGCCAATTCCATCATAGTAGCAAAGAAGTTAATAATAAATAATAATAAACAGAGAGCCACAGCATCCCTTAGTCTTCCCACCAACCAATGTTTACTCACAAGTCTATCTGTCTCCCCGGGAAGTATCCTCTCTTCCTCCCAGTCTAGCTTGCTCTGACTCCTAGCTTCCTGTAGACTCTGCTCCACCCTTCAGCAAACTCCTCCCACCACAGGCTCCATGTGATTCAGCCTATTAAGTGGCAGAGTATATATTCAAAGCAGGGAAGGTCTTCAAATTCCCTTAGGCCTATTAAGGGGCAGGGAAGAGCTTCAAATTCTCATTATACTGCAATGTTCTGAAAACATCATCTATATATTTATTTAAATATGAACTCGCCTTTCAAAGTCAAGTGCTTTTAGACAACCTGGATACAACAAGTAACACCTACTGCCTGGCTCATCTAAACGTTAACTAAATTTGAGCTATATGATGTGGGATTGTACTAACTTTGGACTGGTACCTTCATATTTAGGTTGGCAAATAGAAATTTCTTACTCAGAAAAGTCAATGGTATTCTTTGGTTTTTAGTTATTTTAGATGCTGTGTCCCCAAAGGCCTTTCAATAATCTCATATGCCAGCGGATCTGTCACTTCATTAATATGGATATACAAATGATAAGCCATCTACACTTGTGTATCTTGTGCTGCTTTCACTCATGTCTTTCTGTAAGTTTGCCCTAGGGAGGCCATTCAACATACTGAGAGTTTTCCCCATGTTCTGAAAACTTGAGGGTACCAATGGACCTTTAAATAGCATTTTTAAAAAATATACACATTTCATAATTTTACAACCCCTCAAAACAAAAAGCAAGATTAAAAAAGGAAATGCAAGAAAGATTTAGATAAATAATAATTGTATCCCTCTTGCCCCAAAACTGATCACTGATTGCCTTTTCATTATTCAGGACACAGCCTAAGAGTTATATAAGTGTTGAGGTGTGGACAACTAACTCTGTTATGCATTCAGCAAGGTTTTCAAGGAAAATCACTCCCTTTCCAAGTCCTCCTGATCACCCATGATAATTTATCCAGAAAACTCATTAGTTGTATCTAATAGTGAGGCTCTCACCAAATTAAATTTGCAAAGACAACAGCTTTATAGCCATTTCTTTTAATCTTGTTTGTAATATTGCCCATTAAATAGAAAATGTAGCATGCCAGATCCAGTTCATTTCTAAGCAAATTATAGGGGTGGGAGAGAGCTAAATTGTACACCAATATAGAAAAAAAAATAAAATGTTTTTTCAGTAGGGCTGCAAAAGCAGACATCTGTTTGTGACAAGCTGACAAAACCAAAGAATTGAAACTTGATGAATCTTAATGTTTTCTGCTGCTTATCACAAGGGTCCCCAATTATTTCCAGTCTTTGTGAAAGAATGACTAATGATAATTCATACATGCAAATCATTTGCATATTTAGACTTGAATATTGGGGAGGAGAAGGAAAACAAGAAACATCTACTTTGCTCAAGATTAAAATTCTTCCTTTCAATATTGTTTTGCCTTTGAAACACTATGCGAGATTAAAACTTGTTTCAAGAGTTGAGTCCAACTCATTTTCCTGGTTTCTAAAGAAAGGAAAAATCAACTTTTCCTTCATTTTGAGACCCAATGTTTGAAGAGGAAATCACTGCAGCTACCATTGTCAGCAGGTGTTTAAAACAATTGGACCCGGACACAATTGGCCTAATCAAACCCTTGATCTTAGGGCATAAATGGATGATTATATTTACAGGTTGACATTCACATTCAGCTGCATGCATCAAAACCTTTTAAATATTTCCTTTTTAAAATGAATTGATACAACTTGGCAGCCATTAGTTGGGCTGCATAGGCTATGCCACTGTCACTATGGCCTATTAGAAGTGTCTCCTCAGACCAGCAAGTAGAAACAAAAGCAGTTTCAAATGTACTGAGAGTTTGGGAGTGCAGGACACATCGGAAAAAAAAAAAAGAACCAGATAAAAGAATAGTGCATTTGGCTTTCTAAAGCATTATATAGGAGCTAGGTGCTTTTCCTACAATTGGCAGGGATGAAAAAGAAATACAGAGCTACATTAGAAAGCAACCAAAAACTGAGAGCAAACCTTGCTCAGTATAAACCACAAGAGGAGGAAAAGCATCATCAACAGGATTCTTCTCAGCTGAACCATCACTGAAAAAAATGGTTTTGTGTGATTTGCATAGTTTGTTTAGGATATAATCAATCTTATGGAGAGATGTTATAGAACTTTTCTAATATGTTAAATGAATTTATCATATTTAATTGTTATAAAAACATACTTAGAATCACTAATAAGTTATCATAAAATAAAATGGATTGATGGCACTGAAGGCTAACATTTCAAAACTTTCCAAAACAGGAATTCCACGGACATGGGCAGAGCAAAGGGTTGCTTAGTGTCCAGGGGCTATGTTATAGTAGCTCTCCTCCAAAGATGCTGCTGCCATTTTGTTTCCTCCCTTTGCAATTGAACAGAGTTAAAAAGAACTGTGAACAAGTTAGCTACACATTCTACCATCAAGAGATTTAATTTGGGAGAAATATCAGAAGGACCTGCTACTGCTGCCAAGAGTCCTATCATTTTCAGTGTAATTATTTTAAAATTAGGCCATATTAATACACCACTACCATGGTCTCTTGCTGTCCAACCTATTCATATTTGGAGAACATTTCTAGAATTTCAGAATATGAAGATTTCATAGGACTATAGGATAATAAATATAGAGCTGGGAGGGCCTCTAGAAACCATCGAGTTCAGCTTCCTCATTTTCCATATGAGGAAACAGAAGTACAGAGTGTTTTTTTTTACAAAACTTTGAGTGCTTTACAAACATCCCATTCAATCCTCACAGCAAAACTAGAGGGGTAGGTGCTAGCATTATCCCTATTTTGCAGATACAGAAGAAAAGCAGTAGAGATTAAGAAACTTTCCGGGGATCACGTGGCTAGTAACTATCTGAGAATGGATTTAAATTTAGATCATCCTGACTAGATATCCAGAGCTCTATCCACTGTGACACCTACCTATTTTCTCCCTACAAACTAGAAAAGATCAAGCAGAAATCAATTAATCCCTGAGACACCAAGAAATATTCAAACAACATCAAAAGATTGAAACAATGACAATGTAAGATAACTAATATCAAAAAACATATAGAAAATAGGACAAGGAGCAACATTTTAAGTGACAAACTCACTAAAAATATATGTATTTATATATGCATTCACATACATATATACATATACATACATACACACACACATATATATAAGCATTATATTTCAAAAAATAAGAAATGAAAATTTCCCATCTCAGATTCATACAGTAAAACGAAAATGGAAATAAACCATTAATCAGAAATTCCAAAAGTAAAAGTCTCAAGAAAATTAAAGTCAAAATTAAGATCTCCCATGTCAAAGGAAAAAAAAATTATAACAATTTAGAAAGAAGAAGTTCAAGTATCAGGAAACCAAAGTCAAGGTCACACCAGACCTGGAAGCTTCTAAAATAAATGAAAAGGGATACTGGAAAACAATATTCCAAAAGGCAAAAGATTCAGGCTTACAACCAAAAATAAAGACTCTTCAAAGATTAGTAATATATAATCCTACAGAAGGAATTTCTTTTGATGGAAGATTCTTAAGCATTTCTGATGAAAAGACCAGAGCTGAGTAGGAACTGTGAAAAACAAGCATGAGTCCAGAGAAACTTAGATAAGTATATTAGAATAATCAGAAGGACCTGCATGATAACAAAATGCTAACATGCTAATGGGGAAGAAAAGTTGTGTCCCTTCAGAAACTTAGTATCTTCAAAAAGTATTCAGGAAATTCCCAATAACAAGAAAAATATCATTTGGGCAGAAAAGAGGAAGAAGGGGTGGAACTAGTTATTTCTTACAATTAGGTTGAATGTTGCATTATACTAACTTGAAATGTGGGATAAGGTGAGTGGGATCTGGTGAACCTTACTCTTATCTGAAATGGACAAAGGAGAGTTAAACAGATGCACATATAATTTGTATAATAATACAACAGACTCAACAGAGAAATAATTAAGAATGGTGGGGAGTTAATAAGGAGGTTACTACAGAGGAAGGAAGAGCCATAAACAAAACAAACTCTTTGATCCTGATTAAAAGGGATTGGGAAAAGGGAGAATAGAACAAGAATATAGAGAGGTGCTATCAGTTGGGCAATGGCTGAACAAATTGTGATATATGAATGTAATGCAATATTATTGCACTGTAAGAAATGATGAAAGAGATGGGGTTTCAGAGAATCCTGGATAGTCTTCATTGATGCATAGAGTGAAGAGAACAAAACCAGAAAATATATAATGGCAACTTTGTGAAGAAAAGCAAATGTAAAAGACTTAGGAACTCTGATAAATGTCTTGTTTACAGAGGGTTTATGATAAAGAGTATTACCTACCTCTACAGAGGTGACACTCAAGATGCAAAAAGAGACACACATTTTTGGACATGGCTACCAAGTGGATTCATTTTTCCAGACAATGTTTATTTGTTACAAGTTGTTTGTTTTGTTTTGTTTTGTTTTTGCTCTAACTTGCTGTCCTTTTGGGATGGAGATTTTGAGGCAGGAGAGGTGAGTAATAGTGGCGCCAAAATAAACAGAGTAATTGAAACTTTCTAAAAAATGTACAGGAAAGAACAGAAGCAAGTTCAGAATAAAGAAGAGACAAGCTGGACAGTTTCTAAAGCTGTATTTGGAATAATACACACATATATTTAAAGCACATGCAATAAATTGCAGAACTGTGGTTTCATATATAACAATTTTTGTATTGCTTTGAGTGTGTGGAAATAGCAATTTTTAATAACTCAGAGGTTACTATTTTCTCAAAATTATAAAATTTTGTCCTCCTTGTCGCTACTTTATCATGCTGTGGATGACAGAAGCCATTTTAAATTTACCCCTCCCCCTTAAGAATCAAGGACACTTCCTTTTATTTAGAGATGACCTCTGTTGAAAATTTCATAAGTCTAATGCAGAATTTTTTAAATAATAGAATGGCTTAAAGACTTCAGAGAATCATAGGATCTCAGAATTGGAAGTGTCTTTGTATGCTAATTACTCAGAATTATACTTAAAGAATATTTTCTATAATATCCCCAAAAAGTGGGGATTCTGCTTGAATGTCTCAAGTAAAGAGTAAACCAGTGCTTACCAAAGCAACCCATTCTACCATTGGATATCTCTAATTGTTAGGCTAGGTAGCTAGATGGCAAAGTGGATAGGGCATTGGGCTTGGAATCAGGAATACTCAGCCTGATGAGTTCAAATCTGCCCTCAGATACTTACTAATCAAGTGACCCGAGGACATGATTAAAAACATATGAATTGTTAGAAACTTTTTTGCCTACATTATTTCAAGTCTCCTTCTCTGCAACTTTCATCCAGTACTCCTAATTCTGCTCTCTGGGGTTAAGCAATCATTAAGCAACGATTAAATGCTTATGTGTCTTGAACTGTCAGGCTCCAATGGCACAAAACCAAAAATGAAACAGTCCCTATCCTCAAAGAAGTTATATTCTATCACTAAAGTTATTTATACACATAAGTATAAACAAAATACATTCAAAGCAAATACCACTGAAAGGAGAATAGTTAATGGGGGGGGGGGGGAAGAAGGGGAGGGAAGGAAGAGAACAAATCTAATCCCTCTTTCATTCTTCTATATAATAGCCTTTTAAATGCCTGAACCTGCTTTTTTTCCCCCAAATCTCCTTTCTAGGCTAAACATTCCCAATTCATTCAAACTAATTCTGTACTGCATGTTCTCCAATCTAATGACCTTCCTCATCACAAGACCTCCTTTGTCTTCTGGACTCAGTCTTCATGGTCTTTTTACAATGGAGCCCCCAAAACTGAATACAATTTTTAAATGTGACCTAACCTGAACAGAGAAAGTATCAACTCCGTCATTCTGGACACACATTTCTTTTAATGCAGCCTAAGATAGCAGTAACATTTTTTGTCTGCCATGTCACTCAGTTGACTCATGCTGAGCTTTAGTTTTCTTAACTCCCTAGATCCTTTTTTTTATGGAAATTGTTGTCTGGCCATGTGTCCAGATCTGGTACTTATAAAACATTTTTTTTTATATTCAAGTGAAGAACTATATACTTTTATCCCATTATATTTTATGCTATACATCTAACTGCATTTTTGACAAATATACCTTCAAAGGTTTCATTCAAAACATTGATAAAAGATGTTAAACAGTACATGTCCAAGAATAGATCCCTGTGACACTAATAAGAGCTTGTTATATGACTGAATAAGGACCATGTGAGGCTGAAAACAGGACACAGTATGTTTGTCAAAAGAACCCTGAACTTAGGAGTCCCAGGACTTGAGTTAGAAGCTTGGTTCTTCTATTTACTATCTTTAAGTCAATCAACCTAGACAAGGAATCGAACCTATCTAGGCCTCACTTTCCTCATATATAAAATAAGAGTGGACTAGTCGCTAAATTGCACCTCCTGTCCTTTTCAGCTCTAAATCTATGATCCTATAACCACCAGAAGAATGCACTGTTGTCAAAGCAGATGTCCTGTGCTTTGTTCAAATGAAAGTGATTTCTTATATATGATATTCTTCCAGATTATCCTATTTGAAGATGACACTGCTCTGATTACATCAAAATCCAGACTACAGGATCACCTCAATGAAATCTAGAGCCACTCAAAAGAAATCAGATGAACAATTCATATAGGAAAAGGCATATGTATGAAGAATGTCTATTGCTAGGTTATATGCAGTAGTTGGATGTGCAACCCATTGGACACATATGTCCATCAGTACATATAAAGTGGACCGTCACTACAGATGGATAACAAACTGGACTCAGAATTAATAGAAAGGAGTGAGTTGAATTTTGTTGAGGAATTTGGATATTTTCAATTATCTCAAACTGTTTCCTCACAAAAAAGTTCATCTATTTAATACCAATATTCTACTAGTGACATGAAGCGATTGCAAATCATGTAACACTATCTTCTCTGAAGAATCAAAATTAAGAGTGACCCAAAGGACAAAGTAGAAAGGCCTAACAAAAATAAGTACAGTGTGCCAGAGCATTAATGATGACTTGTACACTAGTACTGGCATAAAAGATAGCAAGAAAACATATGCTCAAAAAAGGTAAATCAGGGCAATTGGTAATGAGAATTTGAAGACCTTCCCTGCCCCTTAATAGGCCTAAGGGAATTTGAAGATCTTCCCTGACCTTTAATAGGCCAAGTGTAATCACATGGAGTCTGTGGTGGGAGGAGTTTGCTGAATGGGTAGAGCATAGCCCAGAGGAAGCTGGGAGTCAGAACAGTTAGAATGGAGAGAGGAGAAAGGATACAGGCAAAGAGATAGCTAGGCTTGTGAGTTTGTTTGTGGGAAGGTTTTGGGATGGTTTTGCCCCCAGCAGTGATAATGTTCTTTGTTGCTATGACGGATTTAGTTTTCTGGGGTTGGGATTTGGCTTTCTGCTGTCTGAATGAATGTTTTGCTTCTGTTTTCTATATAGAGAGTCTGTTATATTTTGTGATTCAGAACTATGCTAGCATATTCATGGTCACCATCAGTGCTGTGAATATTGTGTTGGTGCTATATATGATGACAAGAATGGAATCACAAGATATCAGGTCTCTATTTGGAGGCAGAAAGATTTTAGAGGAATAGATGGATATCCCAGAATGGGAGGATTTAACTTATTTCTCCCCAGTAAGGAAAAGGACTAAAAGCACTGGACCCTGTGAAAACTGGGAACTGAGGCTACAGAGGGGAGAACCTAGAGATTTAGAAAGATGTTTGCAAAGATTATTAATAAAACCAGGAAAAGAAATGGCAGGAGTGTGTAGAAGAGCCTGGGTTTTACTAACAGTATTATATGTAAATTCACCGTATTATATGTAAAAGCAGAGACAAACTGCTACAGGAGAAAGCTCAAATGGAAAGGAAATTAGCTGATTTGCATGAGAAATTTTCTGTGTTACAGAGTGAAAGCTTTCCTTTAGAAGAGCAAACTGGAGGGTCTCAGGTGGTAGAAGAACAAATTACTGTTTGGGAGTTGGCTGATTTGCATAAGAATTTTTCCGTTCGTTTAGCTAAAAAGGAGAAAAAATTAACAAAAGGAAGATATATGCAACTTTGGCACAGGGTGAGTCTAGTTGCCATGGTGATAACTACCAGAAGAATGTGTGGGAGGAAAATGAAACAACATTAGATGGGGTTTCTTAGGCAGAAGTTTGTCCCATACTGAGAAGAAAGCAGGAGAACCAGGGAGGAAACACAGTCTTCAGGGAGATAATTGAGGATTTTTCCTCAACAGGAGGTCACTAATATATTAATTCAATCCACCTAAACGAGGGGAGAATCGTTAGTGTCTTGGATGGTGAGAATCGGTGATGAAGGAGCCAGAGGAGTATCAATAAATAACATGGATTGCTTGAAATTTATAGGTATTAGAATTCTTTTGTACAGCAAGCTTTTATGGATCATCATATGCAAAGAAGTAACAATGGAACTAATCTGTTAGCTGTGGCAGCATATGGTTGCAATAGACAATATGCTACTGACTCTATGTGGCCTAGTGTGGATATACCCTGGTATTTCCTTGGGGATTGTATAAGAAAGTTAAAGGAGGAGGTAATGAAGACAGCTATCATGGTCAGATGATAAGTCCATGCTTATCATAGTATTCCCTTAGCAGTTTCTCAGGGAATGGGAAAAAGACACATTTCCTTGAGAGAGAAGAGTAAATGACCAGCGGATTCAAAGTCAGAATAGATTGACAAGAAAAGAATTGTTTACTGCTCTGTTGAGAGCAGGGGTAGATTATGGAAGAATAGATAGTATTCCAACTAGTGAACTGTATAAAATGTACCTAGAAAAGGGGCTAAAAATTAGACAGAATAGAGAAGTAAGAACTGCCCCTAACAGATCCTCTTCTGGAAACATTGTATTCAAATTCATTACACCTGAAGGGAGAATAGGAAATTGGTCAAATTGCCCCAGCTCAGATTAAAGAAAGTAAATCTCTAGCCAGAATGATGACCCCAAAACTACAAATTAGAAAAGAGTAAATAACAATAAGGCTTTGATAGTGGGTTCACGGACTCCAGAAGCATAGCTGACCCTATATCTATCCTGCTTCCAATTATTGTCTCCATGTTTCCTTTTGTTTGTTTGTTTGTTTGTTTTTATCTACTAAATTTGTTTCCTTCAGTTTAGAACCTTCTACCTGTAGATTCCTGATCATTTAAGCTGGATGTCACCTCCATCCATGACTATGCTGTGTCACTGCTGGACCTGGTGTCAACCAAGCTCTGGATGCCAACGAAAGAACTGACCTCTAGAATGGGACCTCTTGGGGCAGGGACAGCTCTACATCCAATTTCAGCAGGAAGTAGCTATCAAGAAGAGACCTTCATCCCTTACCCCAAGATTTTAGGCCCCATTCATTTGAGAGGGGGATGATGGGGTCCTTGTTCTCAAGCCCCACCAGAAGACATTGTTTCATGGGCTTATTTTGTGTAATCCTTGTTATAGCCTTATAAAGTTCCATTGACATCAGTTACGTCTAAAGTTCCATCGACCTATGTGAGAGATATGAAAGATCTTGGAGCCAAATGTAACCATAATTTAAAGATTTTCCCTGCCCCTTAATAGGCCTAAAGGAATTTGAAGATCTTCCCTGTCCCTTAATAGGCCAAATATAATCACATGGAGTCTGTGGTGGGATGAGCTTGCTAAATGGGTGAAGCAGAACCCAGAGGAAGCTGGGAGTCAGAGCAGTTAGATTGCAGGGAGAAGAGAGGATGCAGGCAAGGAGACAGCTAGGCTTATGAGTGTTTGTTTATGGAAAGGCTTTGGGATGGTATTTCTCCCTGCAGTGATAATATGTATTAACTTCTTTGTTGCTTTGATAGATTCAGTTTTCTGGGGTTGGGATTTGGTTTTCTGGTGTCTGGATAAATGTTTTTGCTTCTGTCCTCTATATGGAGAGTCTGTTATATTTTGTGATTCAGAATTATGCCAGCATATTCATAGGTGCATTGGTGTTGTGAATATTACATTGGCACTACAATCATTCACAGACTGAGAGGTTGACTAAGAAGTTGACAGTTTAAGGACTGTATCAATTCCTCTTAAAAGTTAAAAGACCTAGAAGAAAGTTTCTAATATATAGGGTAGATTCTCACTGGAGGATTTATGGATGAACTTGGAAAAGAAATATAGAACATAAGAAGGGCTGGAATTTGTACCCATCTAAACCCCTTGGCAGAGTAAATAGAGTGCCAGAATTGTGGTCAGGAATATCTGAATTCAAATCCTGCTTCTAAGACCAAACTAACTGTGTGACTAAGAACAAATCACTTAATTTCTCTGAGCCTTTTCCTTGAACTATAAAATAAAGATAAGAGCACCTGTAGCTTCAGATTCAAAGGGTTGTTTGGAGACTCATGAGATAATGGATAAAGAGGACTTTGCAAACCTCCACATATTTATGTGCAGGGCTTTCCAAATGTCACTAAGACTTTGGGGACAGGCTGTATTTTAGCTATTATTATTATTATTATTATTCTTGATCATCAAAATAATAACAACAATAATAGTAATTATTAGCACCCACAATAATTAGTAGTTGTAAAAAGATCTGAAAACTGGTTGGATTGTAAGAAGAGGATGGTGCATCCGAAAACATTTTAAGGACATGAAGTTAGAGCTCTTTTTTTGAGAGCAAAGA
This sequence comes from Gymnobelideus leadbeateri, assembly GCA_011680675.1. Classification (NCBI taxonomy): domain Eukaryota; kingdom Metazoa; phylum Chordata; class Mammalia; order Diprotodontia; family Petauridae; genus Gymnobelideus; species Gymnobelideus leadbeateri. The sequence goes on along the minus strand of WOXC01007399.1, from coordinate 304,601 downwards.
ATTGGAAATTGAGGGGATGCCCATCAATTGGGGAATGGCTGAACAAGTTAGGGTATATGAATGTACTGGAATATTATTATGCTATAAGAAATGATGAGCAGGCAGAAAGACTTATATGAACGGATGCTGAATGAAGTGAGCAGAACCAGGAGACATTGTACACAGTAACATCAACACTGTGCAATGACTATCTTTGACTTTGCTCTTCTCAGCAATGCAATGATCTAAGACAACACCAAAGGATTAAAAATGAAAAATGCTATCCACAACCTGAGAAAGAACTATGGAGTCTGAATACAGATCGAAGCATACTATATTCTCTCTTTATCTTTCTTGTGGTTTTTCCCTTTGTTTCTGATTCTTCTTTACATGATTAATGTGGAAATATGTTTAATATGATTGTATATGTATAGCCTGTATCAGATTACATGCTGTCTTGGGGAGGAGGAAAAGGAAGGAGGGGGGAAATTTATGACTCAATCTTATAAAAGTGAATGGTGAAAAATAAAAATAAATTAATTTTAAAAAAGAATATGCAGCTAGATGACTAAATAGATGGTGGTGTTAATAACATGGAGATGTTGGGGAAGGACATAAGAGTTCAATTTTACACTAGTTGACTTTGGAGGTATTGATTAGTCATGTAGGTGAAGATATCTAGTAGACAATTGAAAATATCTGCTTGGAGTGCTAGGAAAGGCTCAAAGTTGTAGATAAAGATTTGAGACTCACCTGCATAGCTGGGTAATAATCAAAGCCATGAGAGTGCTAAAGTTTCCAAGAAAGTATAGAGATTAGGGCTGAAACATGGGATTCCCCCAAGACTAATGGGTAGGAAGTAGAGGAAGAAGCAGTAAAGCACAAAATATGGAAGAGTATACATGCAAGATAGTGGTAAGTGGTCTGATAGACATCTAAGGAGACAAAATTACCATGGACAAGATTCTTGTTTCACTATCATTTTGACTCCAGGAATAAGACTGCTCAGGAGAAATTCCTGAAGTTATGAGTAAAGAATAGTGGTCTTGAGTGAGAGCATCCTTAGATGTATTAGTGGTCAGGGAATGCATTTTGTATTTTGGTTATTTTAAGTTTGTGTTGAGTAATAACTTTCTCATTTAAGATTGTGGTGGTAATCACAGGAGTGAAGTAGATCTTCAGTTATCTCTGTCTTCCATCTTTTGATTCAGAAACCATACACCATCGTTCTTATTCCTTTGGATCTCTACCTTGATTGTATAAGAAATCAAACTATCCTTGTCTATTTTTGCTAAATGTTAGTCATAGATTAACAATTAGATGAGAATTGTAGATAATTACTGAGTTGAATCCTTTTATTTTCCAAATGAGAAACTGGACAAGTTACTCTCTTCATTTGTAGAATGAATGAGGGTGAGCTAGATATTTGCAAAGCTTCTTTCCAATTTTAATTCTGTGAGCCTGTTATCATTCCTACTCCCCAACTTGTTTTAATTTATGAATCTAACTTGATTTAATCTATAAATCTAATCTAATCCTAGTCCTAGGATCTCAACTGACCTCAGTGCTGAAAGAGGAAATTAATAAGTCTTCTCTCTGCATACAAAATAGTCACCTAGTTGTATAATAGCATGAAGTGTTAGATCACTTGTACTTCTGGTAGGTTAAAACCAAGTAAGGACCTTCTTTGGGCACCTTGAGTCCAGGAATTTCTACTGAGCACACTAAAGGAGACCGTGTATGCTTTACTTCTTTTTATCTGGTTAAGTCACCAAATCTATTCTCAAGACCTTAAGACTCAAGATTCTTCAGGAACTGTGATTCCACTAGGATGTGGGAAGAAAGTACCTTGTTGATAATGAGGAAAATATCTCTCAGTGGCCTAGTCCCCTGAGACAAAACTGAGATTTGGGTCTGGGTACAAAGCTTCCACTACCTTTTGAGTAGAGATGGTGGCACAGTGGAAGGGGTGGTGCTGGACCTGGAGTCAAGAGGACCTGCGTTCAATTTGGCCTCATGTACTAGCTGTCACTTAACTACAGTTTCCTTAACGGTAAAACGTAGATCAAAACAGCACCTATCTCCCAGGGTTGTAGTGAGAATCAAATGCCTTCCTATTTGTAAAGCACTTAGTTCAGGGCATGTCACATAGTAGGCACTTAATAAATGTTTATTTCTTTCCTCCCTGTAATTTTAGGTCAGGGACTACAGGGTGAGGAAAGGTTCCATTCTCAATTTTTAAAAAAATTATTATTATTATTCAACCATGTAGGGAAGATACAATAGACTACCATTCATCTCTAATGCCACATAAAAGAACTTTGATGCCAGAGACAAACCAAAGGAAAGTGTCTGGAACTAGGGCATCCTTAAAGTGATGAATTAACATGGAGATATTAGTCAGTAGAAACCAACCTACTACAAATAGAAGGAAAAAAGAAGGAAAAGTGGTAGGGAAGCATAAAACCTACATGACTGGGGATGCTCTTAAGTAATCAAAATGTCATAAAATGGCTAAGGAAAGAAAGGTTTTTTGTCAAAACAAAATGTTTTGGGGAAAAATATGTTTAGTCTCTTTCACAGAAGGCAATATTACATAGTTGCTAAAGAACTGGCCAAAGAACCCAGAAGACCTGGGTTCAAGTACTACCACAACATGATCGTGGTCGTCACTTAACCTATCTGGGTTCTGGGCAACTCTCTAAGATCATAAATTGAATAGGTACTTTCCTAATGAGGATTCTTTATACAAATGAAATCACAAGTCCAGTATCTATCATTACTTAATAATGAAATTAGGGAGAATTCTATATGGGATAACTAAAAAGAAAAAAAAAACCTAAGGCGAGGCGGCTAGGTGGCGCAGTGAATAGAGCGCCGGCCCTGGAATCAGAAGAACCTGAGTTCGGAGCCGGCCTCCGACACTTAATCCATACAAACAAAATACCTAGCCGTGTAACCTTGGGCAAGTTACTTAACCCCAATTGCCCTAAAGGGGCGGCTAGGTGGCGCAGTGAGTTGGGATGAGATCAGATCCGGCCTCAGAAAATGAGCACCCACGAATAAATAATGACTAGCCGTGTAACCTTGAGCAAGTTACTTAACCCCAATTGCTTTAAAAAAAAAAAAAAACCTAAGGCACACACAGGGACTCACCAAGAAAACTACAAAAATCAGTAGAACTAGATGCTAAAGTTATGGTATTGTGTGAAATCAAGAGCTGTTGCATTAATTTTATACTTAGGAAAGATTATCCTTGTCTTTCGCAGTGATGAAAATGCTGAAAAGAAAAAATAGAAAAAAATCTTACTAAAAAACAAGAGAATGTAATTTTGGTCAAAAGAATTCAACAATTCAAGAAATATTTCATAAGTTGGAGCATATTCCAGGTGGGACACATAGCTTATTTGAAGATAATAAAAAGATGGACTGTTATTGGGGAAATAGCTAGTAGGCCAATTTGGCTGAAATATAAATTTTATGCACTGAATCAGTATGAGGTGAGTATAGATAAGAGGTAGGTTGGAGCAAGATTGTGGAGAGCTTTAAATTTTAAGCTGAAGAGTATGTATTTTATCCTAGTGGCAATATAGAACTTCTATAGATATTTTAAAGAAAAAAGAATAGCATATTTAGACTGTCACTTATGTGGAGAAAATACTGGAGAGTAAAAATATAGGGAAACTGACCTTTTAGGAGGCTTTGTTTAAGAGAGAGATGGAGAGAGCCTAAAGTAAAGTTGTAGTCATGTACGTGGAATGAAGTAGAAGGATGCTAGAGATGGCATGGAGATAGAATTGATGACACTTGGCAAGTGTGCAAATGGAACTCATTTTGACTGGGAAAAAAGTTTCAAAAGTATGATGACTTCTTGTATAGCAAAAGTTCTTCTAATGCCCACTTTCTGATATAAAATACAAAGATACTTTGTTGAATACTAAGAAAACAGAACAAGAATATCAATTTTTCTTTGCTTTGCTCTGAACCTGTGATTTCTTTGGTGCAGGGAGCTCTAGGTGAACAGATTCTCTCTACCAATGCAAATCTGCAGTTGCTTACAAAATGGCCTGGGGGCACTCAGAAACTGAGTGACTTCCCCAAGTTCACGCAGCTATATGTCAAAGGTAAATCTTTCAGACTGAATATAGCTCACTCTCCATTTGGCAATGATGTCTCTTATCATCAATATTAACACAAACTATTAAAGGGAAAGAGAATTGTTCCCTCTCAAGGTGCTATAACACAATGGAAAAAATAACAACAACCCAATTCTCAATGATGTTGAAAGCAAAATAAATGAACCTTCTTTTAAGTCATCAGACCCCTTTTATGCTACCTTTATCTTAATTTTCTGTCATCTTAAAGCCTATTTTACTTTGATCTGTTTACTTGGGAAACAGTTACTTAAGTCCTTTAATAAATAGAGACTGGGGGGCAGAGCCAAGATGGCAGAGTAGAAACAGCACCTCCAAGGCTCTCTCCCCCCAGAATACCTCCAAACTATGTAAAGGGGACTCTAAACAACTTCTGGAGCCCCAGCACCCAAAGAACGACACAGAGAAGCTAAGCTCCCACTGAGGAAAGCCCAGCAGCCCTGGAGGAAGGGCCAGCGCAGCGCTCTGGGAGCCGGCAGCGTGCAGAGCACAGAGAGCTGAGCCCAAGTCCCGAGGTTTTAGCCCCAGGGCGGCCGGGCCAACAGCCGGCTGGAGCGACCCCAGAACACCTGCAGCTGTGGTGATTCCAGAATGGTCAACACAGACATGCCTAGGACAAAGTGAGAGGTTAGTGCCCTATGGACTTTGGGACCAGTATTTGGGGAACCCGTTGGCTTCCTCCCCTGGGGGCTAGAAGCTGCTGAGGAGACATGCCATTTTGTAGTTTTCAGTAGCGGCTCCAGCTCCTGGCCTGCGAACTGTAGGGAAATCCAGTGATCAGTCTCAGGGGGTAATCACTCTTGCTTTAACGTCCCTGGATCTGGATTGTGATCTGGGGTGGAGGTCGTGGGTGGGTTTTCAGCTTGCCTGAAACGGAAGTTGTGCCCCCACATGTTCCGGACGAAAGTTCACCTGTCTTGTGGCCCAGCCATACTGTGGCAACAAGCCCAAAAGTCAAGTAGTTAAGTGGCATCATGCCAAGGCAAAGAAAACAAAATAAACAGAAAAATGAAACATTAGACTCCTATTTCGGGTGCAAAGAGGATCGAAGCATGGAGCAGTCAGAGGACTGTGAGGTCAGAAATCCTGCTCTAAAAGCCCCAAAGGAAAATATGAGTGTGTTACAAGCCATAGAGGACCTTAAGATGGACTTTAAAAATCAAATAAGAGAAGTGGAGGAAAAACTGGGAAGAGAAATGAGAAGAATGCAGGGAAAGTATGAAATGAGGGTCAACAGCCTGACGGAGGAAAACAACACCTTAAAAAACAGACTAACTCAAATGGCAAAGGAGGCCCAAAAGGGCAATGAGGAGAAGAATGCCTTAAAAAGTCAAATTTGCCAGATGGAAAAAGAATCTCAAAAGTTCACTGAGGAGATTCATTCCTTCAGAGTTAGACTGGAGCAATGGAAGCTAATGACTTTATGAGAAATCAAGATGCTGTTAAGCAGATCCAAACAAACGAAAGATTAGAAGGCAATGTGAAATATCTCATGGGAAAAACCACTGACCTGGAAAATAGATCCAGGAGAGACAATTTAAAAATTATTGGACTACCTGAAAGCCATGATCAAAGAAAGAACCTATAAATCACCCTTCAAGAAATTCTCAAGGAAAATTGCCCTGATGTTTTAGATCCAGAGGGCAAAATAGAGGTTGAAAGAATCCACCGATCACCTCCTGAAAAAGATCCCAAAAAGAAAACTCCCAGGAATATTATAGCCAGGTTCCAGAATCCCCAGATCAAGGAGAAAATACTACAAGCAGCCAGGAAGAAACAATTTCAATATTGTGGAAACACAATAGCCCAGGACCTGGCATCTTCTACACTGAGGGATAGAAGGGCATGGAATATGATATTCAAGAGGGCAAAAGAGCTGGGACTGAACCCAAGGGTTACCTACCCAGGAAAACTGAGTATTTTGTTTCAGGGGAAAATATGGTCATTCAGTGGAATAGAGGACTTTCAAACATTCTTGAGGAAAAAACCAGAATTGAATAGAAAATTTGACATCCAGACACAAGAAGCAAGAGATACCTGAAAAGGTAATCAGGGAAAAGAAATCAAAAGGAACTTATTAAAGTTAACTTATTTACATTCTTACATGGAAAAACAATAACAGTGACTGATGAAACTTTTCTCAGTATGAAAATAATGGAAGAAGGGTATATGGTCACATGAATACATATGTGAATGTGTGTATATATGTTTACAGTTATACATGGATAGAGAGCATAGGTTGAATTTGTTGGGAAGAGATGATACCTAAGGGGTGAAATTATGAGGTGAGAGAGGAAAGAGGCAAGAGGAGATGGGGAGAGACAGGGTAGGGTAAACTATCTTATGTAGAAGAAGCAAGGGGAAGTGGCTGCAGAAGAAGGGAAGAATAGGAAGGCAAAAAGGCAAAACCACATTCTCATTGAATTTGGTTCAGGGAGAGAATGACATACATACTAAATGGGAAAACCCAACCTGCAGCAGAATAGGGGGAAGGGGGATGAGAGGAGGGATGATGGATGGGAGGGCATTCTTGGGGGGAGGGGAGGTTGGAAGTACCCACTATAAAAGAGGGACAGGATCAAGTAGGGAGTGGACCAGGTGGGGGGTGGGATAGGTGGGAGGGAATTATAGGCAGCCTTGTACAATATATCTACTATGGTAATATTTTGCATAGCTATACATGTACAACATATACTGAATTACTTATCTTCCCAGAGGGAATGGGTGACAAGGCAGGAAGGGAATGGATCTGAAATTTGAGGTCTTAAAATTAAATGTTTCAAATATATATAAATACTATTATAATACTATTTTGCATGTAATTGGGAGATAAGATGTACAGGCATCAGGGCACGGAGATTCACCTTGCTCTAATGGAAAAGTCGAAGGGGGTAAGGAAGAAGATATGGGAGAGAGCAGGATGGAGGAAGCGATATCTTGTGGGACTGCTATTCTGGGAGGGTGGGTAGGGGAAAAACAGGGGAATAAAAATTGTAACTCAAAATCTGGTGGAAATGAATGATGTAAAACAGGAGTTAATAAAGCATTTATTAAAAAAAAAAAAAAAGAAATAGAGACTGACAGCTATAAACTGCCATGACAGCATGAGATTTAAAAAAAAAAAAAAAGAATGACTACTGTTCAAGACCCAAAACCTGTGTGACTGGGGTTGATTTGATAGTAAATCATCCCACCATATTGGCTTGGACACGCCACATATCACAGTATCAGGTAAAACAATAGAAATCGGGGGCGGAGCCAAGATGGCAGAGTAGAAACAGCTCATCCAAGCCACTCTGCCCCCACATTCCCCCCAAACGATGTAAAAGGGGACTCTGAACAACTTCTGGAGCTCCAGCACCCACAGAACGACACAGAGAAGCTAAACTCCCGCTGAGGACAGCCCAGCAGCCCTGCAGGAAGGACCAGCGCAGTGGTCTAGGACCTAGCAGCGTGCAGCGCACAGAGCGCAGGAGCCGAGCCGAGCCGAGCCCAGGTCCGCATAACCCGAGGTTTTAGCCCCAGGGCGGCAGAGCCAGCAGCCAGCTGGAGGAACCCCAGAACACCAGGAGCTGTGGCGACTCCAGAATTATCAATATAGACTTGCCTGGGACAAAGTAAGAAGTTAGTGTCCTATGGACTTTGGGACTGGTATTAGGGAATGCGTCGGCTCCCTCCCCTGGGGGCTAGAAGCCGCTGAGGACAAACGCCATTTTGTAGTTTTCAGAGGCAGCTCCCGCTTCCAGCCTGCAAATTTGTAGGGAGATCCAGCGATCAGTCTTGGGGGGTAATCGCTCTTGCTTTAACCTCCCTGGATCTGGATTGTGATCTAGGGTGGAAGTCGCGGGTGGGTTTACAGCTTGCCAGAAACGGAAGTTGCCCCCCACACGTTCGGGACGAAAATTCCTCTATCTGGCCTTAAAGCCATAGTGTGGCAACAAGCCCAAAAAGTCAAGTAATTAAGTGGCAACATGCCAAGGCAAAGGAAACAGAAAAATGCAACCCTAGACTCCTATTTTGGGGGCATAGAGCGGGAAAAGGACTGTGAGGTCAGAAGTCCTGCTCCAAAAGCCCCAGGGGAAAACATGAGTGAGTTGCAGGCCATAGAGGACCTTAAGAAGGACTTTAAAAATCAAATAAGAGAAGTGGAGGAAAATTGGAAAGAGAAATGAGAAGGATGCAGGAAAAGTATGAAATGAGGGTCAACAGCCTGACTGAGGAAAACAACACCTTAAAAAATAGACTAACTCAAATGGCAAAGGAGGCCCAAAAGGGCAATGAGGAGAAGAATGCCTTAAAAAGTCGAATTTGCCAGATGGAAAAAGAATCTCAAAAGTTCACTGAGGAGATTCATTCCTTCAGAGTTAGACTGGAGCAAATGGAAGCTAATGACTTTATGAGAAATCAAGATGCTGTTAAGCAGATCCAAACAAATGAAAGATTAGAAGGCAATGTGAAATATCTCATGGGAAAAACCACTGAACTGGAAAATAGATCCAGGAGAGACAATTTAAAAATTATTGGACTACCTGAAAGCCATGATCAAGGAAAGAACCTAGAAATCACCTTCAAGAAATTCTCAAGGAAAACTGCCCTGATGTTTTAGATCCAGAGGGCAAAATAGAGGTTGAAAGAATCCACCGATCACCTCCTGAAAAAGACCCCAAAAAGAAAACTCCCAGGAATATTATAGCCAGGTTCCAGAATCCCCAGATCAAGGAGAAAATACTACAAGCAGCCAGGAAGAAACAATTTCAATATTGTGGAAACACAATCTGAATAGCCCAGGACCTGGCAGCTTCTACACTGAGGGATCGAAGGGCATGGAATATGATATTCCAGAGGGCAAAAGAACTGGGAATGAACCCAAGGGTCACCTACCCAGCAAAACTGAGTATTTTGTTTCAGGGAAAATATGGTCATTCAGTGGAATAGAGGACTTTCAAGCATTCTTGAGGAAAAAACCAGAATTGAATAGAAAATTTGACATCCAGACACAAGAAGCAAGAGATGCCTGAGAAGGTAATCAGGGAAAAGAAATCAAAAGGAACTTATCAAAGTTGAACTATTTACATTCCTATATGGAAAAGCAATAACTGTGACTGATGATATCTTTCTCACTATGAAAATAATGGAAGAAGGGTGTGTGGTCATATGAATACATATGTGAATGTGTGTGTATATGGTTACAGTTATATATGGATAGAGGGCATAAGTTGAATTTGTTGGGAAGGGAGAATACTCAAGGGATGAAATTATGAGGTGAGAGAGGAAAGTGGCAAGAGGAGATGGGGAGAGACAGGGTAGTGTAAACTATCCCATGCAGAAGAAGCAAGGGGAAGTGGTTGCAAAAGAGGGGGAGAATAAGGAAGGCTAAAAAGGCAAAACCACATTCAAACTGAATTTGGTTCAGGGAGAAAATGACATACATAGTAAATGGGATATCTCAACCTGCAGCAGGATAGGGGGAAGGGGGATGGGAGTAGGGATGATGGATGGGAGGGCATCCTTGGGGTGAGGGGAGGTTGGAAGTACCCACTATAAAAGAGGGACAGGATCATGTAGGGAATGGACCAGGTGGGGGGTGGGATGAGTGGGAGGGAATTATAAGCAGCCTTGTACAATATATCTACTATGATAATGTTTTGCATAGCTAGACATGTACAACATATACTGAACTACTTATCTCCCAAGAGGGAATGGGTGACAAGGGATGAAGGAAATGGATCTGAAATTTGAGGTCGTAACATTAAATGTTTCAAATATATATAAATACTATTATTAATACTCTTTTGCTTGTAATAGGGAGATAAGATTTGCAGGCATTGGGATGCAAAGATTCACCTTCCTCTAATGGAAAAGTCGATGGGGGTATGGGAGAAGGTATGGGAGAGAGCAGATTGGAGGAAGCGATATCTTGTGGGATTACTGTTCTGGGAGGTTGGCTAGGGGAATAATGGGGGGAAAATGATTATAACTCAAAATCTGGCGGAAATGAATGATGTAAAACAGAAGTTAATAAAGCATTTGTTTAAAATAAAAAAACAATAGAAATCCTTTCCAAATCTGTACTTTTATTTCACAATGCAAGAAACTGAAACACTTGTTTAAGATTCCCTGCCTCAATATTTCTCCAGTATACATATTAGAAAAACAGAGCCTTGCTCTAAGTGATTTTTTGTCGAATACAGGCAAATAATAATTAAAAAAACCCTCAAGGAAAAAATTTTAAAGTGCTAAACAGAAATCACTCAAAAATCATTTTATTAAGTACTTACTATGCAAAAAGAACTGCAGTAGTCTAGGAGAGACAAATAATTATGCCAAAGTTTCTATCCTCATGAAACTTATAATGCAAAGAGGGAAGTCAATGAAAATTTAAAAAATGAATTTATTTTCAGTGTGAAGTTCTTGTAGGATTGATGAGAATTCCTAAATGAGTTCTATAATCACTCAAAACAGGGGTGTATTATTTTTAAGCCATATTCTTCTAATGTTGTCATGTGGCTGTAAGCATGATAGTGAAGAGGAAATATTACAAATGAGGAAAGCTAAGTTAGGAAATGGGGGGAAAAGATGAGCTCTTCACAGAACTCTCTCTCTCTCTCATTCTCTCTCCCCCCCTTCCTCCCTCCCTCCCTTCACTGATATTTATGAAATGTCAAGAGCTCTAGGTGAAGGTCCTAGGAATGTTAAGAGAACCCTCTGCTGTATGCTGATGGGAAGAGAACACGGACAAGAATGGACAAGCATGGGCAGTTTGCAATCTGTGTCAGTGACAGTAGTATAGACATCAATAAAATCATAAAGCCAAAATTTCAAAAAGAAATAATTCTATAAAAGTATAAATTTTTCTAGCAGTTAAAAACAACCTTAACAAACTATCTCATTTTAACCTCTTACTGTCAAAATATACTAGATTCAGAAAAATTGCTCAATACCATGTTAACCATTTAGAGAAAGCCAAGAATAGAACTTAGCACTGTGGAAAATTATTTCCACTAATTTGTTGAAAACACAGGCACAAATTAGCTGTATTGGTGACATCTATATCTTTATCAATGACTGACAAACCTGACTATAACGTAGTTACCACTGATGCTAAGAAGACACTCTGATACACCCTTCCTTCACCTAGGATTTTAGTCAAAAGTATTGAATTGACAATGGTGGTACAAAGAATTCTTTCAGTGGAAGGAGCCATCATGAAAGTCATTGACAACAACTTGTATGAAGATACTGCAACCCTCAACCCATCCCTTCACTACAATCTCAAAAAGAGTCTTAGATACAGAAATACGTGTGAAGGGTGGGCAACAGGTAAGCATGGAGGAAAATGCAAGGAAAGAAAATAAACAAAATATATGTGGCATTGGCTACATAAAATAGGCAAAGTACTCATTATAAATTATCAAAATTTACTTCTGTGAACCCTCAAAAAAGCATGATACTGAATGGGGAGATGGCTGTCTGGATCTTATTGGATGAATGCTTTGGCAGGACAAATATTAGGGTAATATAATCGAGAGAGTTTGAGTATCTCTAATTAATCTCAGTTTTGCTCTACCAGCCCAGACAGTATACTAGCTTCCCAGTGACTAATCTTTGAACTCTACTTATAATGACTAGAATTTTTAATAGTATATTTCAAGTAAAGGGAGAGGGGAAAAAAGGGGGAAAAAGACAGTCTAATTCTACACTGTTCAAGGGGGCTGATGGTACAGTTTGTTGTTATCTGGATACTCTTATTTTCTCTTCCATTTTCTTCCTTTGGGCCATTTCATGGCCCAGTGAAATGGAAGCTGAAAAAATATAGATTAATTTTTCTTTCTAGGCCAGTTAAAAGAATTGATGGAGATGGCTAAATTTCAAAGGGTCAAAATTGTCTCTCTACCCATCTAATCTTTTTCACTATCAACATGATAAAGCCTTTACTATAAATTATATTACAAAAGTAAAGAGGGAGGAAAAGATTTCAAAAATCTAACAGAAGCTAACCAGTACAGATGAAAATATTGTACTGATATTAATACTTTGGGCATCTTTGATAGAAAATATTAGGTAGAGGGTGGAGTCAAGATGGTAGACTTCCATGCAGCTTCAGCTCCCACCTCCTCCGATTTATGTAACAGGTGACTGAAGAAACTTTGGAGCTAGAGAACCCACAAAATGACAGAGAAGCTAACCTCCCACTGAGGACAGCCTGACAGGAAGGGGCCAGCATAGCGCTCTGGGAGCCAACCCCAGCCCTTCCCCCCTCCCCACCAAGAGCCAGAGGTTTTAGCCTCAGGATGGGCCTGACCAGCCACCTGCTGGAGGGACTTCAGATCACCAGCAGCTGTAGCAGTTTCCAGAATTATCAACCTATAGATGCTAAGGACAAAGTGAGAGGTCAGTGCAGTGCGGACTTTGGGATCTAGTAGTTTGGGAGTGTGGTTGGCCTTTGCTCCTGGGGACAAGGAGTGGCTGAGGCACAGCGGCAGTGCAGCCACCACTATGTGGCAGCTTCAGATTCAGACCTGTAGTCTGTAGGGGCAACAAGCGACCAGTCTTGAGGGGTAATCGCCCTTGCTTTAACCTTTTTGGATCTGGATTGCAGTCTAGGGTGGAGGTCCTGTGAGACTAGCTTGCCAGAGTGTGTGGAGGCTTCAGAGAGGGCACCCAACTAATACCTTCAGCAGCTGAGAAAACCCCAGCGATTGGGACAAAGCTCCCCTGTCTGGTAGCAGAGTCCTACTGTGGCAAAAAGCTCATAAGTCAAGTAATTGAGTGGCAACATGAGCAAAAGAGGGAAGCAAGGCAAACACAGTAATGCAAATTTGGACTCCTTTTTGGGGGACAAAAAAGATCAAAGCATGGAACAGGAGGAAGACAGCAAAGTCAGAACTACTGCACCAGAAGCTTCCAAGAATGAGCTACTTACAGGCCATAGAGGAGTTTAAGTAGGATTTTGAAAACCAAATAAGAGAAGTGGAGGAGAAATTGGGAAGAGAAATGAGAATGATGCAAGAAAATTATGAAATGAGAGTCAACAACCTGACTGAAGAAAATAACACCTTAAAAAATAGACTAACTCAAATGGCAAAAGAGGATCAAAAAGCCAATGAGGATGGGCAGAGTCAAGATGGCAGAGTAGAAACAGCACTTCTGAGGAGCTCTCGCCCACACCACTTCAAAATTATGTAAAAGGGGGACTCTGAACGACCTCTGGAGCTACAGAACCCACAAAATGACACAGAGAAGCTAACCTTCCGCTGAGGGCAGCCCGGCAGGGAGCAACCAGCACAGCACTCTGGGAGCTGAGCCCAGGCCCACATGAGTCGGAGGTTTTAGCCCCACCGCGGCCTGACCAGCATCCAGCTGGAGGGACCCGAGAACACCAGCAGCTGTGGTGTTTCCAGAATATCAACACATAGATGCCTAAGACAAAGTGAGAGGTTAGTACCTTATGGACTTTGGGACTGGTTGGGAGAGCTTGTGGCCTCTTTCCCCTGGGGACGAGAAGCCACTGAGGAGCCTGCACAGCTTGTGCCACATTGGCACACTGCACTTTCAGCTCCTGGCCTGCGAACTGTAGGGGGATCCAGCAATCAGTCTGGGGGATAATCGCTCTTGCTTTACCCTTCTTGGATCTGGATTGTGGTCTGGGGTGGAGGTCTTGGGGTGTGTGACCAGCTTGCCAGTGTGTGTAGAGGCTTCACAGAGGCCACCCAACTAATACCTTTGGCAGCTGAGACCTCCCCAGCATTTGGGACTGAAGCTCCCTTGGCTGGTGGCTGTCTTACTGTGGCAACAAGCCCCAAAGTCAAGTAATTGAGTGGCAACAGGCCTAGGCAAAGGAAACAAAATAAACAGAATAATTCAACATCAGACTCCTATTTGGGGGGCAAAGAGGATCAAAGCATGAAACAGGAGGAGGACTATGAGGTCAGAAATCCTGCACCAAAAGCCCCAAATGAAAATACCAGCTGGTTACACGCCATAGAGGACCTTAAGAAGCAGATAAGAGAAGTGGGGGAAAAATTGGGTAGAAAAATGAGAAAGATGCATGAAAAGTATGAAATGAGAGTCAACAGCCTGACTGAGGAAAATAACACCTTAAAAAATAGACTAACTCAAATGGTAAAAGAGGCTCAAAAAAGGCAATGAGGAGAAGAATGCCTTAAAAAACCAACTTTGCCAGATGGAAAAAGAATCTCAAAAGCTTGCTGAGATTCATTCCTTCAGAATTAGACTGGAGCAAATGGAAGCTAGTGACTTTATGAGAAATCAAGATGCTGTTAAACAGATCCAAGCAATTGAAATAATAGAAGGCATTGTGAAATATCTCATGGATGGGAAAAACCATTGACCTGGAAAATAGATCCAGGAGAGATAATCTAAAAATTATTGGACTACCTGAAATCCATGATCAAAGAAAGAATCTAGAAGTCATCATTCAAGAAATTCTCAAGTAAAACTGCCCTGATGTTTTAGAACCAGAGGGCAAAATAGAGGTTGAAAGAATCCACCAATCACATCCTGAAAAAGATCCCAAAAAGAAAACTCCTGGGAATATTATAGCCAGGTTCTGGGATTCCCAGATCAAGGATAAAATATTACAAGCATCCAGGAAGAAACAATTTGAATATTGTGGTAACACAATCAGGATAACCCAGGATCTGGCAGCTTCAACATTGAGGGATTGAAGGGCTTGGAATATGATATTAACAGAGGTCAAAGGAGCTGGGATTAAAACCAAGAATCACCTAACCAGCAAAACTGAGCATCATGTTTCAGTGGAAAATATAGTCATTCAGTGGAATAGAGGACTTTCAAGCATTCTTGATGAAAAACTAGAGTTGAATAGAAAAGTTGACATTCAGATACAAGAAGCTAGAGAAGGATGAGAAGGTAAAAAAAGAAATAATAAGGAACTTATCAAATTGAACTATTTATATGGAAAAAAACATTAATTGTAACTGATGAAACTTTTCTCAGTATGAAAATAGTTGAATGCAATAGATTATATATATATATATAAAATAGTATATATATATATACTATTTTACATGTAATTGGGAAATAAGATATACAGGCACTGAGGCATAGAGATCCATCATGCCCAAGGAAATGAAATGTCTCATGCTGTTTATGGTTTTATGTGTCACAGTTCTGACAGACTTGCAAATGATCTTCAAACTTGGTTCTTACTAGGGCTGCTTTAGGGGATAGAAGAAGAGGAAGGGTAATGGTAAAGAAGAGGTAAAGGTAATGGAAAGGTAAGGTAGACTTTAAATTGAATAATTTAAGAAATTCTTTCTATTCTCACATTCAAAGAAACAGAGAGATGAATTGAAGTAGAATATTTAGACATAAAATGATTGTATACACATCCTTCCCAAAAGGAGATATAATTTATCTCTTCTTTAATTTGTTTTACTTTTGGATTGCTTTGTATACACACTACTCTCTATGTTTACATCCTTGCATCTTATGTGGTTTCATGTTAAACAGAGGATGTTATGGACAGAAGGTTTAACTTTAACTATTTAGGAAACAAATTGGGTACAAGTTGCAATCACCAAGAATTGCACTGGAGAAGAAATGTAATAGTTAGCAGAACAATGTATGACCAGAAATCAAAATTAGACCAGTTTTGGTTATATTAAACTTGAGGTGTCACTGAGGCATCCAGGTGGATGGGTCCCATAGGAAATCTGGAGATGAGAAGAGGTCAGGGATAAAAACAAAGATTTGAGAGCCATCTGGATAGAGTTGGTGATTGAATCTGTACAAATGACTGAAATTGTAGCAGAAATGGTCCCAAACCAAACTAGTAGATATAAGTAGTGATCCAATTCCATAATACATGAAAGTCAAGCAAGGTACTGAAAGAATGGAGAAGGAGGGGCGGCTAGGTGGCGCAGTGAGTAGAGCGTTGGCCCCGGAGTCAGAAGGACCTGAGTTCGGATCCGGCCTCAGACACTTGACACACACAAAAACAAAAACCTAGCTGTGTGACCTTGGGCAAATTACTTAACCCCAATTGCACTCCAAAAAGCAAAAAAAAAAAAAAAAAAAAAGAATGGAGAAGGGCAAATGTCCTAATTTAAACAAAAGGGGGAATAATTGCAAACTACAGGTCAATAAGCTCGGCAACTCAGGGAAAATTCTAGAATAACTAAAGAAATGCTTAATAAACTTCTGACAAAGAAATTAAGAGCCAGTATGTCTTCACCAACAGGTTATTCCAGATGTTATCTCATTCCCCTCCCCCCACGTCGTTCCTAAACTAATAGAACATAAACATATAGTAAGTATAGTTTACCTAGCAAAGCATTTGAGAGAACGTTTCATGCAATTCTTGTGAAGATGATGGAAACTTGAAGGCTAGACCACAGTACAATTAAATGAGGGGATAAGGTTGGGTGACATGGTTAGACCTGTACTTTTGACAGCTGAGTGAATAACTGGACTCAGTCACTGTTCATTGTCCATGCTGGAATTTAGTACAGTGCATGAGGAAACTTTAACCATAGACATTTATATCAATGATTTGGATAAAGGAATAGATGGTATACCTATTAAAATTTTCAGACAACATAATGTTGGATGGAAGAGCTAACACACTGGACGAAAAAGGACCCAAAGGTTACAGCCTAGGGTTGAAATGTAATAAGATGAAATTCAATGAGAAAAAATGTTGTCATATACTTGGGTTCAAAAAAATCTATTTCAGACATTCAGGAAAAAAATTTCAAAAATCTGGAAACAATTTATCTGAAAAAGTTCTAGAATTTTTAAATAACTGCAAATTTGAAATGAATGATGTTGCAGCAAACAAAAGGTGATGTAACCTTGGGTTACACTGAGATTCATTTTTGTTCTTCAGTTATTTTCAGTCATGTCTGACTGTAACTATTTTTGGGGTGTTCTTTGCAAAGATAAGGGAATACTCTGCCATATCCTTCTCCTGTTTATTTTACAGAAAAGGAAACAAAGGCAAACAGGATTAAGTAACTTGCCCAGGGTCACACAGCTATTAAGTGTCCAAAGCCAGATTTGATCTTAGAAAGAAGAGCCTTCCTAACTCCAGGTCTGGCACTAAATTTATCCACTGTGCCACCTAAGTGCTCCATTGAGATGCATAGCTTCCAAAAATAAAGAGAGATAGATCCTTTGTACTCTAGAATACTATATTAAATACAGTATAATGTTAAACGCATATTGATAAAATGGAGAGCATCCATGAGGATAAGCACAAAAGAAGGTTCTGAATCCTTGGAATATAAGAATTAGTTATTAGTTAATAAGGATATTAGAGGAATTATCTGTTGGTCTGGAGAAGGCAGGAAGGACGTAGCTGTGCTTATTAGGATTTGAAGAGAAAATAAGTGGAAAATGGATTAGACTTCTACTACCTGGTCTCAGAGGAAAGAACAAGGGGCAACAAGTTGTGGAGAGACAAACTTAGGCTTGATGTCAGTATTTCTGGACAATTATCACTGTCCAAAAGTGAAACGGGTTGCCTAGAGATCTTTCAAGCAGAGGTCTGATCACTAATCAAGAACATAATTATGGGATACTAGATTTAGATGAATACTAAGGTTTCTTATAATTGGCAAACAAAACAAGACCAAAAAAACCAAAAAAAAACCCTAGGGAACACTTTCCTTAAAGCACTAGAAGGAGAGAAAGAGATGGTATATAGAAAGTGCAGTGTGACCTCTCTGGAGTCAAGAACATATTAAGGGCTGAATATCCATCTCTGTTTAACTATCATTCCAAATCTTTCTCTTCCTTTTTGTGGGTAAACTCTGGGAAAAGGTTCTTCATAATACATCCCTCCACTTACTTTCCTCTCACTCTCAACTGTCTACAGTTTTACTTCTGACCACTGAAGCTGCTGTCTCCAAAGTTAATCAATTAAGTTAAGCAATCTATTATTTACAAATTTAACAGCCTTTTCTCAGTTCTCATACTTCTTAACCTCTCTAGCCTTCATAACCATTGGTCACTTAACCTCTCCACTGTCTCCTTTACAGGATCTTCATCCAGGTCACACACACTAGGTGTACTACAGGACTCTATCCTGGGCCCTCTTCTTCCTCTCTACTATTTCACTTGATCTCATCAGGTCCCATGGATTAAGCTATAATCTCTATACTGATGATTCTAAAATCTGATAACCTAGACCCAACATTTCTCCTAAATCACAATCTTATATCTATTTCCTATTGGACACCTCAAATTGAACATCCCATAGACCTCTTAAACATGCTCAAACCTGAATTCATTATCTTTTCCCTCCAAACCTTCCCCTCTTCTTAACTTCCCTTTTACCAGTGAGCATACCAACATCTTTACAGATACCAAGGCTTGCAATCTAGGTGTTTTCCTCAGATCCACTTACCCCACCACACCCCAATCCTGCTTCCAAGGCCTATTTATCTCACCTCTGTAACATTTCTGATATGCCTCTTTCTCTCTTCTGACCCTGCCTACTACTACCTTGGAATAGTCCATCAACACCTCATTACCACACAAATTTCCCCCACAAGTCTCTCCTCATGCCACTCCATCCTTCACTCAGTTGTAAAAGTGATCATTTCAAAGTGAAGGTCTGAACATGTCACTCTCCCTTTCCCCTTCCCCCAACGGGAAAAAAAAATAAAAAGGCTAGCCATCACCTCCAAGGTAAAAGATGAAATCCACTTTTTTTTTTTGGTCATTCAAAGCCATTCTTAACCTGCCTCCTACCGTTTTGTAGTCTTTATACATCATATCCCCCAAATATTTTGCAATCCAGTGACACTGGCTCACTGTTATTCCTCAAATAAGACCCCAGCATCCATCTCTATACATTTTCAACTGGTTGTCCCTCACATCTGGCCATTTTCTCCCACCACCTGACTTTAAGTCCCACCTAAAACTCCACTTTCTACAAGAAGCTTTTCCCAATCTTCTTTAATTTCAGTGCCTTCACTTTGTTGACTGTTGACTATGCTGTATGTAGCTTGGTTGCACCATTTGATTGATTCATTAGTGTCCAACTCTATAGAAGTTAGAGAATAAGAATTGAAAAAAAAACCCAACAAACAAAAGATGGGACACTGGATTTCATAAGAACACTAACTGAGATGGAAGGTGCCTTAGAGGTCATCGAATACAATCCTCTCATTTACATAAGTAATGTAAAAAGAAGTTAAAAATTGTTTGCCCAAGTCACATAGGTATTAAGAACCAGGTGTAGAATTTGAACAATGGTCCTATTCCACCCCTGCCATTGTACCACAATGATTTGGTAATTAGTCAGTCTTTGGTGATCTTCAACAACAATTTCAGAAGACTGATGGGGGGACCAGAAATTAGGTTACAAGGTTTGAGATATTAAGTGGCAATAGAGTAGAAGCATTCAATGTAGACAATTTTTTCACCAGGTAGAATAAGGAAAAAACATCTATTAAGTGCCCATCACTTGCTAGTCACCATGCTAAGAGTTTCACAAACATCTTATGGGATTCTCTTGTCAACCCTAGGATGTAAGTGCTATTATTCCCATTTCATAGTTGTGAGGTAGAACTGAGGTAAAATGGTTAAATGCCTTGCTCAGGGTCACAGAGATAGGTCAAATCCATACAACTGTATTTGAACTCAGGTCTTCAAGCACTCAAGGCCCAATACTCTGTCTAAGGCACTACCTGTCTACAAGATTAAGCCAGAGGGCAGCAGTAAGATGGGGTAAAAGTATGTCAAAAGGCAGGGTTTTTTTAGGATTAGGGAGATGAATGTATTTTAGGTAGATTAAAAGGAACCAGAGGGAAGGAAAGATGATATTAAAGAAGCTTGCTGAACAAAGTTGTAGACAACAAGAAAATGAAATTAAGGATGCAAAAATAGAGATTAGATAGAGGAGAGTATATAATATTCCTAAGAAGTTTTGGGGAGTGAAGCATATGTGAGTCACTGGATCATAGATTTAATACTGGAAGGGAATCTCATTTTGTAGATAAGGAAAATAAGGCTTAAGGAGGTCAACTTTCCTAGGGTCACATGAACAAGAAAAGATTTGAGCCCGTGTCCTCTAACACTAGATATAGGGTCCTTTGAGTTCCCTTCAGATGGCCTCAATCTTTTTAATACAGAAGTCAGGTCATCTGCTCTAGGTATAATATAGGTGAAAGAAGTGAGGGAAAAGGGTGTGGGGAGAGTTCACATTAAAATGACAATTACATGTCCATTTGAAAGACTTCTAAATAATAAAGTAAATAACTACCTGACTCTTTTCCTCTTTTCATGAATCACATGACCAGGACTCTCAGCCTTAATTTCTACCTTTCCAAACCATTCAACAGGTGACTTTCTCCAAATTGATTCAATAACTCTCCCTTTTCCTCACAATTTTTAAAGCAGAAACTCAGGTCCTAGATCCTTCCCATCCTGCCCCGCCAAGATGGGTCTAGGACTGCCTGATCTCCCATCCTTTCTTTCCCATGAGTAAAAGCAGGTAAAGTTAGGCAGTATGATGCAGGAGGGGTAATAGTGGAATATTAATGGTAAGTTTTTGTATGATCACAATCTGTTTCATAAGCTGCAAAACGCTTTAAAGAGTGTGTACAAGGTAATATATCTAGGTTGGAATAAATGTATTTTCAACTCATTGATGAAAGTGGTATTTTGTTGTTACTGCTATTGTTGTTGTGTTTGGGGGATGACCAGTCTCAAAAGTAGTGTATTTCTTGGATAAAAATAGAAATTGATTTACATTACTTGACAAGACATGCTACTGGGTACTTGGCACTTTAAAAAGTAAAGCATAATAATCCAAATGAAAAGCTTACATATTTTACAATAAATGCAAAGGGAACAAAATGATTCTGCATAAGTAATAACTTTATTGTAACTTGATGTGCTGAAATGCAAAAATATTTTCAGCAACAAGATACAAAAAGTATCTGAACATTAACATCAGCTGATTAAAAAAAGAGGCTGGCCGGTTTGATGCAAGTGTTTATACATATATTATGAATTTTCTAAATTATACCTACCCCAACACTGGTCTTTAAATCATTATAACAATGTGTTTATTTCCAAAACAGGACTCATTTAAGTTAAGCCTTCATTCTAAACACCCAATACAGAATTAACTGGACTGCTGTGCATGATGATGAAGCCAAACATCTAAAGAATTCCCATAAACTCCCTTTCAAAGTCCATTTACTGCAAACAGAAAATAAGCTGTGAGTCTAATTCAATTCAACGAACATTTATTAAGCACCTACTATGTGCAGAGCACTGGTTAAACTAGTTTAATCTTGATAAGTTTATAAGGAAGCTCTGTGTGTGAGTGAGTGAGTGTGTGTGTGTGTGTGTATGTGTGTGTGTGTGTGTGTGTGTGTGTGTGTAAAACTTTCCAATACATTAAAACCAGTGATCAATGTTACCAAGTCAATTTAAAATAAATGAAGTCAATATTCAAAATTTGGATATATATTTCAATCTGGATTGAAATGTTGATTTTAAACTATGAAACGCCTTTACAAGGAAATAATGAACTTTAAAATTTCATTCCTAAAATACTTCTGACATGTTTGAATTAGGAAGAAAAAAAAAACTCTTCCTGTTCAAGAATACTTTATAGGACTGCTTGCATTAGATTTAAAAAAAAATATGAATAAAGGACTTGGTTAGAGTTTAGGAATGTTGTTCTCAACTACCCATCAGGAAAGGTCATTTGCTTTCATGTTTCAATTGTAAGCTTACTACAATATCAAGAAGAGAAATAAATTAATCCAATCTTCATAATTTATTTTCAATCTAGTTTACATATACATGAATAACACTTGAGAAAACTTAAGATATTGTGATGCTTTATAAGTTAATTTTATAATAGAAGTCCTAAAAGGCACTGTACTTTTTTAGTTCAGTATGCAGTAAATTTACCATATAAAAAAGCATTTCATAGCTTCCTCACTTCTTGAACTGTCTCCTAAATAAAACAAGTTGAAATGAAATATCTGAAACTAACCTGTAATTTTAAGATTTAACTGAGTCCTATTTTCAGAAAAATCTATCTCTGTAAAAATACCACACACACATACATACAAGCGTGTACACACACGCAACATGACCACACAACACATGCAAGATTCTCCAAAAAAGTTTGAAGGTGGTAGACGTGAATATTTAAGGAGGTAATGTTGGCAAGCCAAAATGTTATGGCACCTTCATACTTGTGCTCCAAACACTTGTACAGTTTTAAAAAAACAAAACACACGCGTACATACACACTGTTTTAAAATCTTAGCCTGAATAAGAACATTTTGTGTTGGTTACTTTATAAGGTAACATTTGAAATTAATCACTACATTTCTAGGGCAAAGTCCCCCTGGAAGTGACAATAAAGGGACATAGAAGCAAGCTGGTGATTTGAAGGACAAAAATGTTCTGGACAGTCATTAGGGCCCATTGAGAATGCTGCATGGGGTTTAAATGCAACCAAAATGCTAATAATGAATGCATCCACTTGAGAATATAGCAACTGTTTACCTTTTCCTTTAAGACATAACAAATCTGAAAATATACATAATAAATAAAAATAAGCAAAACAATGCCATATAATTTTCTGTTAGTAAAAGGAAGGTATGCATTGAATTATCTGAAAAGTGGATATTTTTTTTTTTACAAACATAGATATTCTTACTGCACAGCGTTTGACATTTTTGGTACAAAATGTGCTATTGAGCTTTAAAAAAATCTTTATAATAAAATCCTTAAGCTTTCCAATAGACAGTGATATTATATTAGAACAAGCTGAAGTGAATATTACACAGTAATAAACATTACTGAAGTTACTGTATTTTAGAGCGGTAGTTTTGAGCAGTGAATTTATGCAAGGTGTGAGGTATATATGTATGTGTGCATATGTACATATATCTATATATCTGTGTGTATACACACACACCACATATCATCACACATATGCAAATCTTAAATTTTACTATAATACATGGCAGAAAAATTTCACTTAACTGAGGTGGAGGAAACATTATTTATACCCAGGTAGCCAGTCTGAGAGACCTCTAGCAAGAGTCAAAAAAAATTATGAAAATAACTAACTTCACATTGTAAACACATATAGCTCAATGTCATGGTGGAGTCTAGGGAAGTGTGCATTTTACTCTTCTCATTGCTCCAAAGGACAGAAAGAGCCTGTTATCAGGGAAGGAATCTTCTGCTCAACTTTAAACTTTCTGCTTGCCCAAGGAATGCTTCCAATTTCTAAACTGACACAATACAGTTAAAATCACAGAAAGAGATATAAAGATTTTAAAGTATGAACCTTTAAACTCTTTCCAGTTTGTAAATATATGTTTCCTTTTCAGTGTTAAGTGTAAATATGCATACATTCTCTTCCTTAAACATTAGGATTTACTAATGAAGACCTTGGAAATACAAATTATTTTGGAAGATAAATTTTAAAGTCCTTTGTCCTGTACTGTAAAACTCTACAGGCAAATTACAATCTTTGTGAATAAAATTATAAATGTAAATATATATATATTTAATATGTTATTTTCCAGTGAGACACTTCTTCCTTTGTGATCAAACAAAAAAAAAATTTGCCTAGAATCAATTTATATATTATCACTATTACAGTAAATTTAAAGCAGTAACTCAACAGTTACTCTCCTGCTCTTCCTATACTGTGCACCAATGCAGATATGCCACCCCCCTCAAATTGTAAACAAAGCTATTGAACACTGAAAATGCTATTTAAAGCTAAAATTCATGTAAGAACTGGCCCATGAAAAGGAGTTTCAAATAGTTTGTCCTGTTCACATTATGCAGAATTTCAATATCATCCACAATGCACATTAACTTAAGACAGTGGGGATAGGGTAGGGGGAGGAGAGAACAATGCTTGTAAATGTGACCTGGAATACTTATCATAAGGGGGAGGGGGGCATCTCTCCTCTAGTGTGCACATCCCTTTAGCGAAATCATATAGTTGCACACAATTTTTCATAAAAGGAAAAAGAGGAGAGCAAGCTGCTCAGCATGTTGTTTTATTATGTGCCTTCTTGAAAGGGAGAGTACATCAGTTACTTAAAGTGTGTGAAATTCATAATCAAGTTTGCTGTCTTAAATAGTTATTTTCCTTGTTCATGGTAACAAAATGAGTGTCCCAGTTGGTTCCAAATATTTTTTTTTTCCAAAAGTTAAGACACATTAACTGTACCTCATTAATTCAATCAAAAGCAAAATATATATGTACCACTCAGTATACAAAAAAGTTACACATTAAAAGTGCATATTTACCATTCTTAATTTGGCCCATTAATTTAATTTACATTTGGTCATTATATGTATACTTTCTGCACATCCAGGAATCTTGATATAAATGTGGGTCAAAATAAATAAAAAAATTTTAAGAGGAAATATTTTTTTTTTGACATCTTAATCTTAATTCTCAAACATCATTAACAGGGCATGAAGAAACACAGGCAAAAGTTTATTATGTGTTTCTCAAAGTTTGTTGTAAAGTTAACATACAGACATGTATTACAAACTGTACTGAAAATACAATTCTTTCAGGCCAAACCATTGCATATTTGCCCCTACAATGAAAAATAAATTAGACTCAAAGTAGTGTATTGCCATAACTTACCTTGAAGGTAAGCAAGCTCTCCTGTATTCACAAGACTTGGACTGGAGTATTTCCGTGGTCATCTCCAATACAAGTGTTTTTGAGGAGAGCCTAGTTTTAACCTTCGAGATAGCACAGGACCAAAACTATAAAATTCATTTTGTTTTTCAAAATAATGGAAGATCCTTTTGAAACTTATTATCTTCAGTTATCAATTTTACTGCATTATGGAGCTAGTGCAATCCTGCATAGCCTAGTCAAAAAGACAAGGCACAATTTAAAAAAAAAATAGCCTCTATGAACTAGAGAAGTCACTGAAGATAATTTAAGGCCTTGCAGTGAATTAGCGAGTAATCACTCTAATTTAAAGCTGAAGATTAAACCAAAATTTATCCATTTGAAATGCAAGCAATACTTTTTCAGCTTCTGTTCTCTGGACAAGGATAACAAAAACAATTATTGTTTATGGTTTGTATATTAGAATCCATCTGGACCTGGAGGAGTAAAAGTCAATTGAATTTTTCTAAAGTTCATGGAAGATTTCAAGACTGTTTTATTCATTTGTGTGGTATACCAAACAGTGGGCATTGTGCAGATGCTAGTGCTTGGAAGGCCTCTGCCACTAAATGAGGATGGGACTGAATCATAGACTTCCAGCCTGCTGTTTCCATTATGTCTGTTGTTTGGCTGAAAAATAAAGTGAATGAAACATTTAATTAAACATATTTCATAAAAAGTAATTTTTTAAAGAGTAAAATGCAACAGCTATAAAATTCAAAATGTTTTAAAACTTTCCCCAAAAAGGGATATATCGAAAAAATCCATTAATATGAAATATTAACTAAAAATAAAACATGCAACAACAAAACATGCTTTTAATCATGTGTAGCCAAACTGGTATGTTTGAATTATTCACTATTCAACTAATTTCAAACCTTACTAAATATTTTCATTCATTTGCTCAACCACTGTTTTCTGAATGCTTATATGCACATCATACAATAGATACCCTCTAAATAATAAACTTAAATCTACTTACTATTTTTTCAAAGTCATTATCTTATAATAGTCCCTAGTACCAGCTAGGTAAACATACTTAAAAAAAACAAACCTACCTTTTGCAACATATTTCAAAGTGATTTATCCTTCTAGGATCATTAGCCATGTTTGGTAATATAACAATGAAAGAGAAGCAATACCTGATTTTTACTTTCTCAGGATAATATGGTACAGTAGAAAGAGTTCAGTCCTGGGAAGTTTTCTAAGACTATACGACCCTTACCTGGAGCTTTGTTACCAGAAATTACTTAACATTGCATCTTAGGTGTGCTAATCTATAAAATGGGAATACCTATATATCATAGGGTTGTTGTGAAATGAAATGATTCAAGTAAAGAACTGCATATAATATGCATAAAAATTTAAATTTCTATATAAATGTTAGCCACCTAGGGCAAATTACCAGAGAAATATGGATAGTTTCTAGACTTGGCATAAAGTATAATCAAAACATTTAATTAGAGTATGGGCTTTTTAACCATAATAAGGTTGTAAAACCACACGAAAATAAGTTTTGTCAGAAGTGTTTCCTAAACATTTCTTTCTTCTTCCTCACCATCACATCTTAACATTTAATCATTTAAAATAATGTCATTAAAATGCTATTGGCATGACCTAAAGAGATGAATATGGAAATAGAACAGAAAAATGAAAATTCATCAAACTATTAAAGTTTCTACTCTCTACTCTTGCATTCTGGATAATGGAAGGATAGAAAGCAACTTTCAAAAATTATGCAAATTCTTATTAATAGATATGACTCTTAAGCCTACAGTAATATTTACTCCCATTTACATAGCTCAAAATAAAATGAAAATCTGATGTCATCTTACTTGCTGTTCCAGTTTTTCCCATCTTTACACCCAAATTGTCGAAGTACACTGCACCTGCAATGAAAATGTAAGCATACTTAGAGAATTTTGTTTGAGCCCAGATGGTAGTAGCAAGCTGATTAAAATCTAGAGATCACTTACCTGTTAATGAACTCTATTGCTTGTGCTTTCAACTGTTCTGCACTGTGCAAATCTGCAAGGATAAGGATGTCAGCAACATTTTCTACTGAGAGGTTACTACACAAGGCTTCTTCACACATCACCTTCAGTCGATCCAGTGCGTACTATTAGAAAAGAAAACACACAACAATCATGCCTTTATTCAAGCCACTCATTATTAAAATTATCATACATGCAATTTAGACGATAAAGTCAAAGCAAATACAGGAAACTGAAACCATTTAAAAACCTAATCTCCACCCACTTCATGAAAATACCTTTTCATTAATATTACAAAAATTCCAGTCCCTAAAATGTCTATGTAGAAATGAACTAAATTGAGGGTGGGGCAGCAGGTGGCAGGAGAGATACGACAGAAAAGAGCTGGGACAAGATTTTGAATGTCTCAGTTAAGGTCTGAAAATTGTACCACTGAATTGCATTAACTGAATCAAAGAAAAAAAGAAATTTGTCTTTCTTAATTGCTATGTGCCTAGAAGGATATGGTATTGGGGCTCAGGGCCTTCCACTGTGATGTGAGTTGTTACAACACATACCATAAGAAAGTAGAATTTTCTGACATTACAAATAGTACATTTGTAAAAAGTGGTATTAAAATGTGTCTTTTGGGGCGGCTAGGTGGCGCAGTGAGTAGAGCGTCGGTCCTGGAGTCAAAAGGACCTGAGTTCGGATCCGACCTCAGACACTTAATGCACACACAAACAAAACCTAGCCGTGTGACCATGGGCAAGTTACTTAACCCCAATTGCCTTCCAAAAAGCAAAACAAAACAAAACAAAACAAAAATGTGTCTTTCAATATATTTAAGGTTGCTTAGCCCTAGTCCCAGCTCTAGAGTTGTATCCTTCCTTAATACAATCTGAAATAAACATGAATACACTTTGAGTAAAAGATAAATTTTCTTTCTGAAACTGTCATATATATTCAGTAAGGAGTCATTCAACAAACACAATTAAAAGTCCTTAAATAATGGTTTCTTCTATAATCTATTGTTCATTTCTTTCTATAGTCAAGAACTGTGATATGCTGGGTATTTATGGCCAATTTTTCTTTAAAAAGTTACTAGTGTATTAAAAAGCTTAACAAAATCAAAGAATTTGTTCTTAATTGTCAAGTAATAGAGACTATTCTGCCCATACCTGACATATATATTGAACTATAGGTATCTTTATTAATATGTAACTACAGACATACTATATTTGCATATAAAGTATACTTAATTTCTTGATAGCTTTACCTATATCAAGACCAAATGCACATGTGACTAGGAAAAGTGACTATGCATCAAATGAATGAAAACATCACCCCCAACTTTTGAAATAATTATATTAGTGAATTTCTGAAACCTGTCTGCTGTTCCTTTGGGAGATACCAGTTGTGGAAGCATAACCATGACCATAACCATGACCAAGACAGTACTCAGTTCACAGCAGGTCCTTAAAGAAATCGAATGCAATAATTAGAGTGGCAATATATTTCATTGTCTCTGGGTTGCTAAATAACTGCTACATCAATATTATTTTAAATAATAATTAAGAACATTAACTTCATTCATGTCTGCATAATAATGTGATATTTCTTTAAAATGTTAAGAAAAATGTAGTACAGGCACTTGAAAGCGTGTTCCTCAAAAGTAAATTATGTTACAGCATTTTTAGGAGAAAAGATAATTTCTTATATTAAGGTAAACAAAGAAATCAACACTGATCACTTTAAGTGGTAAGAATCTACCCTAACAGTGTTAAGTTATAACCACACCATACTACTGTCATTAAGAGTCAAAATTAGGGAACATAATTCTGATTAGTTCATTACCCAATCAAACAACTAGTAAATTCAGAGAGATTTGACTTCTACTTGATGCAAAAATGAACTGAAATACATAATAGCTGCTTTCATTTACAGTGGAATAAAAAGCACGATTAGGGTTAGCTAACGTCATCACTGTACAGACCCTATTTGTAGACTTAAGTTATATATTGCTATGCCTAATTTTTACATAATTTTCAGGGGCACAATTTTAATGGCAAGGGTTGAATTCTGGCAGTCAAATTCATACATGTGGCTCTGGGTAAGATTAATTAGTACATTAATATGTCTTTATTAATAAAAAATGTCATTTTTATATAAGGTTGTATATCAGGAACAAAAGCATAGAAATGCATGCAAGACTTTTAAGTAATCTGTTTTCCAAAGGTCTTGCATTTCTCACAGCTGATTTATTAAAATAAAATCTACTTACCAAAGTGTACTTATAATTAAAGCTGTAAAATAATCTGTATAAATATATGTTAACTTGGCAGAATTTCAATCTAATTCATTTGCAGATACTGAAATGATGGAAATTGTCAAATATAATTATTCATATTTTTGTAATGAAATCCTTACAAGACGTGAATTTTAGTTTCTCCAGACAATAATAATAGTGACTAGAATATTATTATATATCACTTTAAGGTTTATAAAATATTTACTTCACATATATCCTTATACCACCCTTGTCAAGTAGTAATTTAATTTATTTCCATTTTCAAAAATAAGAAAACTGAGGTTAAGACAATCTAAGTGATTTGCTGAGTCGAGCTGAACCTAGATTTAAATACAGTTCTGGTATTCTCTATAATATACCATGCTCCCTAAGTGAATTAGTTTACACTAGTAATTATACTAAAGTACTCCTAGATAGCCAACCCTGTATTATCCAAGTGTGGATTAGCATTATCTATATTACTTATTCTTATTCATTAACTTCATCTTTATTAACCCATATGTATTTGAGCTAACTAGCCAAGTCAGTGATTTGTTGCAAGTTTAAAAAGAATTAAAAATTATTCTTAATATTAGTATAAGGAAAATATAAATAAGAACATTCTGCTGTGCAAAGAAAAAAGTTCAATTTTTTTTCAAAGCAAGAATTTGTAAATTTCCTGATATTTCAAATTACATTCTCTTTTTTTCCCCCAAACTACAACATAAAGCTATTTTCTCTACAAATATGCATTTCAAGTCTATTTCTGAAGTAAAGATTATTATTGCAATACAACTGGATTTTTTAAAAAAGCTATATAATTAAGTGCTAAGCAAAATGGATTTAATAAGTGTTTACAAAAATAAAAAATTAATGACACTCCATATTTACTGTGATAAGAGACTTTTTAAAAGCAACATACTCACAGGATAAAAATACAATTTAAAATTATTTAGTTTACAATCCTATTTCTCCCCAAAAATATTTTCCCTAAAAATCTAACAGTTTTACTGTAACTTCTTTCCAATGTATTTTATGACTTGTTCATTTCCAAAAGCCCCCTTTTCTCAACATTACCCACTGGATATTATTTCAAAAAGAACCATCAAGAGTTATATAGAAAAACAGATTATTTCTACAACTCAAGACATTTACAGGTCTATTTTTTATAATAGTTTTAAATAAAATTCAAGCTTGGGAACATTTTCAGCTCCTTAAAAAAGAATTACTTACTTTGTCTGCAGCTGCTAACAAGTTGTCAGCCATTTTGTCAAGGTTTGGTGCCTTCCCTGTATAAATGAATCTCATCATTTCTTTAAAAACCTCTGGGTCTACATCATTTATTTCTACTCGATTCTGTTATTTAAAATATAAGACAAAAACATGAACCAGAATTAATCTTTTTAAAAAATAAACTGAAACCTAGTTTACTTCTTCCTGTATAGCCTACTATTGCACATTTAAAATCTTAAAGCTATTATTTTAAGAATTTCATTTTTAAAATATTTAACAAAATTTTCAGTTTTACTTTTCTCCTATACATAATTTCACCCAGGGATTCATGAGTATGCTAATCCTTGACTGCTAGGCTGAGAGCTATTCCAGTAATATTTGTCAGGATGGCTGTTAAGTCTCAAGTGCTATCTTGCTCATGAGTTAAAATCTAGGAAACCGAAAAATCCTTCCAATAATTCTAAGCTCATATAAATGTACTTCTACTTTAAAGAAATACTGGGTGGATAGAAAAGTTTTTTGTTTTTTGCTTTTTGGAGGGCAATTGGGATTAAGTAACTTGCCCAAGGTCACACGGCTAGGTTTTTTGTTTTTGTGTGTTAAGTGTCTGAGGCTGGATCCAAACTCAGGTCCTTCTGACTCCAGGGCCAGCGCTCTACTCACTGCGCCACCTAGCCGCCCAGATAGAAAAGTTTTTAAGGTTACTCCTAAGGGTTCTGAATCTGCTTGGGGATAAGGAATAGAGTAAGTGAAACAGAATCAAAGAGATCTGGTAAAATGAGAGGTAGTTAAGCTCCAGTCCACTGTTACCAGCTGCCTGCTAGAAATCTGCTTCTTCATGTCCCATAAATGTAATACACCCAAAATTAAACTGATCACACACCCCCCCAACATAATTGCCTTCCTAACTTGAAGGCATCATGATGCTTCCAAATCATTCAAGTTCCAACTCTTAAAGCATCCTTCACTCTCCCACAGACCCCATACTGAACCAGTTGCTAAGTCTTGTTGACTCTACCTCTACAAAAGATTTTTCATCTTTCTAGTTTAGCCTCTCCTCAATTCTTAGCTTTAGTAAAATAGCTTTCTAATTGTTGTCATTGCTTCCAGTTCCCTCCACATTCTAAATCCACCTCTCCACACAGTCACCAAATGATTATTATTATTACTACTGAAGTATAGGTATGACCATGTCATTCTCTTGATCCAAAAATTTCAGTGAATCCTCACTGCTTGTAGGATAAAATAAACATCTTCAGCACCTAAAACCCTTGAAAATCTGTAACTCCATCATTCCAAACATACTTTTCATTTTTCACTCTTATGTAGGCTAAGCTGACCTACCTGCTATGCCTACCTAAGTATTTTGTCCTCTACCTCTAAGCCTGTCAACAGGCTGCATTTTATTTCTAGAATAAAACAAATTGTTGCTATTGTCCTTGTTCCCCATTTGTGTGTCTTGGAAATCCTAGTATTCAAGGATCAACCCAAATGCCACCTCCTACAGGAGGCCTTTTGTGATCCTACCTAAAAGGAACAACTACTTCTGTGAAAAGTTAGGTTAATTTGTGCCTAAAACCTTGAGAGGTGTAAAGAGGTCTAAGGAAAAAAAATAGTAGCTCCCTGGTCACCTAATTGTTGTATAAATATAAAAGCCAGCAAATCTAAGGCTCCTAGAACTTGACATATCCTGATTACTGAGCACAATACTATGAAAAATAGTGGAGCTGTGTTCATATGAACCAATATTATATCCTTACCAAATATTGTTTCCATACCAGTGTTAATATTTTTGATAAAAGATAGGTGCTCTAGAAATGTTTC
This sequence comes from Gymnobelideus leadbeateri, assembly GCA_011680675.1. Taxonomy (NCBI): domain Eukaryota; kingdom Metazoa; phylum Chordata; class Mammalia; order Diprotodontia; family Petauridae; genus Gymnobelideus; species Gymnobelideus leadbeateri. The sequence goes on along the minus strand of WOXC01007399.1, from coordinate 272,459 downwards.
AATTCATTACAATGTCCAGCTTGACTCAGATCTCCCTACCATCAGAGGAAATTATTTTGTATTTATGTATTAGTGAACTTGTTGCTTCACAACAGCAGAGAAAAGAAACCTCCTTAAATGTGCTCTACTATTGTCATTTTGTCTTTGAATCTCCAGCTCATAGTACAAGACCTGGAATATACAAAGAATTCAATAAATGCTTGCTACACTGAATTGAACAAGAAAAAAGGTGACAGTCCTGTCATAGGCTGCCATAGTTACACTGCCTTTTTTATTATCTTCTTCTTATTATTATTATCATCTAAATAATTATCTTATTCAATTCTGGATACAAAATTTAAGGAAAAACCAATATCCAAAAAGTGATGAACCCAGGCCATACAAAGACAGGTCTGAGGAAATGGGGATGTTTAACTAGGAAAAGAACAGACTTAGGAAGGATATTAGATGTCCTTCAGGCATCTGAAAAAGTATCATATAGAAGAAGGATCACTTAGATCTTGCTTTTTCCCCAGAAGTAGGAATAGATCCTACAGAAGCATACAAGGGAAAATTTCCTAAAACAGCTGTCCAAAAGTAAACTGAACTGTTTGGAGGTTGTTATGTCCAACTCTTTTAGATCCCGGGGACCATAGCACACCAGGCCCTTTTTCCCCTCCACTATCTCTTGAAGTCTGGCAAAGTTCATGTTCTTTGTTTCCATGACACTATCTATCCTTCTCATCCTTTGCCTCCCCTTTTCCCTTTTGCCTTCAACCTATGTTTCAGCTTCAGTATCTGACCAAGTATCGACTGATTTGACCTCTTTGCTGTCCAAGGGATTCTCAAAAATCTTCTCCAGTATCACAATTCAAAAGTGTTGATTGTATGATGCTCAGCTTCAGTTGGACTGTGAGAGTCCAACTCTCACAGGCACACACCAGAAAAACCATAGCTTTATTGGTACAGACCTTTGTTGGCAGAGTGATATCTCTGCTTTTTAGTGTGCTGTCCAGATCTGCTATAGCTTTCCATCCAAGGAGCAAGTGTCTTTTTATTTCATAGCTGCAGTCACCATCTACAGTGATCTTTGCGCCCAAGATATAAAATCTGACACTTCAGTTTCTTCTCCTTCCCAACAAACGTCAACATCTTGTTTTGTTTGGATAATGTTTAATGCTGAACTTCAAGCCAACTTTAGAGGGGGGAGGGGTGTCTCTATCACTTGTCACATATGCTGTAGAGGAGTTTCTTGTTCAGTTTCAGATAAGAGGGGCTAGTACAGGGCAATCAGACTAAAATGGAAATGGATCCCTATGGGATACATTATCAACTTTGAAAAGAACCCCCAAAAAATCACATTACCTATATTGTATTACATTTTTCTTTATTTTGTTCAACATTTCCCAATGTCATTTTTATCAGGTTCATTGGTAGTTTTGGGTAGAGTATTTCATACCACCTGGTCCAGATAACATCTGAGATTGTTTCTGGTATTCAATGTCTTAAGTGAGTAGCTGAGGCTGATGTCCTGACACCATCATCCCTTTTCACACTTTTTTTTTTTTTTAATTTTCCTCTCCTTCAGTAATACTCCAAATTATGCCTTCCTGCCTCTATGCTTTCAGGTGCCTCTGTGTACCAAGAATCATCTTCCTAAACCATTGGCTCAATTCTTACCCATCTTTTAAAACCTAAGTTAAATTCTCAAGCAATGCCTAGCACATTCCAGGGGACACAATAAGCACTTAATAAATGCTTTCTGGATACTGAATGAAAGCTAGCTATGGTGAAAAGAAGGTGAGAATATTTTTATTCCAATCTACATGCAAAAATAGTCATGATCAGAGAAGGGACACATGCAGATTTCTCTTCAGTTTCAGAGGCCTCATTCAGGACTTTACTTCCACAGATGCTTATTTGCCAATTAACATAATAGTATTTAGGTGAGAACACCCCACCTTTACGCTCAAACCTTGGAGAAAATATGAGAATGACTGGCAACAACATCATTATCATCATCATCTTTATTATTATTATTTTTATGTGGTGTTTTAAGGTTTGCAAAATGCTTTACATATGTTATCATCAAAATTTACTGTGGAATGGTTCCATCTTTGTACTATATATTTTTGAGGTAATATCTTATACTTGGGGATTTTTTGATAAGCATTTCTGAGATCATACTAGTTTAATTTAGAACAGAATTTAAAGAATTTTCCCTTCCAAAGGACACATACTTTAAAAAAATGTTAAAATAAATTATAAAAGCTGTTACCCCTCGTTTACCTTTTTGCTTTCTTCCATTTCATGTTCAAACATTGCATTAAAAACGAGGGAGCGAGCTGTAACAAGAAATTAATCATTAGGATTCAGGTTTAAGAAAGAAAAATGAACATATTTTGATACAAAAACAGAAAAATACCTGCAAGAACAGATTTATGAGCTTTGAATTCTTGTCCTCTTACAAAAAAACTGCAATCAGTAAATCTCGTGGTTTCCCAGAGATTTCCTAAATCTTCTGCTAGTCGACATTCAGGTACTTTCAAAGTGTTTGTATTAGTCTGTCCTGATATATTTACTGAATCTTGGACCACGCTTACCTTAAAAAAAAAAAATCACAGCAAAACAAAACACCATCACAACTGAGTATCAATGATCATTAGTTGTAATACCAACACTTACATTTCATATCTTTAAAATACACATAGAATTTCTTTTACCTTTCTATGCCAATTATTTACCTTCTAGTAAGCACATTAAGTTGTTAGTTATATCACAAGTAGCAAAATTTAACATGATACCTGGCATACAGTGAGCATTTAACAAATGTTTATTGAGTGAAGTAGTAAAAATAATACAAGGTTCACAAAGATGCATTTCTATATAGGATACAGAACAGAAAAGGCACTATAGAACATAATAATTCATGTAGAAATGTACATCCAATTAGGTGCCAGATTTCCATGTGGCACATAGATTAAAACTCATCTAATAGTTCAATTCCCCTAAATTCCAAGATTTCAATTTGTCATATATAAAAGGCCATATATTGATATACACTAGATAGCCTAAGTTATATGACGATTTTCAATTTGGTTATGATACCATACTTATAACTATGTGGCAGTAAGTAGAGAAAAATTTTAAAGTTTTTTGTTTGTAAGGATTCCTATTATTATGATATATAAATTATTTCCCCCAATGCATCACAGTTGACCAGTAATTCACAAGTTAAATTTGTTTATAAACACATGTTTAACAGTCATTCTATACTATATGCCAAAAGCTATCACAGTATTACTTAACGAAAAGCACTGAATAATTAAGTTTCTGCAACAATAAAGTTCAAACATGAGTTAATCATTTCTGTCTAGTGTATCGAGTAGGTTTTATTCACTAACTACACAAACATACACAAACACATTTGTCTATGTATTTCCTTTTTTTTGCTAAGAACTTTTAAAAGTAAAATTAATTGCAATATCACTTCTGTCTACATGTAGACATATCTATAGATATATAAACAACAATAGAACACATAAATAAGGCTAACAAAAACACAAAACATACATATCTACATTTATATAGTTTTCAGGTTTACAAAGGATTTATACATTATCTTATTTATATAGAAGAGTTACTTTGGAAACAGGCAAATTAGACAGATTTGTCAACCCTGGTATTAGGTAATTTTTTAAAATTTTATTTTAGGATAGCCACCTGGATACAAAAATTTGAATCTATACAATTCAAATTCTGTGGATATATTCTAACCTGATATAGTTTTACTTCATTTGAAACTTCAATCCACAAGTCTTATTGTGAATCTTTACTATAGCATTAATATCTGATCCAGAGTACTAGAAGATCCCTGCAAAGTAAGTTCTATGATTTGAACTAAAGTCTTGCTTACTAAGATCAGTGCTCTTAAATCATTCTGCCTTATAATCCATTTGCTTTCTCTAGTTCTTAGCTTCTTTATTTATGAGATCAGGACTGCATTAGATAATTTCTAAGGTCCTTTAAATCCCCAAAGTCTTAACAGTATGTTAAAGTCCTATATTCATGTATTTTTCCATGAATTAATATTAAGAGGTCTAGCACTGGAGAGACCTGGTTCAGATAAGAGTTCAACCTCCTTGTTTTATAGATGAGGAAACTGAGTTCTACTAAACTGGAAAAATTAAATGTAGTCCCACCAACAGAATTCTGTCCAAGAACCAGCCTAAGTATGGAGGGGCTCATCATGGATGGTTCACTAAATAATAAATTCTTGGGCTATGGCAACACAAGAAACATACTTTTAAAATTGTACACTACTAATAAAGTAAGTGAAATTAAAACAACAACAACAAAAATACAGCAAATATATTTTTCTCTAAGAAAAATAGAAAAATATATTTTAAAAAATTCCTTTCCAAGGTACTAGAAATTAGTAAGAACTGAATTTTTGTCCTGGGTTCCAGTCATCAATAACCAACTTGTTGGCTTTAGATAAGTTACTTTCCCCACCCTGCCTGGATGTCAGTTTCCTCATTGACAAAACAAGAAGGTTAAACTCTTATCTGAGCAAGGTCTCTCTAGTGTTAAGCCTCTTAATATTAATGGAAAAAAATAAAGCAGTGAAAGAGTAGAAAATGTAAATGGTTTATAAGACAACATGATTTAAAAGCACTGATCTTGGTAATCAAGACCTTCGTTCAAATCATAAATATGATGCCCAATAGATGACCTTGAAATATTATTAACTTCCTAATCTCAGTTTTCTTATCTCTAAAATGAGGTTAATAATATTCATCCTACTTATACCTCATAGGTTTCTTGGGAGGAAAGCACTTTGCAAAAGTTGTAGTACTTTTCAAAAGTAAGTTATTATTAATATTTACCCAATATTTACAATGCTAGTTAGTCCCAATTCCCAATGTTCATTCTACCAGACTGAATTCACTGTGTTTAGAATCTAAGAAATATTTTCAGTATGATAGTGCTTTTAATGTATTTCACATATTGTTAAGAAAACACCTTACCAAAAGAATCCACCTAATAGCAACAGAAACAATTGCTTGACTGAATTAAAAATATTCTGTTATATTTCATAATTCCATAGATCAGAGTTCTTCTGTCCTATTAACTGACAAACTTCTTTATCATTAATTTTTTTTTTTTTTTGCTAAAACACCTTTGGAAACTTTGTCTAGATTGATCATACAGCTTTCCTATCCCTGACTTACCTCAAGACCAAGAATGCTTATGAAAGTTTCTAATTCCATTTGACTACATAATCCCAGTTACTCATTTCTCACTGGCATCTACTTGCCATGTATTGTTATAATCCAACTCAGTATTATTTTTTTTCCTGTATCTTATCATATGGTCATATGCATGGGCTTTTATTATTCCACATCAGTATGAATGAAATTATGCTCGAAAAGTTTGCAATTTTTTTAGAGGGCATGGATTGGAACTACATAATTCTCTGTAAACAGCAAAGGTGAATATTTTAAGAAACTAACACTATTTTTTAAATGATGATAATTTAGATGACAGCTGTATAAAGTTAGCCTAAGAGTAAAGATTTCTTAGATTGCTTAACTTCTGCCTATATATTTAATTATAACTATGCATTCAATATGAAGAGTAGAGGAAAAGGTGGTGGGAAAGTGATTTATGATTTTCTTTATGAAATAATCAAAAATAAAACAAAATCATAAGCAATCACGGATGAAATGTACTATGCTGCATAATTAAAAATATTCTAGACCACAAATAAATTTATTACATCAATACAGCTACCAACATTCCACATTACAAAATAATGGGATAATTTTTAAGTGTGGTGATGAGCTTTAATTTAGCTAAAGTTTATGGGCAGCTAACTTTAGTGATTATGGTCAAAATAGGAAAAAATGACAAAATTCAAATACAACTAATGTTCTATTTAAAATATTGAAATGAGAGTACATAAATATAATTACAAATGTTTCTGATTAAAACTCAGAATCAAAAATTCAGAAATAAGGCTGATAAGGTGATATTTTGAGGTAAAATGTCATCTCAAAAGGAAAATGGTAAATATAACATTAAAAACTCACCACTTCTTTCCTCAAATATGAAAGATGGTCCACTTTTTTGCCAGACCCACAAAATGCAATCTAAACTAGGGAGAGTACAAAGGAAGCCTATTCCTCTCTAGGTCTAAGTTGGCCTTATATCAGTCATCTGTCTAGTGAATCTGGGTCAATCTTGTGGTTCCTTAAAAAATTTGAGCTGCTGAGATTACTTTAGGCCAGTCAGATTCATCAGATGGGAAATAAATCCTCAAAACTGACCCAGTTTTCAGGGGAATACTAACTAAGCTAATGACTCAGGGCTACATGGTACTCAAGGACCAATTTCCCCAAGATCCCAACCCTTCCCTACCCCATTCTTGTGAATCTATGCCATGTGACAGGCTGGAACCAATCTAATTTTATAGTATTTGTAAGGGAATTTGCAATCTGTTGGATGACAGGAAAAAAAGGGGGGGGCTGGTTAAACCAGTGCTTCATTATGCCTATTGTTTTCTCAAATACTTTTTTTCCCAAAATAATTTTATATTGCCATTTCATACTTTAGAAAAAAAAAATCATCTTGCTTCTAAAAAGCCTGTTTTCCTCCTGGTCACTACAATGAAGTATGTAATTTGCAGGCCAGGTTATGTTTTGTACAAAGAGAATAGCACCAAACTGCCTTACCTGCCTACAGCACCACTTGCAGGGGAGGGGGAGGAGGCAGTTCTCTATGTTGGCTCTGTGCAACGCTTCCTCCTCTTCTGCAAGCAGTGCTGATGATGCTGTGGAAGGAAGTCGCATCAGTGAGACTGGGCTAGATAAAAGATGAGGATATGTTTTGGTAGGAGGGAATAATAAATCGCTTATATATATATTTTTTCTTTATCTTCTCCATGACTAATAAGATTCTATACTACTCCAGGGATACCCTAGTCTATCCACATATATACAAAACTTTAAAAAAGAGTGCTAGGTATTTTAGGATTCAAAAAGCTAAATCTGATAGCTGTCAACAGATCAATAAAGTGGGTCTTTTAGGAGAGGACTAATGTATTATGGAAAGAAAAATGTGAGTTTTTATTTCCCCCAAAAGATGTAGCAAAAAAAGAACCTGAATTTCAATTACAGCCTTAATTCTGAATTTCTGGATTATCAGTGTTCCAAAATATTTAGAAATATATTTCAATATAAAAATTAGTAAAAAAAAAATTACAGAAAGTAAGTTATAAAAATATTTCATCATATATTAAATTGAACAATTTAAGATAAGCACCAAGCATAAGTTAGAATACTAGTATATTAAGAATGCTCAAAAATACTTTAAAAAAAAACTATATTTAAGTTGAATAATAACCCACAGGCAGCAAATGCTCATATATATGAAGTTAAATAAAACTTAAGAATGATCTTGTGATGAGCTCTTAAGAACCACAAGACACTTGTTACATTTGCTTTATCAACCAAATAATTGTATTCATAACAAATTCATCATACAGTTAATTTAACCTGTCTTAAGTAAAAATAAGATGCACTATATTTGTACAATGTAGTTTCAGGAGATACATTTCAATTATTCCTCTGACACAACATAATGACACTTAATTATGTTGTAATCTTGCCAAGAAAATTTTATATATGTTAAAAATGCAGAAATTTAAGCTAAATTATTGGCAGTATCTATGATTCCTCTAAGTAATTAACTGGTCCACAGAAATTACAATAACTTAAATGTTTCAGTAAGAAAATTTAGGTTATTTTCATTCAATTTCCCTATAAGCGACAAGAACCTTCTATTTAGTACAGGAGAAAAATCAGCTGTTTCAGAAATACAAAAAGTGATCCTATCCTCCAGGAATTCAAAGTTCCAAACTGAGACAAACCTAAAGTATAAGTTTGAAGTCTGGGAGTAGTACTGTTTTTCTATTTTTATATGATTTTATGCATATATTAACACTGGAAGAACTGGAATTTAAGAATATATCAAGGGGCAGTTAGGTGACCCAGAGAATAGAGCACTGGCCCTGAGTCAGGAGAACCTGAATTCAAATCAGGCCTCAGACACTTAACACTTACTAGCCGTGTCACCTTGGGCAAGTCACTTAACCCCAAATGGCCCTGCCTTACCCCCTGCAAAAACCAAAAAAAGAAAAGAATACATCAAAAAAACAACCTGCAACAAATGAAACTGCACTTTTTTATTCCTAAGGCAAAGAAAATGGAGATAGGATAAAAATATTTATTTAGAAGTAAAGTTGAATTTTATTCTGTGTCACCTGACACATCTGGTTCTTTTAGCATTACTTTATCTTGTGATACTGGTTACAGAGGTGGGTATTTTAGCTGTAACATTCTTTCTTAAAGATCCTAACACCTATTATTTTTATGACCAGCTGTTTGAATATTCACAAGTTAGACATTTTTATAAGTTCCTTTTAAGTTAAAGTCTAAAATTTTTTAAACCTTTTTTGATAGAAAAATTAACAGCACTGCATGTAACTGACATCATAATAGTTGTATGAGTGCAGAATGGTCACGTATTCCCTTAGGTAAAAATCTCTTTAAATGTGGATAATAAAACTTGTACTATGTACTTCACAGAATTAAGATGACAAAACTTGACATGTAAGGATTAATAAGTAATATGAAAAGCCAACAGAGAATACAATAGAAGATACTAACTACATAAAACAGGGCTTATCAAATAGAAGACATTCAATGACAGATAAATTTATGTTTCTTTCAATTTTCTCTGGACCTTCATTAACAAAAAAATCAGTTCTGCCAGATGTATTTCACATTTTTAAAAGAGCATTGTGAGGGCAGCTAGGTGGAAAAGTGAATAGTGCACCAGGCCCTGGAGTTAGGAGGACCTGAGTTCAAATTTGGCCTGAGACACTTAACACTGACTGGCTGTGTGACTTGGGCAAGTCACTTAACCCCAACTGTCCTGCCTTCCACCCTCCAAAAAAAAAAAAAAAAAAGCATTCTTATTTCAACATCAATTTGTAATTTTTCTTTATTTTTGTTAATTACAAATTCCAATTATATAATTTCATGAAACAAAGAACTGTACCTACCTCACAAAATAATGTAAGCTTGTCATCTGGTAAAAGACCATTAGCTTCATCAAGCAAAAAGTCTCTCCTAATGAATTTTTTGAATCCCCAGTCCTTCCCCTGTACAAATCGATATGCTCTTTGGCTTTCTGGTGGAGAAGAGAAAAAGAAATTTCAAGATTCACAAATTCAAGAAAGTTATTCTTAATGATAACATGGTTACATGAAATGTAGAAAAAATAACAATTGGACAATCATGTTGTATATGTCAAAGTATGTGGGACTATCCTTAAGAAAATATAAAAAGCAAATGAAATTAGGTTGCCATTTTTACTTGCAACATGTGTGTATTTTTATGTGTGTACATATATCTATGAAATCTAGATGATTTTTTTTTTGGCTTCCATCACTGTCTTAGCAATAGATTTCTGGATCTTTTGTTGAGCAAAACAAAGTGTCTGAGGTTACAAAAAAAACCCAATTTAATACTTTATAGGATAAAAGTGTACAGTAAGAGTATGTTAGTATATTACATATGCTTATCAGTATCTTAACACTAATATTATGTCAGGGACTCATACTTATTTCCAAATAATCTATTGCCCTGACAATGCCTCTTACACAACTTCTATTATATCATTACCTCACAAATTTCATCAGTTTCACTTCTACTTCCATCAAATGGTATGAACCTTGGTCATCCTAAAAATGGTGAAACATCTTCCTCACTCAACTTTTCAATTTCCTGAACCTCAGTCCAAAATTTAATGTAAAAAAATTTACTTGACACTGCTATTTTAATGCCATATAAATTTATGAAATATGTATTAGGTATGGCTCTGAAAATAGGCTGAATCTGTTTTCTGAAAATCAGTGTAATTAATTATAAAGAGGCATATTATATTGAGACCAACCACCTGGTGATGAAATGTTTTGACCACGGTAAATCATGAAATTAACCATAAATTGAAAATGGCTCTTGGTCTTATGTGGTCATCTAAGTAATGACAGGAGGAAATGGGGCAGAGAGTGTTAAGTTTTCAGACCATCAACGAACTTTAATTTGATGGTTGGTATTCTAAATCTGAGATCCTTATCTAATGACAAAAAGAGCAGACCAAGTAATGTTGACATTCCAGTTATTTAACAAAATCAGAAGAAAGGTGCAGCAAAATGGAAAATTGGTCAATCAATACTCTTTAAAGGCACAAACAAAGGAGATGGCAAAGTAGGTTTTATAACATAAACAAAAGTTACTAGACATACTATTTCTTGAGACATTTGGTCACTGCTTATTTCAAGACTAATGACAAACATCTGCAAAAAATATTTTCCTGAAAATAATTACAGTTTATCCATCAGTGTCAGTGGCTATGGCCAAGGTGGTCCTATTCTACCAAGTATTTGATAAGAACATTCCCCCCAAATCAAACCAATATACATTATAATACTTTCAATGAAAAGGTGGGGAAAAATTAGGATGGGGAATAACAAATGGCAAAATATGGCTCAGGAGAAAGAAATGAGAGAGGGCAAAGGTTTGCAGATTATTCAAAAACTTAAATAGCTTCATATGATGAACTTTCTCAAAAAGAATTGGAAGTCATAGAATATGAAAAATTCTAAACATCATAAAGAATGAAACTGAGTACATTTTAACTGACAAGAACACTCGGGAATTACCCAACAGCTGACTAACTATATAGAGTGAAACATCTACTCAACAGAGCAAAGATCAGAATTTATAATAAGGAAATGAAAAAAACAACAACAAAAAACAGTGTACAATTAAGGTAATTTAACCCAGAATTAATCAAGAAAGCTACTGAAAACTAAAAACAAGAAAGGAACAACAGGAATTCCATTCATACCATTATAGAGTTTAATCCAGACATAACACCAACATAAATCAATACTAAGACATTAACTGTTAGAGAAAGTACCTGAGTCAGCAAACACCTAACTTTCTTAAGCAAATAGGAAAGATGGCTGCAAAAGGTTATGTATGCCAGGTTCAAATATAAACTCATCTATAAAATCTTATGAAAAAGGAAGATAGACAATTATGCAGAATATTGTCTCATAAAGTAGAGGAATAATAAAAAATAAAACCAGTTTAAATAAAGTATGGCACAATATTCAAATAGGCAAAGGTATCCTAAGGGCTTTCTAGGATGAAAATGGAAAGAAGACTATAAACACACAAAAATATGGAAAAGGAATTGCAACAAACTTCATTTCTCCTTCAAGAATAGTGGAACTGGGGGCGGCTAGGTGGCACAGTGAGTAGAGCATCGGCCCTGGAGTCAGAAGGACCTGAGTTCGGATCCAACCTCAGACACTTAATGTACACACAAACAAAAAAAACCTAGCCGTGTGACCTTGGGCAAGTTACTTAACCCCAATTGCCCTCCAAAAAAAAAAAGCAAAAAAAAAAAAAGAATAGTGGAACTGGGGCAGCTAGGTGGCGCAGTGAGTAAGAACGCCGACCTCGGAGTTGGGATGACCCGAGATCAAATCTGGCCTCAGAAAATGAGCACCCACACATAAATAATGACTAGCCGTGTAACCTTGAGCAAGTTACTTAACCCCAATTGCTTTAAAAAAAAAAAAAGTAAAAAAAAAGAATAGTGGAAGTATCAAACTTGGCCCCTAATATCACAGTCCCCATGGCCCTAATGAGCATCAGAAATAGCTCTAAAGAAAACAAAGACAAGAAAATAACTCAGATTGGGTGAAGAATATATAGAGATTTACCTGGGAAATCAGACAACTGTGAGAACACCAAGAAACCAAAGGGAAGATATTTGAGGAACTGCAAAACTCTTGGAACTTGTTAGTATATATCCCCTTCCCCCAAAAAAGCGAATGAGAAAATATCAGTTAACTATTGACCTATGTGCATATTCTACACCATGTATACAGAATCTTTATGAGAGCTGTCTATATAAGAATTGAAAGTATCCTCAACAAGAGTATTAGTAAGGAACAATTAGGCTTCTAAAAGCATGACTCAATAATAGACCACATCTTTACCATCTCTCATAAGTGACAGAGAGAGATAAAGAATACAAAATATCATCAATCATGCTTACCATTTGTTGATTATGAAAAAAAAATTGACTTTGTATAACAAAAACATCACCTAACAGGCTCTTTTCATAGCAAATGTCTCCTCTTCATACAACATTAATCAGAATTCCTTGGAAATGCTAGTTACAAAAATAATGGTATTCAACAACCTTCTAATAATAAACTGACAAAAGATGGGATTAAGGCATTAAATAGGAAAATGTATGCTGAACAAAGGTTTTAGTCATTGTGATGAAGGACAAACAGCACAGATTCCTGGTTATGGAGTGACTATCTGGGGATAGTGAGGTTCTTTAGATGCTCCTGTTTGTAGATAACATTCTGTAGACGGCATCAAGCCCCCAAGACACTGCAAGAGCCTCCTGGAAGAGCTATGTAATCACTCAGTGTTTTGTTCATTCACAGAGTAAAGACCAAGTGGATGAACAATGTCTATTGCCCAGATTCCAATATGCAACTGAATGGATACCCTTGTTATATATCTTGTGCAAAAATTATGTCTATGTGGGATAGATGGGGCCTAATAAGCAATAACAACAAGGAGTATTTATATTACACCTACTATATGATAGATACTATGCTTTACTATGTTTTATTTGTACTTCACTACTTGAAGTGGGAGGCTAATTTATTATACTTAATTAACAATTGAAGAACTGTGGCAAAAGATTAAACGACTTGCCCAGGACAGTCATACAACTATTAAATGATTGAGGGCAGATTTAAACTCAAGTCTTCCTGACTTAAGGCCTAGCACTCTATTCCCTGTGCCACCTTTAAAAATGGCAGTAGTTTCAAATTGCCTGACAGTTAGATGCTATTATTAGTTCCATTTTATAGAACAGGAGACCAAGGTCAACAGACGTTAAGTAATTTGCCCAAGATTACATAAGTATTGTTGAGGCCACATATGAACTCAGGTCTCACTTACTTAGGCCCAAAATTCCATCCACTATACAACCTTAGCTGGATGAGAGCATACTGAATTGTTTTGGGGGAATTGTAAGGCCTTTTTGCTGACAGCAAGTTTACCGCAATAGCATATTCAATATAAACATTTTGCCAGTCTTTCTTATATAGCAATGAGACATAGAATGTCAGTGTTTATAAAAAGCTAGAGATGATCATCACATAGAGGGTAATGGAAAGGCATATGGTCAGAATGAGAAAGCAGCAATATATAACCAAAGAGTAACTTTGAAGAACAAGAGCGAAGCATAATATTAAGGAATTATATGACAGAATAGAAAACATATGACAGGTCAACAACCCAAGTACTATACTGGTAACTTCATTCTGTCAGAAGAAAGTGAGAAAAGCATCTAGTATATGTTGGCTGAATGGATTCTTTGCAGCAGAAGTTCAAGACAACATGGATGAGAGTCACACATATTGGTAATGATTTTCATTGTCAGGGATAACTTGAGATATGATACAATAAAAAATTCATTGGATATGAAAGTTTTGAAAGAGGAAAAATACTGTATAGAAAGGTATTCAACATCCACTGTACTCAGATAATAAATGGACAAATTATAATGGAATTCATACTTAAATATTATTTTAATAATATATAAACTCTTGGAAAATGAGAATTCTCACTTTTCTCTATTTCCCTACCTGACACATAAAAATAGCTTAATGACTCATTCTTAGTTAATTTAATTTAAAATATGAAATATGTTAAAAACAGGTACATGGCAATAGTCTTTTTATATTCTATTACTATGTATATGAAAATATCTTTTTTATTTAAAGAAATATTTAAGAAAAATGTAAAAGTTTAGTTTTGGAAAGTACTCTGATTAAATTACTTGGTTGTGATTTAATATCTGGAAATACTGAATGTGTTAAGCCTCAAAAATTAAGTATATATAGCTAACATATGTGAAGAACTACATATAGTTTTCTATTAACTTCAAATGCAATGCACTTCTCACCTATATTTATGAAATTAGGAGCTACATTAATGCAGGGTGTTTCTACAGTAATCCTGAACAGATTTTAGTAATAAGAGAAAGTGAATGACTAATAGAATAGAGAAAATAGCAAAAGATACCCTATAATCTTTCCAGTTTAACTGTGTTCACTCAATTAACTGCTAAAAAAAAAAAAAAGGCAAGAAGCCATCTGAGTCATTTATTCTTCTCAGGTAAATGATTCCCTTTATTTTTCCAGGTTATTTAGTTATTTATGGTAGTCAAAGGGAATCAATGGGGAATCTACCCCTAATAGTAACTCTTTAAGGGACAAGTAATATCCAGATAAAAGTTCTGGGATATGGGAAACTATGATAATGAAAAAAGACAAAGCAAAACTATTCAACATTCATTTTGCTTCTGTTTCCCCACCCCTCCCTTCCAAAGAGAATGATATTTGGACTAGCTTGGGGATGGGGGAGGTAAGGAATAGCTAAAGAAATCTGAAACCCAAGATATGTAAACAAGTAAGAGGTAAAGTACTAGCTTTGCTTGACAAGTTCAGGTTACATCTGGTATTCCCAGGATACCAGAACAAAAAAAAAAAAAATCACAAAACTTATATGCATGATGCGTGGGGTATCATCAATGATATCAAAGATAAAGGAAAATGAGAAAGATGACAGAGGACTAGAAATGGGCAAAAGATGTTTTGATTTTCAAAGAAGGCAAGAGACTAGAATATGTACACTATAGGACAATGAACTTGACTTAAACTGTGGGTAAAATTATTTAATATTTTGTTAAGGGTGGATGAAGAAAGGAAATAAGCATTTTTATAGCAACCTACCTGTGTCAGGCACTGTGCACTAAGCACTTTAAAAATATTTCATTTGATCCTCACAACAATGTTGAGAGGTAGGTGCAGTTATTATCCCTATTTTGCAGTTGAGTAACTTAACTGAGGCAAACAAAGGTTAAGTAATTTGCCCAGAGTCACACAACTGTAAATATCTGTGGCCAGATTTTAACTCAGGTCTTCCTGAGTCCAGGACCAGTCTTCTATCCACTGTGTCAGTTAACTGCCTCCACTGATAAAGGAGAGGTGATAAGGAACTAGTATGGCCTCATCAAGAAGAAGTCATGGAAATCTATCTTTATTTTTCAAGGTTACATGGCTGGCAAAATATTTTAGAGATAATTTACCTATATACCAGCAAGGCATCCCAGACAGTCCCTGAGTTGTTTCTTATGAACAGGATAAAGTGAAAATAACATTTCAGTGGATTCATAATTAAATGAATGATTTTACTCAAAAAGGAGTCATTAATGAGATAATGTCAATTTAGGAGGTAGTCTTCAGTGGCATGTCCAAAAGGGCTGTCCTTTGCCATTCGCTGTTAATATTTTTATAAATGTCTTCTATAAAGTGCACAGATAGCCTATTAAGTAAAACTGTAGTTGACAAAGTTATAAGGGGGATAGTTTAATACATTAGGATGATAATTTACAAAAAAAAAAAATTTTAACAGAAAATAACATTACATTGAATCTAACAAAATACAATACAAAATTTTCCGACTGAAATTTTTTAAAAAATTATTTCATAATAAAATAGGGAGTTTTGGTTGGATGTGGATAATATCTGTTTTCAGGCAATTAAAGAATGGATTATTATGTGGAAAAGGAATTATGCTGGTTCTGCTTGACCCCAGAGGGCCTAAGAATATTTGGTAGTAGTTACAGAGAGGCAAATTTAGGCTCCAAGTAAGCAAAGGCTACCTTACAATGACAGCTATGAAAAAGTGGAAATGGTTTCCTTCACTTGAGGTCTACTGGAAAGAGTAAGATGACATCTTACTAGAGATACTGTGGAGGAGATTCTTAGTATGATGAGGGTGGGAATAGACAGTCTTTGAATTCCTTCCAAGTCTCACATTCTGGAAGCAAGTGCAGATGTGCTTATGTATGCATTTTAAAATATTAGCTTGTTGCAAACAATTTAATGTCATCAATCACAATTTCTTGCTATCACCTAAATCTAATCTTAAATAAATGAGAAACCCCTGTGTTGTTTCTTGGTTTTTTGTTTGTTTTGGTTTAGTTTTTTGGGGGGGGTGGAGGTAAAGGGACTGCAGGTGAAGGGAAGTAGGAAAAGCACAGCAGAGACAATAGGATTTAAATTAACACAGCGATTGCCTTTTATTAATCTCTTTGTAAGATCACTTACCCATTGCTTTTGTTTCTTCCCTTTTAGCATTTAGAAGGGAAAATTTGAATTTTGCTCGAACTTCACTTTTGGGGCAGCTGACTAAAAGCAAATATAAGGACAAGTAGTCTTTACTTTCATCATCTAATCCCTTTGGATTTACTCTCAGGCACCTAAAATAAAACAAATTTATATGGAGAAATTTAAGAATTTAAAACTTTCTTTTAAAGTGATCTACAACAAAAATATAATTGATATATGATACAAATGGCATCTCTATTAAGTCATCTATAGTCCTTTAATTTTTCCACAGTACAAAGAATTTACTTCAAATGTAGTCCATTCCTTACAGATGTCTATCAGAAAATAAAAATTAGTAGTATAAAGTAGTTTATAACAAAAAGTCTTACCATTTCATTTTGTCATTTGGGCCTGATGAAAATGTAGAACTTTTTAAAACTTCACCCATTTCTTCTCTACAAAAACTGAAGTTATTAATGGTCCACATGTAGGAAAATTTTACTACTTTAACCTAAAAGAGTCAAAAAAATTACATTTGTAAGTTTTTTCCTGCATTTTTCATATGGGTTATAGAGCTTTTGGAATGGGGGGGGCAGGGAAAGACATCAAACCTAAGATGTCACAGGGAGATCATAATAATTCCTTCTACCAATATATATTTGCACTTTCTCTGAAATTTACAAATCTAACAGATAAGGTACTCTGGCCAGATGAAGGACTTTAATAAAGGCTTGCCTAACTCCTAATGTACTCTACATTTTTGCTTCTCCCCAAAAATGTTCAGAGTCCAGAAAATGTTTTTCTTAGAAGTCAGTTATCTTACTGTTTTAAAGTTTAAAGTAGGGTATTTGGTAAAGCATACTTGCCTGTGTATAACACCAACTTTCGGCTATAGGCCCACAGGTCATTTCTCCAGGTGGAGGTGGGGTGGGTACCCTGGACATTGCCATTTTATTGAAGGTTTTTATTATCAGGTCAGTAATCTATACTTCAGTACTTCACCTGTGAATAAAATAGTTTTATGTCAGTTTATTCAAAACTTTAATGACTAACAAAAAAGTGATAGCAAAGAACTGGAAACATAGCAGCTGCCCAACAAATGGGGAATAGCTAAACAAATTTCATTACACTAGTGTAATAGAAAATTACTGTGTTGTAAGAAATGATGAATGAGTCAAATACAGAAAATATGGAAGGATAGATACAGCAAAATAAGCAGAGCCAAGAAAAATACACATGACTTTAGCAATGTAAATACAAAAAAGCAGCACAAAAGTCAGAAATGAATGGGATATTTAGAAGAAGCACAGCTCAAGAGAAGATAGATATATAAGAAAACTTTCCATAGCACTAAAATTTTTAGAGACGGCACATCTACAAGTGTTGCACATTACATGTATTTTCAGACTTTTTCAAATGTATTGATCAGTTATACTGATTTTCTCTTTTTTCCCTTTTTTTCTTTCATCTTTCTTATATTTAAAATTACTATATTTTTATACGGGATAGCTCTTTAGGAGTGGAATGTGGAGAGATACCAAGTTCCTACAAATGAGACTGGGGAATATCTTGTTTTATTTTAACTAATTCATATTCCAAGTAAACATTAAAATTAGACAAAATAATTAAGTGTTAGCAGTTTACCAAGATATGCTTTCAATATAAAACAGTTTTTAAGAATAACCTCACTGAATCCATCTTGCCCTACAAGAAAGTGAGGGGGAGGGAGGAATGGGGGTATATAAGAGAGGGCAAATAGGGGGAAAGGGTATTCATTATGCTTAGCATCTTGGGGTAAGGGAGAGATGGGGAGAAAATCTGTAACTCAAAATCTTGTGGAAATGAATGTTGAGAACCGAAAATTTAAAAAATAATAATAAAAGTAACCTCATTGGGGGCAGTTAGGTGGCACAGTGAATAGAGTACAGGTCCTGGAGTCTGGAGGACCTGAGTTCAAATTTGGCTTCAAATACCTGACACTTACTAGCTGTGTGACCTTGGGCAAGTCACTTAACCCCAAATTGCCTTGCCTCCCCCCCCAAAAAAGAGAGTAACTTCATGTACTAAAGGAAATAATAAGCTAGGTAAGGAAAGAACAATAAAAAAGCAAGATAATGGTCCCAAATCACAGTCAAGTATATAGTTATTGTCCATCAACTTTATAAAAATCAAACAAATGAATGACTATTATGGGTACAGCAATGTTCACAAAGAATTTAGTTAGGAAGACAGGAGGGGGGATGGGGAAGGGGAAAGTCAATAATCAAAGTCCACTGTAGGTGCAAGAGTTGATTACTTAAAAGAATTAAGAATCCATTAAAAAAAAAATTCCATTTACCATAATACTCTTTACCAAAATCTTTATAAGTAAGATATTATTCAGGTTGAAAATCAGTTACAAAGATAATGGAGGATTAAATACTTTCAGAGGGGAAAGCACCAAGCATTTTACTTGTCTTTCTCCTTAGGTAGAGAAACCTCTATTTGGGGAGAAGGGAGGGAAGGATAAATACCTTTTCATATCCTAACTAAGATTAATGAGGTCTATCAATTCTCACACAGTATTTAAGTATGATACCATCTTCTACTATAATGTAAAAGGGCTGCTGATAAATAAAACAGAACCTTAATGTCAAATGCTTCATTAATCAACTAATGAAAACTTGGAACTGAAAACTGAAGTAGAGACTATAGCAGTAATCTATGTGAATGGGATGTGACCAAGATTATAGCTACAGAAACAGATTTAAAAAGCAAGTCCAGAGATGATTTCATAATGAGAATCTACCTATAGAACTTGGTAGTGGGTGAAAGAGAAAAAATTTTTAAATGGCTGTAAGTATTTAAGTTAGAACAAAGATAGGGTTTGGGGTCCTATGACCTAGGATGGAAATTCTGCTCTATCACTTACTGCCTCTGGGATTCTAGGTAAGTCATTTTGCATCTCTAGGCTACCATAAAATGAGAAGACTAGATTAGATGATTAATAAAATTCCTCAAAGCTCTATAATCCCAAATTTGGGGCCGGAGACAACCAATTAGCAATAGCACAAAAAGAACAACAATAAGATACTGACTAAAAAGAGTAAGATTTTGGAGATGCTAATGTAGGAATCATTTGCATATCAGGTAATACAATAAATTATATAAAAAATCTCTAGGAAAGAAGTTAATAGACAGAAATAAGATTCAAGGGGCAGCTAGGTGGCACAGTCAACAGAGCACTAGCTCTGGAGTCAGCAGGACGTGAGTTCAAATCCGCCTCAGACACTTAATATTTACTAGCTATGTGACTTAAATAGATAAAAGGAAAGCTAAACACATTTCAAAAAGACAAAAGAGAGCAACAAATCATTGTAGGAAACCTTAACATTCTTCTCTCAAAGACAGAAAAATCTAACAGATTATACTGATTAGATTTCAGAAATTAATAGCTCTTGTAACAGCCATCTAAATGAGAACATTAAAGAAAAGTGACCATCTGCAAAAACAGAGATCAGAAAAAAAATGCTAAGTATGTCTTTTATATAGCAAATTAATAAAAATAGTAATTTTAAAGTGTCCAACAAATTATCCAAAAGATAGATGACTAAATGAAGAATGAGTAAATATAGCCTGAATAATTAGTGAGTCAACAGGAAAAAAAGAAACAATTAACAACTCTGTAAAAGAAAACGAAGAAAACAAAGTGTGGAGATACAAGTAACACACTCCTCAAAAGAAACATGTATTAGCAAAGTACAAAAGGATTAAGAGAACATGCAATTTATAATATATAACATTACCAAACTAAAATAAGAACAAAGGGGAAAAAAAATCTTGAAAATTAAAGGAAAATAAAAAGGCAAGAGAAATTAAAAACAAAAGTTTAAAATCAGCTTTTAGACAATGTAAGAGGAAAATTAATCAAAATTTTTAAATTAATAATGTGAATTCATAATGAAGAGATCAACAGAATTATCTGAAACTACTATGCCCAATTTTATATACAAAAGGGAGAATTTCAAGGAAAAATATGATGAACTGTTAACATAGCAAATACTCAAATTAGTAAAAAAAAAAAAAAAAAAGGTACCTTAAACTAATGAATCTCAGACAGAGAAAGTAAAGCTATAAATAAACTAACAGAGGGAGGAAAACCCCACCTTGATACAGATATATTTACAAATATATTTATGGAATATTGGGCTTACAAATATATTTTATGACTATTTAAATATCCATGCTACAAAAATTATTCTAAATAAATGTAAAGGTATTCTATTCATTCCTTTTTGAGATAAATATGGCACAATTAACTATAATAAGGAAAAAACAGAAAAAGAGAAATATGAACCAATCAAATGAATTAAGGTTTCATTAAAATTCTAGTTTAAAAAAAAGACAGCAATATATACAAAGTAAAATTATTTAGTAGGACTAAAAGTTTGACTTACAAGTAGGAGTCATGAATTGGTCAACATTAGAAAAACAATTAGTGTCATTGTTAACATAAAACAAAAAACACATGGATTTTATCAATAGCTGCAGAAAAGACCTCTGATAAAGTGCCATTTGTACACTAAAAGACACAAAAACTAAAGGGATCCCTTTTGATTTGATAAAAAAAAAAGCCCCAAAAGTTAGTTTTCCATTTTCATATAAAGTATTTTTATACCTAAGTTTATGTTACCTCAAGAACACCATTCCTTTCAGAATGCAGGCTCTAGTTCAAAAGCTGCCAGACTTAAATCCTATAATTCATACAGACTAGCAAAAGTTAATACGATGAAGTCAAGACAAATAAAGATACTAGGTTTATAACATAGTGACATCTTTATAAAGATCTTGGCTCTGACTATGTGTATACTTCTTAATTTACCCAATGGGTTACTATATAAGAATTCAGGATATGATACTACTCTTTAATCTAAATCTACATCATGGAAGAGTAAATGAAGGACCAAAGTGAAAGAGTCAGAAATTGTTCTACTGATTATATATGATTTTAACTTTATCACACACACACACACACACACACACACATATACACACACACATACATACATAGTATTCATTTGTTTATTTTAAAACTGAGGTTAAATTAAGCTGGTTCATTTGCTCTTGCATAGTTTACTTGTGATTTCATCATCATGGGTATTTCAACAATAGGATTCTATAATTGCCCATCCAAGTCACTCTCCTCGTGATTACCCAAAATTCTTAAAAGGTTTTACTCACTGTGACAAGGCCTTCTCCAAGCTGTCCTGCCTTCATGGCATAGAACACAGAGGATTTCCCTGGCTCTCAAATCCCCCACAAAAACCCAAATATTTTTCTGATGACATCCTTTACTCTAGTCCTTTTTAATTTTTGTTTGTGATATAGTACAGCCTACTCAAGTCCACTACAAATCTTTTAATTTCCCTTAGCCTCATCTTCAATACTTCAGTTCTTCATAGCGTTTTCAATATCTCTCAGATACACATCAACAAAAGAAGAAATGGCCTTTATTTCAGGAAGCTGTTTGGGGTTATTAAAACATCAAAATTTTCCAATTTCCCAAAAGCAATGCAAACTCCTCTATTCCTATTTAATTTCTTATTTAACTTATTTCTTTTTAAGTGTCTGAATTGCAAACACACACACACACACACACACATAAACACACACAAAAAAAAGCTATACAAGTTATCTATTCAATATCTACTTTTTTCCTATATAAATACATGAGTAATAATTTAAGCATGATCCTGTATTTCATTTAGGACACTGAAATATTTCTGGGATTAATAAAAAATGAGGGGGAAAATGGCATGCAATTAAGACAAGTACAACCCTAACTTTTTAAAAAAGAGTTGCTGATTAAGAAAATAAGAAAGAAAAGGAAAGACATCAATGGGTTTTACAAAAAGGGACAAAAAAATGCCTTAGTAAAACAGTTCACCTAGGTGCTAAACTAAGAGGGATGTCAACTAAGGACAATATCAGGTTAGGGTATAAACTCACTTCTAATACATTAAGGAAAGACAGTTGGAAGCATGTAATGCTTTGTAATGAAGAGAAGCAGCAGAAGGATAAAATTTAAAGAATGCTCAATTGGGTTTCTTGCAAAGCTAAGTCATCCCAAGGTCATTTAAGGATCAAATTTGGAAGACAGGCTTATAGTTACAGATTTATCATTCAAAATTACTGACAAGGAATCAGAATTGAAAATGTGAGAACTGAAAGGCACCTTGTTTTTTAATATTTGGTCCATACCTCATTTTACAGATAAGGAAAATGAAGCTCAGAGGAGGGAGATGTATACTTTGAAAGTCCTGAGAGTACATAAGAAAATCTATCTACTATAATGTAATAACGGTATTTTTTCAAAAGAAAGCTATCCTTGAAGGC
This sequence comes from Gymnobelideus leadbeateri, assembly GCA_011680675.1. NCBI lineage: Eukaryota > Metazoa > Chordata > Mammalia > Diprotodontia > Petauridae > Gymnobelideus > Gymnobelideus leadbeateri. Next base: position 249,754 of record WOXC01007399.1, on the reverse strand, counting down.
AAGATCTGTTTTTCATGTTTCTTTTTAAGTGCCCCATATATAAGTAGACCCCTTAATTAATGGCTACTGAATTGGGAGTTTCTGTTGTTGGTTTGGTTTTTTTTTTTTAAGTTACAAAGGAACTGGCTATTCCTTAAGGAAAAGATAAAGTACAATGAAAAATACCCATTATAAAAAGTAGAACAATGGTTCCTAACCTTTTTTGTATCACAGATACCTCCCAGCACCCCACCTCCCACCCTGTGCAGGCAGTATTGTGAAGCCAATGAACATTTTCTCAGAATGTATTTAGATACATAAAATAAAATACTAAAAAGGAAGCCAACTATATTGAAATAAAGATGTGCTCTTTCTGTTCTCCAAGTTTATGGTCCCATGGAAATCTATCCCCAGATTCCTTTTGGGAGTCTGTAGATCAGTTTTATGAGGCATACTAAAGTTCAAGGGAGAAAGACCCAACAGGTACCTTTTGCAGTTTTAAATGCTCTGTTTCCTCTGATAAACCTCAAACAATTACTTCTAATTTTTTTATTTAAAGGTTAATAATTTTTAACACAGGATTTTCTGTAGGAGTTCATAATTGAAAATCAAAACTACTGAATAGTACTGTGATTTTAAAATGAATGTTTTTCACAGAACCAGTTTTTGAAAAAAATTTATTCTCGATTCAAAGGGAAAAGGGCACAGTACATGTTCAATTTAAAAAGTCACCTCAAGACAGAGCCACGATGGTGGAGTAGAAACAGCACTCCCGAGGAGCTCTCACCCATACCACTTCAAAATTATGTAAAAGGGGAACTCTGAATGACCTCTGCAGCTACAGAAACCACAAAATGACACAGAAAAGCTAACCTCCCACTGAGGAGAGCCCGGCAGCCCAGCAGGGATCGACCAGCATAGCACTCTGAGAAGCAAGCCTAGGCCTGCTTGAATCAGAGGTTTTAGCCCCAGGGTGCCCGAACAGCAGCAGGCTGGAGGGACCCCAGAACACCAGCAGCTGTGGCATTTCCAGAATTATCAACACATAGATGCCTAGGACAAAGTGAAAGGTCAGTGGCCCACGGACTATGGGAGTGGTTGGGCGAGCTTGTCAGCTTCTTCCCCTGGGGGCGAGAAGCTACTGAGGAGCCTGCACAACCTGTGCCACATTGCCACATTGCACCTACAGCTCCTGGCCTGTGAACTGTAGGGGGATCCAACAATCAGTCTGGGGGGTAATCACTCTTGCTTCCCTTCTTGGACATGGATTGTGGTCTGGGGTGGAGATCTTGGAGTGTGTGACCACTTTGCCAGACCGTGTGGAGGCTTCACAGAGGCCACCCAACTAATACCTCCAGCAGTTGAGAAAACCCCAGCGTTTGGGACTGAAGCTCCCCTGGCTGGTGGCAGAGTCATACTGTGGCAACAAGCCCCAAAGTCAAATAACTGAGTGGCAACAGGCCTAGGCAAAGGAAACAAAATAAAACAGAAAAATTCAATGTTAGACTCCTATTTTGGGGGCAAAGAGGATCAAAGCATGGAACAGGAGGAGGAATGTGAGGTCAGAAATCCTGCACCAAAAGCCCCAAATGAAAATGCCAGCTGGTTACAGGCCATAGAGGACCTTAAGAAGTAAATAAGAGAAGTGGTGGAAAAAATGGGTAGAGAAATGAGAAAGATTCAAGAAAAGTATGAAATGAGAGTCAACAGCCTGACTGGGGAAAATAACACCTTAAAAAATGGACTATCTCAAATGGGAAAAGAGGCTCAAAAAGGCAATGAGGAGAAGAATGCCTTAAAAAGCCAACTTTGCCAGATGGAAAAAGAATCTCAAAAGCTCACTGAGGGGAATCATTCCTTCAGAATTAGACTGGAGCAAATGGAAGCTAGTGACTTTATGAGAAATCAAGATGCTATTAAGCAGATCCAGACAAATGAAAGAACAGAGGGCAATGTGAAATATCTCATGGGAAAAACCTCTGGCCTGGGAAATAGATCCAGGAGAGACAATCTAAAAATTATTGGACTAGAGTAACCTCACTGAGCTCCTCAGTCACTAAGGCTCAAAGGGTGAATCTGAGTGGAAACCGGAGTGAAGGAGCCCACTGGAAGACGAAGTGTGGCAGAGTCCAGCCCAGGAGGCTGTCCAGTGTGTCTGGACTGGTCGAGCACAGAGCACATGGTGTCGGCACAGTCCAAGACCTAAGAGCAGACAAGCAGAATACACCAGAGAGAGCAAAACCCCAGCCTGCAGACTTACCGAGGCCAAATCACAGTCATCTCTCAGACAGGTAGGATCACTGGAGTCAGGTAGGAGAGTTGGGCCCTCAGTGGAAAGAGCGGCTTCTCTGGCTGCATTCAGCCCCCAGCCTGGAAGTTTAGAAACTGCCTGCCTGTATAATACAGGGGCTGGAATGGCAAAGTAAATTCTAGCTGCTCTGATCCTCCCATCCCTCCTTCATGAAGCAGAAAACCCAAAGATAAGTCTCCCACCCAGAATGAAATCCCAAGTTAATGGAAATAGCCCCAGGCTTGAGAGTCTCCAAGAAGGGGTGTAACTGAGATAGCCAGGAGTCTGAAGAGAAGAGAGGGTGGGGTCCCAAAAAGCCCCACCTCTCCTTACCAACAAAAGCCTACTTATAGCCCAGGGGTATAGAGGCAGAAATCTGAAGTGATCAGACTCACCCATACCTACTCATCTACATCCCTCATTGACTTCCCTGACTTAGCCATAAACTAGCCACCCAGAGGTATTCAAAGTCAAGGATCAGGCCCTAAACTCATAGCCTGAGACACTAAGAAACAGGAAGTCACAATGGGAAAAAAAAAGAAGGGGAAGGCAAAAAAATCTATTCGAGCATACTATGCAGGGCAAGAACAACAAAACACACAGGACAATATAGAATCTCTACCCACACCTGAGACCACAGAAGGAAACATGATCTGGTCTCAAGCCCAAATAGCATTCCTGGAGGAGCTCAAGAAAAATTTTAAAGACCAAATCAGGGAGGAGTGACCAACTTGGAAAAACATCTCAGTGAAGTAATTGGAGAAAATACCTCCCTAAAAAAGGAACTTCAAAAAATAACTGAAGACCGTAATTCGATAAAAATTAAAAACAATCTAATTGAAGCTCAGAACTCTATGAGGCAGCAAGAGTCAATCAAACAAAACAAGACAATCGAAAAATTGCAAGAAAATGTAAAATATCTCACTGGAAAAATTACTGACCTAGAGAACAGATCCAGGAGATACAACCTAAGAATTATTGGTCTACCGGAAAGCCATGATGAAAAAAGCAGCCTAGACAACATCCTCCAAGAGATAGTCAAAGAAAACTGTCCTGAGGTCCTGGAATCAGAAGATAAAATAGCTATCCACAGAATTCACCAGACTCCTCCTGAGAGAGATCCCAAACTGAAAACTCCAAGAAATATAGTAGGCAAATTCCAGAATTACAAGATTAAAGGAAAAAGTCTACAAGCAGCCAAAAAGAATTCAAATATCGAGGAACTACAGTTAGGATCACACAGGACCTAGCAGCTTCTACATTAAAAGAGCGGAGGGACTGGAATTTGATATTTCGTAGGGCAAGAGAGCTAGGACTACAACCAAGGATTAACTACCCAGCAAAACTGAGCATAATCTTCCAGGCAAGGAGACGGTCATTTAATGAAATAAGGGACTTCCAGACTTTCATGATGAAAAAGCCAGAGCTCAATGTAAAATTTGATCTCCAATTACAAGACTCAAGAAAGACATAAAAAGGTAAACAAGAGAAACACAGACTCACACATAAGTGCACACACCCACACCCACACCCACAAACACACGCTCATTACTTGGGATGCAACAAGAGCAAAATGTTCACATCCCTATATGTGGAGCTGATAACTGTCAATATTCAAAATCTTTATGATAATCATGACCTTCAAAAGGGTTATACTTAGATAGAGGGTGTGGGTATGAATGCACTAACCTGATGTCTAAAAAAAAAACCAAAACTATTAAGGGGATCAAAGGTACTATAATGGGAAAAAGGAAAGGATGAGCTAGGAAAAGGTAAAATATGCCATCTGAAGGGACATTAAAACACACTATAGAAGAGGGGAAAGAAAGAGGGAGAGGAACATCATTTAAACACTATTCTCACTGGTTCTGGTTCAAAGAGGGATCAACTTAAATCAGTGAAGTTTAAGATGTTAATGTGAATAGACACATAAATTCATTAAATAGAGGAAAAGGAGGGAGGGAGAAGAGCAATGTTTGAAATTTACTCTCATTGGTTTGGAATCAAACAGGGAGTAATTCACTCTGATAAGTATAAAAACTTACTTCGTCCTATAGAAAGCAGAAGGGTAAGGGGGGGGTGAAAAAGAGGAGACTAAAGGAGGGGATTAGAAGGCAGGGAAACAGTAATAAGGGGAGAGGGTAGGTTAAGAAGAGGGATCACTGGGTGGGAACACTGAGAGAGGGGGTGGTCAAAAGGGAAAACTTCAAGGAGGGGAAGGGAGAAGGAAGAAACAAAAACATAAACAGGGGAGGGAATAGGATGGAGGGGAAGAGACAGATAGTCATTATTACTGTGAATGTGAATGGGATGAACTCTTCCATAAAACAGAGGCGGATAGCAGAATGGATTAAGAACCATAATCCTACAATATGTTGTCTACAAGAAACACATTTGAAACAAAGGGATACCCACAGGGTAAGGGTAAAAGGTTGGAGTAAAATTTATTATGCCTCAGCTAAAGTAAAAAAGCAGGGGTAGCAATACTTATCTCAGATAAAGCAAAAGCAAAATTAGATCTAATTAAAGAGATAAGGAAGGAAACTATATCCTACTAAAAGGCACCATCGAGAATGAAGCAATATCACTACTTAATATACATGCACCAAGTGGTATAGCATCTAAATTCCTAGAGGAGAAGTTAAAGGAATTAGAGGAAGAAATAGATAGCAAAACTATACTAGTGGGGGACCTTAATCTTCCCCTCTCTGAACTCGATAAATTTTTTTTTTTCTTTTTGGAGGGCAATTGGGGTTAAGTAACTTGCCCAAGGTCACAGGGCTAGGTTTTTGTTTGTGTGTGCGTTAAGTGTCTGAGGTCGGATCCGAACTCAGGTCCTTCTGACTCCAGGGCTGACGCTCTACTCACTGCGCCACCTAGCTGCCCCGGAACTCGATAAATCTAACCTCAAAATAAACAAGAAAGAAGTTAAGGAGGTGAATAGAATCTTAGACTAGATATGATGGCTATCTGGAGAAAACTGAATGGGGATAAAAAGGAATTTACTTTCTTCTCAGCAGTGCATGGTACATACTCAAAAATAGACCATGTACTAGGGCATAAAAACCTCACAATCCAGTGCAGAAAGGCAGAAATATTAAGTGCATCATTCTCAGATCATGATGCAATAAAAATTATATGCAATAAAGGGCCATGGAAAGATAGACTAAAAACTAATTGGAAATTAAACAATTTAATCCTAAAAAATTGGTGGGTCAAACAAGAAATTATAGAAACAATCAATAATTTCATTCAAGAGAATAATAATAATGAAACAACATACCAAAATTTGTGGGATGCACTAAAGGCAGTTCTCAGGGGAAGTTTTATATCCCTGAGTGCATACTTAAATAAAGCAGAGAGAAGGGAGGTCAATGAATTGGACATGCAATTGAAAAAGCTAGAAGGGGGGGGTGGCTAGGTGGCGCAGTGAATAGAGCGCCGGCCCTGGAGTCAGAAGGACGTGAGTTCGGAGCCCGCCTCTGACAATCCACACAAACAAAAACCTAGCCATGTAACCTTGGGCAAGTTACTTAACCCCAATTGCCCTAAAGGGGCGGCTAGGTGGCGCAGTGAGTAAGAGCGCCGGCCTCAGAGTTGGGATGACCCGAGATCAAATCTGGCCTCAGAAAATGAGCACCCACACATAAATAATGACTAGCCATGTAACCTTGAGCAAGTTACTTAACCCCAATTGCTTTAAAAAAAAAAAAAAAGGCTAAAAGAACAAATTGAAAATCCCCAATTAAGTACTAAATTAGAAATATTGAAAACCAAAGGTAAGATTAATAAAATTGAAATTAAGAAAACCATTGAATTAATAAATAAAACTAAGAGCTGGTTTTATGAAAAAAATCAACAAAATTGATAGACCCTTAGTCAATATGATAAAAAAAGAAAGAAGAAAACCAAATTATGAGTATCAAAAATAAAAAGGGTGAATCTACCTCCAATGAAGAGGAAATCAAAAAAATAATGAGGAATTATTTTTCCCAATTGTATGCACATAAATATGACCATCTTAGTGAAATGGATGAATATTTACAAAATCACAAGTTGCCCAGATTAACTGAAGAGGAAGTGAATTACCTAAATAACCCCATCTCAGAAAAAGAAATCAAACAAGCCATCAAAGAACTCCCTAGGAAAAAATCTCCAGGGCCAGATGGGTTTACTAGTGAATTCTATCAAACACTTAAAGAACAATTGATTCCAATACTCTACAAACTATTTGGGAAAATTAGAGAAGAAGGAGTCCTACCAAACTCTTTCTATGACACAAATATGGTACTGATTCCTAAATCAGGAAGAGACAAAACAGAGAAAGAAAATTATAGACCAATTTCCCTCATGAATTTAGATGCAAAAATTCTAAATAAAATATTAGCCAAAAGACTCCAACAACTTATCACAAAAATAATACACTCTGATCATGTAGGATTCGTTCCAGGAATGCAAGGATGGTTTAATATTAGGAAAACCATCAGTATAATTGAGCACATCAACAATAAAACTAGCAGAAACCACATGATCCTCTCAATAGATGCAGAAAAGACTTTTGATAAAGTACAACACCCATTCCTATTAAAAACACTAGAAAGTATAGGAATAAATGGAGCCTTCCTCAAAATAGTTGATAGCATAACTATTTAAAACCATCAGCAAGTATTATATGCAATCAGGATGAACTAGAAGCCTTTCCAATAAGATCAGGAGTGAAACAAGGGTGTCCACTATCACCCCTCTTATTCAATCTGGTACTAGAAACACTAGAAGTAGCAATTAGAGAAGAAAAAGAAATCAAAGGAATCAAATTAGGTAAAGAAGTGACCAAGCTATCACTCTTTGCAGATGATATGATGATATACTTAGAGAATCCCAGAGAATCAAGTAAAAAACTACTAGATACAATAAATAAATTTGGCAAAGTTGCAGGATATAAAATAAACCCACATAAATCCTCAGCATTCCTGTACATCTCTAATGAAACTCAACAGCAAGAGATAGAAAGAGAAATCCCATTTAAATTCACTGTAGACATTATAAAATATTTGGGAATCTACTTGCCAAAACAAACCCAGAATCTATATGATCACAACTACAAAACACTTCTCACACAAATAAAAGCAGATCTAAATAGTTGGAAAAATATCAATTGCTCATGGCTGGGTCGAGCTAATATAATAAAAATGACAATTTTACCCAAACTAAACTATATATTTAGTGCCATACCAATCAATTTACCAAAAAACTACTTTCTAGAGTTAGACAAAATAATAACAAAATTTATTTGGAAAAACAAACGGTCTAGAATATCAAGTGAATTAATGAAAAGAAACACTAGGGAAGGTGGACTAGCTATGCCAGATCTTAATCTGTATTATACAGCAGCAGTCATCAAAACTGCTTGGTACTGGCAGAGGTGTAGAGTAGTGGATCAATGGAATAGATTAGGTGCAGGAGACCCAGCAGTTAATGAATATAGCAATCTATTGTTCGATAAGCCCAAAGACCCCAGTTTTGGGGATAAGAATGCACTATTTGACAAAAACTGCTGGGAAAACTGGAATACAGTATGGCAGAAACTGGGCATAGATCATTATCTAACACCATATACCAAAATCAAGTCCAAATGGGTGCATGATCTAGGTGTAAAGGATGATACTGTAAGCAATTTGGGAAAGCAAGGAATAGTTTACATGACAGATCTGTGGAGAGGGGAAGACTTTAGGACCAAACAAGAATTAGAGAGCATTATAAAATGCAAAATGGATAATTTTGCTTACATTAAATTGAAAAGCTTCTGTACAAACAAAGCCAATGTAACCAAGATCAAGAGGGAGGTGGGAAATTGGGAAAGAATTTTTACAACTTGTGTCTCTGATAAAGACTCATCTCTAAAATTTATAGAGAATTGAGCCAGATCTATATGAATACAAGCCATTCCCCAATTGATAAGTGGTCAAAGGATATGAACAGGAAATTTTCAGAGAAAGAAATTAAAGATATCTATAAGCATATGAAGAAATGCTCTAAATCACTATTAATTAGAGAAATGCAAATCAAAACAACTCTGAGATACCACATCCCTCCAGTCAGATTGGCTAAGATGACAAAACAAGAAAGTGACAAATGCTGGAGAGGATGTGGACAAATTGGAACACTAATACATTGCTGGTGGAGTTGTGAACTTATCCAACCATTCTGGAGAGCAATCTGGAATTATGCCCAAAGGATTATAAATAATTTCATACCCTTTGACCCAGCCATACCACTTCTAGGGTTATATCCCAAAGAGATCATAGAAGTGGGAGGAAGACCCATATGTACAAAAATATTTTTAGCAGCCCTTTTTGTGGTTGCAAAGAATTGGAAACTGAAGGGGTGCCCACCAATTGGGGAATGGCTAAACAAGTTGTGGTATATGAATGTAATGGAATATTATTGTGCTATAAGAAATGAAGAGGTGACGGATTTCATAATTACCTGGAGAGACTTATACAAACTGATGCTGAGCAAGAAGAGTAGAATCAGAAGAAATCTGTATACAATCACAGACATACCATATCTGTGATGACCAACTATGACAGACTGGACTCTTTTCAGCAATGCAGTGATATAAGTTAATCCCAAATGACTCAAGAAAGTGAGAAAAGCGCCATCCAGAGATATAACTAGAAAGAACTGAACCTGAATCCTGATGGAAGCAAACTAAATGATCTTGTTCTTTTCATTGTTTGGTTTTATTTCTTCCTTACCATCTTTCATCCCACCTAGTACAACACGCCATTGTAATTGGAATAATGTCTAATATGAATGCATTTGCAGATCATATACTGGACTATATGCTGTTGTGTGGGGAGGGGGGGAGGGAAGTAAAGGAAATTTGAAAATCAAGGAACTATGGAATTGAAACTTGTTAACTGAAACTAAACTAATAAATTAATTTAAAAAAATAAAAATTATTGGACTACCTAAAAACCATGATCAAAGAAAAAATCGAGCAATCATCCTTCAAGAAATTCTCAAGGAAAATTAACCCAATATTTTAGAATCAGAGAGCAAAATAGAGGTTGAAAGAATCCACCAATCACCTCCTGAAAAAGAAAATTCCTAGGAATAATGTAGCCAGGTTCCAGAATCCCCAGATCAAGGAGAGAATATTACAAGAAGCCAGGAAGAAACATTTTCAATATTGTGGAAACACAATCAGGATAACACAGGATCTGGCAGCTTCTATACTGAGGGATTAAAGGACATGGTATATGATATTCTAGAGGGCAATGGAGCTGGGATTAAAACCAAGAATCACCTACCCAGCAAAACTATCATGTTTCAAGGAAATATATGTATGTCATTCAGTGGAATAGAGGACTTTCAAGCATTCTTGAGGAAAAAACCAGAGTTGAATAGAAAATCTGACATTCAGAGACAAGAAGCAAGAGATGTTGAGAAGGTAAACAGGGAAAAGAAATCATTATGAACTTATCAAAGTTGAACTATTTACATTCCTACGGGGAAAAACGATAACTGTAACTGATGAAACTTCTCAGTATGAAAATAGTTGAAGAAAGGTATATGGGCATATGAATACATATGTGAATGTGTGTGTGTATATATATATATATATGTTTTCAGGTATACATAGATAGAGGACACAGGTTCAATTTAATAGGAAGGGATGATACTTAAAAGGTGAAATTAATAGGTGAGAGAGGAATATAATGAGAGGAGATGGGAAAAGACAGAATGGGGTGAACTGTCTCATATAGAAGAAGCAAGGGAAAATGGTTACAAGGGAGGGGAAGAACAGGAAGGCAAAAAGGCAAAACCTTAAGCAAAACCTTATTCTCATTGAATTTGGATCATGGAGAGAATGACATACATACTAAATAAGGTTTCTTACCCAACAGGAGAGTAGGGGAGAAGGGGATGGGGAGGGGGGGCGGGCAATGTAAGGGAGGGCAGGCTGGGGGGTGGGGTGGGGAGTTGGAAGCACCCACTTTTGAAAAGAGACAGTAACGAAGTAGGGAGTGGACCAGGTGGGAGGTGGGATAGAAGGGAGGGAAATATAGTCAGTCTTTTACAATATATCTACTATGGCAATGTTTTGCATAGCTACACATGTACAGTATATACTGAGTTGCTTATCTTCCTTTTAAAATCAAAATTAAAATATATATATAAATACTATGATTAATACTATTTTGCATATAATTGGGATACAAGATGTGTAGGCACTGGGACATGGAGATTCACCTTGCCCTATTGGAAAAGTCGAAGGGCGTATGTGAGAAGAGATGGGAGAGAGCAGATTAGATGAGGGGATATCCAGTGGGACTGCTATTCTGGGGTGGTGGGTAGGGGAAAAACAGGGACAAAATTATAACTCAAAATCTGACGTAAATGAATGATGTAAACCAGAAGTTAAAAAAAAAAAGTCACCTTGAGCGGCAGTTAGGTGGTGCAGTGAATAGAACACTGGCCCTGGAGTCAGGAGGAACTAAGTTCAAATCCATCATCAGACACTTAACACTTACTAGCTGTGTGACCTTGGGCAAGTCACTTAACTCCCAAATAGATAAAAAACAAAAGTCACCTAGGACACAAAATCACAACTACTCCTGCTTCCTTCACATAACCATAGCACATGTGTGTAGTCAATAAAAACCTGTCTTATCTTAGTTTTAAACTAAGATAAGCAGAACTATTTCACTCAAGACTATAATCTGTCAAAACAATTCTTCAATTAAAGAAAATAAGAATTAAAATCACAGCAGTGACCTAAACTGTGAACAGCTCTTGAACAGTTGAATTTTAAAAAGTGATGTTTAGCTGTCTGAAATCCTCCTCTGTCCCTCCAATTTACTGCCATTCCACTAAGCTAAATTGTATGACCTATTTGCGAATGAAGACATGTAAGTGGTGTATCCATTGCAAGATTTACATTAATATAATATTTGAGAGGATCCAGGAGTGCGGAACCTATGGTCTCAAGGTCACATGCAGTCCTCTAGGTCTTGAAATGCAGCCTTTAACTGAGTCCAAGTTTTACAGAACAAAGTCATTTGATTAAGGGGATTTGTTCTGTGAAGTCTGGATCTATCTGGTCAAAGGGCCACACTCAAGGATTTAGAGGACAACATATAGCCTCGAGACTGCAAATTCCTCACCAATGGATGGACAATAATATTTTTAAATTTGCATTGAAAGTGTCTTGTATTTAACTATTTTTGAATGAAAGAGCTTTATTACAAAGGTTTACATTTCTCAGGAACTTAAGATCATCTGAAATACACCAATTTCACTTCTCAAACAAATTTTTATAACAAAGTTGGAAAAAAGTAAAATTGGTAAAGGACAGCTAATAGAGTACTGGGCCTGCAGTCACACAGACTCATCTTTCTGGATTCAAATCTGGCCTCACACACTTACTAGCTGTGTAACACTGGGTAAATCACTTAACTCTGTTTGCCTCAGTTTCCTCATCTGTAAAATGAGCTGGAGAAGGAAACAGCAAACCATTCCAGTGGCTTTGCTAAGAAAATCCCAAAATAGGATTTAGGAAGAGTTAGCCAGGACTGAAAATGAATGAACATCAAAATTGGTAAAAATAAACAAATAAAGTGGTAGCATAACTAAGCAATGTATATGTTACTTTTGTGTTACTAAAAAAAAGGTTAGTTTAAGTAGAAGTATTTTAATATTTTCATTAACTTGAAAAACATTTCATTCCTAAGTAATTTTCAATTAGCCTGGGTTCCAAATGAAAAAGCTAAAGCTTCCTTCCTCTCCCCACATTCATTAAAAATATGCATTTAAATACACTAGTAATGTTAAGGAAGTTCATTTGAAAATAAATTTATTTAAAACAAATCCTTATCTTCTACTATACAGAAGCACATACACACGTGTTTACACACACACACACAAGATAGCTTTAGCAATTCTCTCCTTTACCAGATAAATTCCATTTCAAAGTTAAACACAAAGAAAATCACTTATTTGAAACAATTTTTATAGGTAGTATCTCTGACAAAGGCCTCATTTCTAAAATATATGGAGAATTGAATCAAATTTCTAAGAATACAACTCATTCCCCAATTGTTAAATGGTCAAAGGATATGAACAGTTTTCAGAGGAAGAAATTAAAGCTATTGATAGTCATATTTCCAAATCACTACTGATTAGAGAAATGTGAATCAAAATGACTCTAAGATACCACATCACAACTATCAAATTATATAACATGACAAAACAGGAAAATAATAAGTCTTGGAGAAGATGTGGGAAAATTGGAACACCAATGCATTGTTGCTGGAGATACAAATTGATCCACTCATTCTGGAGGGCAATTTGGAATTGTGCCCAAAGGGCTACAAAAGAGTGCATATCCTTTGACCCAGCAGTACTTCTCCCTAGGTCTGTATCCGAAAGAGATAATAAAAATGGGAAAAGGGCCCACATGTACAAAAATATTTTTAGCAACTCTTTTTGTGGTGGTAAAGCACTGAAAATTCAGGAAATGTACATCATTCTGAACAAGTTACAGCATATGACTTGAGAAAAACCTGGAAAGACATATAAACTGATGCAGAGTGAAATTAGCAGAACCACAACACTGTACCCAGTAACAGCCACATTGTGCAATAACTGCCCTTGACAGACTTAGACCTCAGCAATGCAAAGATCTAAGACAACTCCAAAAAACTAAGCATGGAAAAAGAACTTTGGAGTCTGGATGTAGATGGAAGCATACTATTTGCTCTCCTTTTCTTTTGTTGTTTTGTTTTCTTTCTTCTTTTTCATGGTTCCTCCCATTAGTTCTAATTCTTTAATCATGACTAATGTGAAAATATATTTAATAAGAATGTTAAACATAGAGCCTATATCAGATTGCACGCTGTCTTGGGAATGGGGGGGAGAGGAGAAGGGACAGAAAATTCAAAACTCAAAATCTTATGGAAGCAAATATTAAAGACTAAAAATAAATTATTTTAAATTTAATAAATCATTTTAAATAAATTATTTACTTTTATGGTAGAAAAAAACTGAAAAAGCTTGAGCCCATTATGGAATTGCAAAATAAAATGTGGAATTTTAATGTAAAAAAAAATCACTTATTTGTAATGAGGTCTACTGGAATTCCTAGAAGAAATGAAATAAGTTTTTAAATGATCTTAAAAATAAATTGGTAACTGTAGATGAAGGCATGATATACAAAGAGCAGTAGAGAAAAAACTGGAAGGATAATAAACAGCTTTAATATAACAGCTGTACAACCTTCCTCAAATAACAGATTCCTTGAAATTTAAAAATGATAAAGAGAGAATGACGACTCCATCAGACAGGAAATTTTAGAACTGAATCAGTGTTATAATAAAACTGTCCATCTGTTATATCTTAAACTCTACTATATAACCAACCCACTCTCCTTTTCCCTTGATATGTGTCCTTGACAATGGTTTGGGGTTTTTTTTTTGTTGTTACTGTTACTTCTTACATAGCAATCAACACTAGTCAAGTTTTACGACTTATAAATGCACAATGCTTACCTGCACTATCCTTTGTATTATTTGGGATTTTTGTTCTTTGAAATGCATGAGTTTGGGGCGGCTAGGTGGCACAGTGAGTAGAGCTCCAGCCCTGGAGTCAGAAGGACCCGAGTTCAGATCCAGCCTCGGACACTTAACGCACACACAAACAAAAACCTAGCCTTTTGACCCTGGACAAGTTACTTAACCCCAATTGCCCTCCAAAGAGCAAAAGAAAAAAAAAAGAAAAGAAATGCATGAGGTTTCATGAATCACTGTTATCTATTATCACTGGAAGAATCCTAATATGAAAGATAGACCAGTGTATTGCAATCATTGAAAGCCCTGAATGCAACCAGTCTTCTCTCCAAGTCACTGTCTATGTGCTGTGTCTGTCCCAAGATATATACACTAAAGATACCATCCAACTGGTACAATAATTTTAGTAACATACATTTTTCATTTACTTGTTTCTTCCTATGTGGAATAACAAACAAATCTCTTCTGTATAGACAGAAACCTCATTAAAACAACGCCTCATTTGAAGGCACAATGTCATCAGCAAAGAGCAGAATCTGGAAGACTTTACTATCTGTAGAGAATCCCATTTCCATTTGGACTCTTTGCAAAGCATACTCCAAGAATTTGAAAAAATTGTGCCAAGCATATGCTCATTTTCAAATGATTACACAGACATATGAAGGAAAACTATAAATATCATAAGCTTATAAACAGTAAAAAAGAGAGAAAGGAAAAACAACATTTTGGGATCAATTAATAAATATGAACATTCTGTAATAAGGAAGGAAAATTATGTGTGGAAGTGACTTTGTTCAACTCAACTAATAAGTTAAATGACTACTATTAAAATCACAACTTAATGCTGTAAAATCATGATTATACTTGGCACCAAAGAGAGGACCACAAATTATAAATGCTTAAAGGATATGAAGAAATAACATTCTATGGAAGATCTAAGGTATCAATAACCATATAAAAATATTCCAAATCATTAATAAGAAAAAGGCAAATTAAAGAAACTCAAGGTTCCAAATCACACTGTTCAGATTGATAAGCTGCCAAAAAAGAAAAGTGGCAAATGTTAAGAGGGGCCATGGGAAAATAGGCACATTAATACAGCGCCGATAAAGCTGTGAATTTGTCCAGAAATTCCAGAAAAAAAATTGGAAATATTATTGTGCATTCCCTTTGGCCCAGCAATACCATAACAGTATATATTCCAAAGAAATTTTTTCTCCAAATTTTGTTTTAGACTCAAATGTCAGAACACAAATAGAGAACAGAAAAAAGAAACAAAAACATAAAATAATGGAACTTAAATACAAAGTCAGGAAGAACAAAACGCATGTCATGTGCATAGCAGAGCATAAGAGAGGATTCAAAATATGCAAAATAAATTTTCATTTCAAGAAAGCCTATGACAAATAATACTCATTATTATTATTATTTTTAAAGCAACTGGGGTTAAGTAACTTGCTCAAGGTTACATGGCAAGTCATTATTTATGCGTGGGTGCTCATTTTCTGAGGCCGATTTCAATCCCGGGTCATCCCAACTACGAGGCCGGCGCTCTTACTCACTGCACCACCTAGCCGCCCCTAATAATGCTCATTATGATGAGAATTGTCCATCTTTTCTTTGCTCTCTTGTAAGTTTTCTTTTGTTCTCTGCTGTGTACTTTTTAACTTTGTTCTTTTTTTTTCCATCTCCCCAATCCTCCCCCTGCCAAAGATCATAATAAAATTTAGATGTTCCTCTATAGCTATAAGCATACATACACAAATACATATACTTTCCCAAAACTATTCTACTGCTGATCTTTATTTTTATGTACATACATATATCTCTTGTTTCTTGCTACTTTACTTTTACCCACTACCTTGCCATTCTATAACTTGCCTACCTCCTTCCAGGGATTCCTCCATTATCCTCCCATTCCCATAAATCTAAAGGCCCTTTCATACCCCTTTTTACCTATTCCCTCACCCTCCTCTCTAAGAATCCCTCCCTTGTCCTCTCCCCCTCCCCATGTCCCTACCATTTTATTTCTTCTGAATTCAGAAGACTTTTATACTCTTATATATGTGTGTGTGTGTGTATTATTCTCTCTTAAACCCATTCCCAATGAAAGTAGGTTACCAGAACTACTAGCCCACCCACTAATTCCTTTGTATCAATTCTTCCTCTTGCAACTGATTTGTATATAATTATTCTTTTAAGCTATTCTTAAATGGTTTTACTTTTTAAATTCATAACATATTTAAAAAGTAAAAGTCTGTCTTTATGGATTCCTTATAATCAATCTTTGTTATGTACCTTATATTTATATTGGTTCTTATATGTTGAATTGTCTATTAAATTCAGGATTTTTTAACAAAGTCACGAAAGTCTTAGAGTTTATCAAATGTTCATTTTATTTCATTCAAGATAATATTTAACTTTGCAGAGTATGATATTTTTAGCTGAAGTGCCAGTTCTTTTGCTCTTCTATATGTTGTGTTCCAAGACCTGTGGTCCTTTAACGTTTCTGCTGCTAGGTCTTATTTAATTCTAGTTGTGGCACCATCCTATTTAAATTGTTCTAATTTTGATGCTTTTAATATTTTTTCCTTGAGCTGGAAGTTTTAGGATTTGACTTTGATATTCCCGAGTTTTCCTCATAGGATCTCTTTTAATTGGTGATTGCTAGATTTTTTTTTTCTATTTCTACTCTCCCCTCCCCACCCCCTTTGCCTCTAAAGCTTCAGGACAATTTTCTTTAATTATTTCTTGTATTATTGTATCAGTATTCTTTTTTTGATAGCAACTTTCAATTATTTTTAGATTTTCTCTTCTTGATGTATTCTCCAAATCTGTTTTGTTATGTGGCGTTTCACTTTCTCTTCTATTTTTCATTATTCATATTTTGTTTAATCATTTCTTGATCTCTTATAATTTCACTGGCTTCATTTTGCTCAATTCTAATTTTCAAGGTTATTTTCTTTCTTAAGATTCTGAATCGGGGGCGGAGCCAAGATGGCGGAGTAGAAACAGCTCATCCAAGCCTCTCTGCCCCCAGATTCCCCACAAACTATGTAAAAAAGGACTCTGAACACCTTCTGGAGCCCCAGCACCCACAGAACGACACAGAGAAGCTAACCTCCCGCTGAGGACAGCCCAGCAGCCCTGCAGGAAGGACCAGCACAGCGGTCTGGGAGCCGGCAGCGCGCAGAGCGCAGAGCGCAGGAGCAGAGCCGAGCCGAGCCCAGGTCCCCATGAGCCGAGGTTTTAGCCCCAGGGCGGCAGGGCCAGCAGCCAGCTGGAGGAACCCCAGAACACCAGGAGCTGTGGCGAATCCAGAATTATCAACATAGACATGCCTAGGACAAAGTAAGAGGTTAGTGTCCTATGGACTTTGGGACCTGTATTTGGGGAATGCGTCAGCTCCCTCCCCTGGGGGCTAGAAGCCGCTGAGGAGACACGCCATTGTGTAGTTTTCAGAGGCATTTCCGGCTCCCAGCCTACAAATCGTGGGGAGATCCAGCGATCAGTCTTGGGGGGTAATCGCTCTTGCTTTAACCTCCCTGGATCTGGATTGTGATCTAGGGTGGAAGTTGTGGGTGGGTTTACAGCTTGCCAGAAACGGAAGTTGCCCCCCACACGTTCGGGACGAAAATTCCTCTATCTGGCCTTAAAGCCATAGTGTGGCAACAAGCCCAAAAGTCAAGCAATTAAGTGGCAACATGCCAAGGCAAAGGAAACAGAAAAATGCAACCCTAGACTCCTATTTTGGGGGCATAGAGCAGGAAAAGGACTGTGAGGTCAGAAGTCCTGCTCCAAAAGCCCCAGGGGAAAACATGAGCGGGTTGCAGGCCATAGAGGACCTTAAGAAGGACTTTAAAAATCAAATAAGAGAAGTGGAGGAAAAATTGGAAAGAGAAATGAGAAGGATGCAGGAAAAGTATGAAATGAGGGTCAACAGCCTGACTGAGGAAAACAACACCTTAAAAAATAGACTAACTCAAATGGCAAAGGAGGCCCAAAAGGGCAATGAGGAGAAGAATGCCTTAAAAAGTCAAATTTGCCAGATGGAAAAAGAATCTCAAAAGTTCACTGAGGAGATTCATTCCTTCAGAGTTAGACTGGAGCAAATGGAAGCTAGTGACTTTATGAGAAATCAAGATGCTGTTAAGCAGATCCAAACAAACGAAAGATTAGAAGGCAATGTGAAATATCTCATGGGAAAAACCACTGACCTGGAGAATAGATCCAGGAGAGACAATTTAAAAATTATTGGACTACCTGAAAGCCATGATCAAGGAAAGAACCTAGACATCACCCTTCAAGAAATTCTCAAGGAAAACTGCCCTGATGTTTTAGATCCAGAGGGCAAAATAGAGGTTGAAAGAATCCACCGATCACCTCCTGAAAAAGATCCCAAAAGAAAACTCCCAGGAATATTATAGCCAGGTTCCAGAATCCCCAGATCAAGGAGAAAATACTACAAGCAGCCAGGAAGAAACAATTTCAATATTGTGGAAACACAATCAGAATAGCCCAGGACCTGGCAGCTTCTACACTGAGGGATCGAAGGGCATGGAATATGATATTCCAGAGGGCAAAAGATCTGGGAATGAACCCAAGGGTCACCTACCCAGCAAAACTGAGTATTTTGTTTCAGGGGAAAATATGGTCATTCAGTGGAATAGAGGACTTTCAAGCATTCTTGAGGAAAAAACCAGAGTTGAATAGAAAATTTGACATCCAGACGCAAGAAGTAAGAGATGCCTGAGAAGGTAATCAGGGAAAAGAAATCAAAAGGAACTTATCAAAGTTGAACTATTTACATTCCTATATGGAAAAGTAATATCTGTGACTGATGATATCTTTCTCACTATGAAAATAATGGAAGAAGGGGGTGTGGTCATATGAAAAAAAAAAAGATTCTGAATCTCCTTTTCTAATTGAATAACTTTCCTTTCACACAATTCGTGTTTTTCTTTAATTATTCTTATTCTTTTAAAAATTTTTATTCTTATTTTATATTATTTAATTTATCATGTTTTAAAAAGGTTCATATATACAAAAATATTTATAACAGTTTTCTGTAGTAGAAAGGAAGTGGAAACTAAGGCAGTGTCCTTAAGTTGGGGGATGGCTAAACAAATGATGATATATGGATGTGATAGAGGATTACTGTGACTTAAATGACAAAAGGAAAAGATCCAAAGAAACTTGGAATGACTTGTTTAAACTAATCCAGAATGATATGAACAGAACCAGAAGAAGTTTATACAGCTACAAAACTGAAAATGAACAACTTTGAAAAGCTTAACTCTGATCAATGTTAATGACCAACAATAATTAAAGAGGACTCATAGTGAAGCATCCTGACAGAAGGGTGAAATTCAGGGTGCACAATAATTATTTGGTCATGACAAATATGAGAATTTGATTTCCTTAACTACTTGTTACAAAGATTATATCTTTTTTTATGAAAAGGGATGGAATAAATCATGGCTGCTGGAGAAAGAGGGAAAACTGGCACTGATGAATGATAAATAGAAGAGGGGCTTATACAAATGTCAGTGAAAAAAAAAAGCAACATACACGAAAAGCTAACTATGAAAAGACTTCATTTTCCAAAAGTGACTTATAGTCAAAGGCAATCAAAGGCATATGAGGGCACTAACAGAAGGGCAAAATTATTAACTAGCAAGCAAGGAATTTAATGATTAAATAGAATAAAATATAGAATTGAGGCATATAGTAAAAACTCCATGTAGTAAAACTATAATGTAGTAGTAAAAACTATGACATTGGGAGGAGGGGAGCGGCTAGGTGGCGCAGTGAGTAGAGTGTCGGCCCTGGAGTCAGGACCTGAGTTGGATCTGGCCTCAGACATTTAACACACACACAAACAAAAACCTAGCCGTGTGACCTTGGGCAAGTTACTTAACCCCAATTGCCCCACACAAACAAAAACCTAGCCGTGTGACCTTGGGCAAGTTACTTAACCCCAATTGCCCCCCAAAAACAAACAAAAAAAACTATGACATTCAATTGCTGTACTGAAAATTACAGAAACAATTATGAAATGTGCTCCTTAAACTATTTAATCTTTAGGATAATCCCAAGTTACAGATGCACTGCATTCTTTTTCTAACTTTCATCAATAATCTCAGTATTTTCAATATCCATGAAGAAGTAACTAGGAGCTATTAAATTCTATTTTTTCAAGCAGCAAATGCATTGAAGATGAACATCTAAAAAAAGAGTAACCAGGATAGGTGCTTCAAATTATCTAAAGTCTCATATGAAGGAAAGAGAGATGTTAAACTTGAGGAGACATGGGAAGGACTTAACAGAAGTCTTGAATCAAGAAGAAGAAATAGATTTGTTCTGCATGGCCCCAGAAGTAAAAGAAAAAAAAATTAAAATGTGGCATATTTAGCCTTAACATAAGGAAATCTGTCTTTACACACACAACTGGGATTTTTAAAAAAGTAAAATAGTACTAGGCCAAATCACAGATACCTGGGGTTCACAACTACAGACCTACTGCCATTGAACAATCAGTAATAAATCTCTTGAGACCATTCAACCATTTCTGAATCCATCTAACAATATTATCATCTCCACAAGACTACTGTGTGACACTTTGGGTTAAAATTTTAGTAAACAGTGTATACAGTATTGTACACATCTACTAGTTTTGTAATCGTGACCCCCTCCCAAAAAAAAGAAAATAAGAATACATCTTGAATTATCTGTTCTTGATGAAACTATCAAGATTACCTCTCTAATTAATTTCCCTTTCTAGAGGTTCACTATCTCTAATAATAAACATATGAAATTATAATGAAATCTTATGTGAACTTGTATGTGCATGATTATTTTTATCCTTGAAATTCAATTTAATTATGTTAAGATAGCATCATAATGTAAAGTTTCACAGAATCACAAAATATCAGAAGTTACCCAAGTAACTAAGGTGGAAATATGTTTGATATGATTGTACACTTATAACCTTTATCAGATTGCTTGCAGGTTTGGGGGGAAGGGGAAGAAAGGGTGGGGAAAGAATTGGAACTCAAAATCTTATAAAAGCAGATGCTGACAAGTATCTTTATATTTAATTGGAAAAACTAAAATACTATTAAGCATGGGGAAGGAAGGGGGAGAGAACTGAAAAAGAACTCTTTATACCACTGGAGAAGAGGCATTTTATCTAGCCTTTTGTTTGATGATCTGTAGTAAGAGGGCACATACTGAGTCAGCCCCTTCCATTTTTCGATAGTTCTTATTATTAGAAGGATTTTCCCATATACTGAATTGAAATCTGTCACTTTTTAACTTCTTTTGCTTCTAGGGTCAAGCAGAACAAGTTTATTAAAGAATTTTTACAGGAATCAAAGACGCACTCATTGTTCTAGTCCACAGATTTTGTTCTCTAACTCATTTTTTAAAAAAATTTGGGGGGGGGGCCGGGGGAGGAGGGAATAAGGATAATTGTCCTCCAATATTGTAGCACCTCTCCCATTTTCCAAGGTCTTTCAAATATTACTGACATGGGTTATTGTAATCACATCTGCCAATTTTTTCAATACTCATGAATTTAGTTTATCTGGGCCAGGTGACCTCAATTTAAAGGCAACTAGATGCTCTCTTAGTATTTCCTTACTTAACCTGTTATCAATTCCCAAGTCATTTTTCTTTTGTCTTTTCCAGTACAAAGGCCATTATCCTTTGAGAGGAGAAAGAAAATAAGCAAATAGCTGTCTTATCTGTCAAATATAATCATCCTATACACCTCAAGAAAAGGTCTTATTTCTTTTTTTAATCCTTTTAATTGCAATAGAGATTAAAGTTTTTTAACCTGAATATGCCTTCTGAATATATCACTACCTCATTCTCCCTTTTAGTTTTCCTGTTTCTTTCTTTTTTTTTAACTAAAAAACAAACAAATAAACAAACATTTAATAAGGGTTCATTATATTCTAGGAACTGACCTGTGTTGGAGATAAAAATACAAACAAACAATAAAGTCCTTGCCCTCAAGAAGATTTCTGTTGTTCAGTCACTTTCAATGTTCAACTTGTCCTGATTCCATTTTGGGTTTTCTTGGTAAAGATACTGGCATGGTTTGCCATTTTCTTCTCTAGCTGATTTTACAACTAAGGAAACTAAAGCAAACAGGGTTGCATGACTTTGCCCAGGGACACAGACTGGAAATATCTGAGGCCCGATTTGAACTCAGAAAGAGGAGTCTCCTCAACTCCATGATTGGCTTTTCTATTCATTCCACCACATATCTGCCCTTCTTTAATAATACCCTGTTTCTTTTGAATAAGGTACATAAACCATATGTATATTCTAGCCATGTGTTTCATCCCACCAAGTCAGAGCTATAAGTGAGATCCTTACTGATTGCAAGCAGACTTTGAGCATTTGGATATGTATGTTTAAATTCAGAGATTTTACTAACTGGCACCTAAGATTTTAGACTCCTATGAACTTAGTCTCAACTGCTATTCATTTCATTACAGCTATTCACTATGGTATTTAGCTTGAAATAGGTGGTCTTCTTCCCATCATTTTTAGTTTAAAGTCTTTTTGTTCTGATTAACTTGAATCTATTACTATAGAAAAATCCATTTAAAAAACTTATTTTTTGGAAAGAGAAAAGATAAAGATGTAAACTTTCTGTAACTATAAAGAAATTATCTGAACTCTCACTATAGTTAAATAGTTCCCAGGTGTATGGTCAACTATTAAATTGTAAGAAAAGTAATGATTCCATTCAAAAACGGGGTGCGGGGCAGTTAGGTGGACTTCCTTCTGCTTTCCATCAACCTATTCTTTAATGAGTTTCTACTATTTACCCAATTACTACTTATAACTTCTTATAATAATTTATTAAGGGCCTATTATTATATGCAAGGCATTGTACTGGATAACAACATGCTTAAGAGGTCTTTTTAATTGGAAGTGTGGGAAAATAAAGATGTAATTAAGAATTCTCTCTCAAAGTTGGAAATGTATTCAGAAATCATAGAATTTAAAGCTGAAAAGGATCTGTAAGGTCATCTAGTCCACTACCACTTAATTTTCTAGATGAGAAATTTGAGCCCCAAGAACATTAATTGGCTTGCCTGAAGTTACTTAAGCAATAGAGCCTCCAAATTCAGGACTATTTTTGACTCAGTAAAGTGAGAAATAAAGTATGTATATACACACCAAGGATCAGCTAGGTGGTATAGTGGCTATCTACAGTGCCAGGCCTGGAGTCATAAAATCATCCTTTGAGTTCAAATTAGGTCTACTCTTGCTAGTTGTGTGACCCTGGGACACTGTTTGCCCCAGTTTCTTCTTCTGTAAAATGAACTGGAGAAGTAAATAGCAAACTACTCCAGTCTCTTTGCCAAGAAAAGCTCCATATAAGGTCACAAAGAGTCAGATACCACTGGAAAAAAAAATGACTGACTGAATACACACAAGACAAGACACAGCATGAAATGACAATTGAGAATGTGTATAGAAACAGAAAAGGCTTTTATGAAAACCACGGGATGAGTATCACTCCTAACCAATAAGGAGAGATATATACCTAAGGAGCATAAAGTATGTACTTTTAAACTTTCACTGAAATCTGATAAATGTATCCTATATATTAGGACTGAAAATCTTAAAAACCAAAGGAGCCCTTCTGGCCATATCCAATCAACCAGAAACACACGCATTTCTCCAAGACTTGATTTCATATATATGTATATCCATTTGTTTTCTTATCTTATGGAACCATCCCCTAAACCAGGCTCTTTTCATTGTTTGTTCTAAGAGATCTTGTCACATTTCAAAACTTGAAGCATTACTATCATTACCAAAAACTCAAGAAGCACCAATTTAGGTAAGCAAAAAATAAAAATTTCATGTTTAAATTAAAATTTAATTAACCTCTCGCTAATAGTGTTAGCTCCATATCTTACACTAACAGATATGCTACTTCCATTGGGAGGATAAATCAAATCCTCAATACATCTTTCATCCTGTGCCATTATTAGGTATCCTTTCAAAAGGATCAAGCCAAGTAATTTTCAAATTGCCTAATTATTCTTTCATCCTGGGTATATAACCAGTCCACTCCCTTTTTCTGGTTATTTTTATTTTAATATAATATTAATTAATATTAGTATCATTAGCATTTGGCATTACTATTATTATTTGCTAATGATACTAATGAGCAAATAGTTAACAGTATCATTAGCAATAGTAATTTAATAGTATTTTATTTTTTCTGGTTACATGTAAAGATAGTTTTTCAACATTCATTTTTTATAAGATTTTTGAGTTCTGATTTTTCCTCCCTCTTTCCTTTCCCTCCCTCCTCCTCAAGATGTCACACAATCTAAATATGTTTTCTCAAATGTCTCAGGACCTTTTGCTGTTCCTCTAGTTTTGGAAGAGAACCGATGGGGGGGGGCGGCGGTGGAGGAGGAGAGTAATGTCTTGACTTATGTGTAAAATGGATTTAAATAAGATAGAGTTTCATAAAGTCCATGGCTGAACTCTCTCCCAGACTAATCTAAGTCCAGTGACAAGAAAAAAGGATGACTGGCAATGACCTGGGATGCAGTGGAAGACCTCGATGGCTTCTATGTCTAACAATCAAGGTCTAAGTTCTCTACAGCACCTGCTTCAGTCGCCTTCATGGCTATTGGAACAAATCATTCTCTTCTTCCCATTGCACTGGGGGAAGCCTTTACATGCTTATGGCAGGCATTCCCCTCATTCACCAACAGGTTTGAGGCCTGCTGGTTGCCCTCAAGGTCAGACTGTCAAGACTGTTTCACTGTAGTGTGGCTACTTCAATTTCTACAACTTCTTGAAGCCACAGGTAAGAGTGGGGTAATCAGGTGTACAACCAAAGTTGGATCAGCAGCCTAGAAAAGAGTTTGGTAAGCCCTCACACCAGAGGTACTAGTCCTCTCAGAACACCAAGGCCCCAGTTAGTCAGGTGAATAACAAGCCCTTGTGGGCAGGGACTATTTTTAAAAATTTGTATCCCTAAGGACCTGGTACATAATAGGCCCTGTATAAATGTTTGCAGATTCACTATTCAACAGAAAACCATTAATATTAAATACTTTGGGTACTTAATTACCATTTAAAAGTAAATACCAATGTTCAGCACAAAAATATTAAGCCTCAGCCAAAATTCAAATTATAACAATCACTGATTTTAATAGTTAATTTATACCTGAAACATTTAACTCTACTTGAGTAATTTTTTCTAATGTAATATGTTTTGCACAACATTTTATACTTTAAAAGGCCTTTCCCTCTACATTGTCTCAGTTCCAATCTTCCCTTCTACCATTAGTTAGCTGTTAAACCTTGGGTAAGTTATTTCAGTGCCAGAATCTGTTTCTTCATCTGTTAAGAGCTTCAGACTAAAAATGATTTCCAAAATCCATTCCAGGTTTATGGTCCAAATTGATCCTCATGAAGAAAAAAAAAAACAAAACTGACAGGGCAGATGTTATTAACCCTACTTTGTAGTAGAAGAAATTAAGGCACAGAGAATTAAATAATTAAAATTAAATACACAATTAATATATTTAAAGAAGAGATTAAAGGAAGATTTTGATTCAACGTAAGGAAAAGTTTCCTACTAATTAATAGTATTCAGAAATGGGATGGGTTGTCATTGAAATTATATTCTCTTCTTCCTCAGGCAATCGGGGTTAAAGTGACTTGCCCAGGGTCACACAGTAAGTGTCTCAATCTGGATTTAAACTCAGGTCCTCTATCCACTGTGCCACCTCGCTGCCTGTCAGTATATCCTTTTTCAGTAGCACTTGAACCAGTGCAGATGGCCACTTAATGATCAGGAAATGTTGCTACAGTAACTAAGCAGCTACACTAAATAAGAGAGTAAACTAATTACTACAAAGTTATTTTCAATTCTAATAATGATGAGGCTAATAAATTGTGGTATCAGAACTGATAGCCCAAACTTCTAACACAAGTGGTTTAAAAGTACAGCTATGGCTTCTAGTTATAAAATGTTGGCAAATTATAGACATGGTAAATTGATGGTAGTTTAAACATATCAAGATATCAGGCAGTCCCAAATATATGCCACAGCACAATGAAGCATTTATATAGCATGAATAAATGGAAGGAGAGGCCTCAGAACATGGCTAAAAAGCCGAGTTTGACTATAAATAACAGGAACCTCAAGAGTTTCAACTTCCTTACCTGTGAAATGGCAACTGGGGTTAAGTGACTTGCCTAAAGTCACACAGCTATTAAGTGTGTAGTGTCTGAGGCTGTATTTGAACTCAGGTCCTCCTGACACCAGGGTCAGTGCTCTATTCACTGCATAACCCCACATCTAATTTTTTTTTTGGGGGGGGTGTGCTGTGAGATGTACATTTTATTCAAAAGTTTGAATAGTCTTCAGACAGTACACAGATTTCCCAACCAAAGTTCTTGTGTAGTTTGCTCAGACAATTGAAATTGAAGGATGTGTGGCAAATGAAGGTGACTCCTCATGAATGCTCTTCAGCCAGTTTTTCAGCTTTTGTAATGGCTTCTTTAATGGGTCCGACCATACAGAAGGCCTGCTCTGGGAGATGGTCTTACTGACCTGCCAAGATTTGCTGGAATCCCTTAATGGTTTCTTTCAGTGGTACCAACTTGCCCATATGTACATGAATACTTCAGCAATCTGGAAGGGCTGTGACAAGAAACGCTGGATTTTCCTGGCCCAAGACACTTATCTTCTTCAGACAATTCATCCATACCAAAAAGAGCAATGATTTCCTGAAGGGACTCATAGTCCTGCAGAATCTTTTGCACACCTTGGGCAACATCATAGTGCTCATTGCCAACAATGTTGGGGTCCATGATCCAAGAAGTGGAGTCCAGAGGATCCACTGCAGGGTAAATGCCCAGCTCAGCAATAGCCCAGGACAGCACAGTGGTAGCATCCAAATGGGCAAAGGTGGTAGCAGGAGCTGGGTCAGTCAAATCATCAGCAGGCCCATAGATGGCTTGCACAGAGATGATGGAACCCTTCTTGGTTGTGGTAATTCTTTCCTGCATGGTGCCCATATCAGTGGCCAACGTGGGCTGGTAACCAACAGCAGAGAGCATTCTGCCTAGAAAAGCAGACACCTCTGAGCCAGCCTGAGTGAATCCGAAGATGTCATCAATGAAAAGCAGTACATCTTGACCCTCTTGGTCTCTGAAGTATTCAGCCATCATAAGGCCAGTCAAGGCTACCCAAGCCAGAGCACCAGGTGGTTCATTCATCTGGCCATATACCAACGCTACCTTGCATTAATGACACCAGACTCAATCATTTCATGGTACAAGTCATTGCCTTCTCGGGTCCTTTCACCAACACTAGCAAATACAGAATAACCACCATGCGCCTTGGCAACATTGTTGATTAGTTCCATAATCAATAAAGTCGTTCCCACACCAGCACTACCAAATAGACCAATTTTGCCACCCTTGGCATATGGGGCCAAAAGATCCACAACTTTGATGCCAGTAACCAGGATTTCTTGCTCTACACTCATATTTATGAATTCAGGAGCCTCAGCATGAATTGCAGCAAATTGTTTGGTTTTGATTGGACCCCTTTCATCAACAGGCTCTCCAATCACATTCATGATTCTTCCTAGAGTCTCAGGTCCCACAGGGATTTTGATTGGGGCACCAGAATCCAGGACCTTCTGCCCTCCGACCAAGCCTTCAATACCATCCATAGCAATGGTCTGGACTGTGCTCTCACCCAGATGTTGGGCCACCTCCAGAACCAGCCTGGTTTCCCTGTCCTGCATTTTCAAGGGCATTCAGGATGGGAGGGAGCCCGTCATCAAACTGCACGTCCACCATGACCCTGATAACTGCCACAATGCGCCCGCTGGCCACCCCGCTCTTGGGGGCAGGGGATGTCAAGGCTGCATAGTCCTGGGCCTGCTGGAGCATGGCCGGGGCCACCGCAACAAGGCCTGGGTCTGGGTCAATGGCGCCGGGGACCCAAAGGGAGCCCAAGGCCAAGGCTGTGGCAGCATGGCTCAAAAGCCCCATCATGGCTGAGTCTGGGGAGAGACTCCCCATATCCAATTCTAATATAATGGAAAAGCCTAAGAGTAGATAAAATAAGAACAGAAAGGTAGATCTGACTAAACTTTATTATGTTCACACTTACAATTAACTTTTGATTTTTTTCACATAACAAGACATGACAAGGATTACAGAAAAGATGACATCTTCAAATGTTCTAACCAAACTTGGATCCTTTCTAAATCAGGTGTTCTTAACTTTTTTGGGTCATGGAAACCTCTCCATTGGCAATGTGAAGAAAAGGACTCCTTTCTCATGAGTATTTTTAAATGCATAAAACAGGATTTACAAAGAAAAACATTTTATTGTAATACAGTTACCAACCTCCAAAAAGAAAAATAAAATAAAAGCAAAAAAAAAAAATAAGGAGAAGCTAGGTGGAGCAGTGAATAGAGTACCAGCCCTGGAGTCAGGAGGATCTGAGTTAAATTCAGCCTCAGACACTTAATACTTACTAGCTGTATGACCTCGGGCAAGTCACAACCTCAACTGCCCTAGCTTCCCCCTTCCGAAAAAAAAGAAATACAGTTACCAAAACAAATTCATGGGGTTGGACTCCAGGTAGCGTACTCCAGCTTTAGAACTACCTCAGGAAAAATGAAAGACAATATGACTGTTTTAAGTGCATTTTTTGTTTAAAAGAAAACCTTATTATTAGGTTTGATTTTCTTATCTATTCTATCATTCTCCATTTTAAGGATAAATTCAATTAATTCATATACATGCTTACAATTATTAGGTTTCTTCTCTCCAACATCTTGAGAGTGTGAATTGATAATTCCATATGCTTCATGACCCTCACAGGGAATTCCATCTAACAATGAAATCAAAAATCTCAGCCAGGTCTATACCCCACTATGTTTCTTCTTTGTTCTTATGTTCCCTTTACAAGGAAAAAAAATAGTGGTTGGGGGTAGGGGATCAACATATATCCCCAAAGATATGAAAAGGACTTAAATATATAAAAATATTCATGGGGCCGCTAGGTGGCGCAGTGAGCAGAGAGCCGGCCCTGGAGTCAGAAGGACCTGAGTTCGGATCCGACCTCAGACACTTAACGCACACAAACAAAAACCTAGCCGTGTGACCTTAGGCAAGTTACTTAACCCCAATTGCCCTCCAAAAAAAAGCAAAAAAATATTCACAAAAGCAACAGTAGAAAAAAATTGGAAAAGTAATATAGCACCCATGATGACTGAACAAAATATGGAGCATGAATGCAACAGAACAGTATTGTACCATAAAATTATAAAAGGGGATGGATTCAAAGAATCCAAGCAAATTAAAAAAAAAACTGATAGAGGCAGAATCAGGAAATTTATTTATACACAGAAATAAAATCATTGTAAAGAACTTTAAGCAACCTTGAAAGACTTAAAAACTATGTGATGTATACAATGAACAACCAATACTGCAGAGAAGTGGTGATGAAGCATACTGCCCACCATCTAACAAAGTTGGGGAGCACTTCTGGTGTGGCCTATGATACGTATTTCTGACCATACCATGCTTATTGGTTACAAGACTATTTCAGAGGGTTTTTTTTTGCTTTATTTTAAATGGGAAGGTGCAGGGATTCAGGAGAGGGAGGGAAATTACCAACTATGAGGCCAGCAGAAAAAGAGGCTCATTTAGACATTTTTTGAAAAGAAGGAAGTTCAGAAGACAAAGAGGATAATTTGACTATTCACATTTGACTATTCACATTTGACTACAACAATGCAATGGAAAACAACAAAACCATTAAAACTGAATTTACATTCAAAAATGTAAAATTACATTCAAAAATGTAAAGACAAAGAACACCCCAAAGAAGAGATGTGAAAAGGTACCTACATAATCCTTCTAGTTTTGCAGAAGTGGTAGGCATTATGAATTTGTATTACTCCATAAGTTAAACTTCCATGATATGATCACTTTTTAACTTTTTTTAATGTTTATTATAAACTGTGGCTAGCAAACAGGCAGACTACATAGAAAATATGTAGGGGATAAAAAAAGGCATCAACAGAATTTTTCTATTTTTAAAAGTTCAGTTATAAAAGAAAAATACTAATACCAAACCCATAAAGTTTCATAAAGCAAACTGTAGCCCAATATCATAAACCAATTGACAAAAACCATTCAAATAAGTTTCTAATAAAGTCTACAGCAATTTACCCAAATTATCAATTATTATCATCAAATGAGTTTGATAAGTGGCAAGGATGCAAAGGTGATTTGATATTATGAAAAAATACTGGGGCAGCTAGATGAAAGCAGTGAATAGAGCACTGGCCCTGGAGTCAAGAGGATCCGAGTTCAAATCTGGCCTAAGACACTTAACACGAAAACTAGCCATGTGACCTTGGGCAAGTCACTTAATCCCAAATGCCCTCCAAAAAGCAAAAAAAAAAAAAAGAAAAGAAAAAAAAAAGAAAAATACAACCCATATCAGTAACAAAATATTAAAACTCATTTGGTTAAAAAAATGAATAAGCCTTTAACAGTAGAGATCTAAACTGAAAAGATAAGGTTATTTGTAATGGAGATGTATTAAAGTCTTCTTTACAATTTATGAACTATTTACATTCCTACATAGAAAAACAATTAATTGTAACTGATGAAACTTTTCTCAGTATGAAAATAGTCGAAGGGAATAGAAATATATATATATATATATATATATATATATATATATATATAGTCTTTATCAGAGGTGTAAGAATACATATGTGAACGTGTATATATGTTTACAGGTATACATACAAAGAGAGCACAGGACCAATTTAATAGGAAGGGACGATACTTAAAAGGTGAAATCAAGAGGTGAGAGAGGGATATAATAAGAAGAGATGGGTAGAGACAGAATGGGGCAAACTATCTCATACAGAAGAGGCAAGGGAAAATGGGTACAATGGAGGGGAAGAACAAGAAGTAATAAGGGAATGGGTCAACCTCATAATCACTGAATTTGGCTTAGGGAGGGAATGACATACACATGAAATAGGGTATCTTACCCTACAAGAGAGTAGGGGGGAGGGGGATGAGGGGGGGGATGATGGAAGGGAGGGCAGGCTGGGTAGGAGGGAAGTAAGAAGCACACTCTTTTGAAAAGGGACAGGACCAAAGTAGAGAATAGAACAAGTGGGAAGTGGGATAGGAGGGAGGGAAATATAATCAGTCTTGTACAATATATCTACTATGGTAATGTTTTGCATTAGCTATATATGTACAATCTATATGAAATTGCTTATCTTCCCAGTAAGGGTGGGTGACAAGGGAGCAAGGGAACGAATTTGGAATTCAAAGTTTTAAAACCAAATGTTTAAATATATACAGATACAGATATTTATCTATCTATCTATACTATTAATACTATTTTACATGTAATTGGGAAATAAGAGGAGGGGATATCCTGGGGGACTGCTCTTTTGGGGAGGTGGGTAGGGGGAAAATGGGGAGAAAATTTGTAACACAAAAACTGGCAGAAAAGAATGAAGTAAAACAGAAGTTAATAAAGCATTTGGGGGAAAAAAAGCAGACATCAAGATTAAAAAAGAACTTTTGTTCAATATAAAAAAATGTATAAAATATCAGAGACTTAACCTACAAATACAAACACTTTACAGAAAGAAGACTTGAATAACTAGAGAATTATGCATAGCTAATGACTGGACAAAGCTGACACGAAATCAAACTACCAATGGATGGATTACCTTATAGAACTGGACAAACAACAATAAAATTCGTGTAGAAGGGGGAAAAAAATCAGGAATTCAAGAGAAATCAATCAAAAAATGGGAATGGAAAAAAGAGTCTAGGATTACCAGATCTTAAAAAAGGGTAATCAAAACTACTTGATACTAATTTTACAAAATAGAAACAGGATCTAAAAACTATCAAACATAGTGGTACAGTGTTTTATAATACCAGAAACACCCAAGTAGATTAACTGCCAGGGGAACTGGAAAGAAATCTGGCAGAAATTAAGTTTAGATGAATTTCTCATGCAACAATTTACTTCCAAATGGATATATGACCCAGGTTATGAAGGTTCACACCATAAATTCAGATAACTACCTGATAACCAGATATATAAGAAAATGATATGGTAACAAAAGTAATTCTCCAATAGGTTAACGGTTAAATGGGATGAACAAGATGGTCTAGAAAGAAGAAATGCATGCTAGCAACAGCCATTTGAGAAAAAAAAAATGCCCCAAGTCACTAATAAAAGAGATATATATTAAAACAAATATTTCAACCTTGTGGTTCTACCTCAAAATCATAAGATGGATGAAAATGCGATTGTTTGAAGCCACATAGATGATAGAGCTGTGAAATAGTTTGGCCATTCTGAAAAACAATCTGGACTTAAACTAAAAATCACTAAATCATACTATTCTTTGATCTATCTATACCACTATTGGTTGCATACACACCAGTATGTACAAAAATATTTACCGTACCTTTTAAGTATCAAGGAATTCGAAATGAAGTCAGTACCCATTAACTGGGGAGTGACAGAACAAATCATTACATACATAATGAAAATATTATTGTGCAGTAAGAAATAACTGAAGAGCTGGATTCAGAGAAACCTGCAAAGATGTATATGGGTTGATGCAAAAATGAACTGGAGCAGAAGACCAATTTGTACTGCAAAAATGTAAAGTAAAAACTTTGAAAGATTTAAGTATTTGGTAAATTTCTGAGGAATAAAGACAAATTTAATTTCTCTAACATAAAGACTAATCATTTAGTCTTAATCATTAACTTAATCATTAACTAATCAGACTTTCTTGAAGACTGATGATTAAAGAAAGCATGCTTCTCACATCCTGGCAAGCGCTAGAGGTGCAAAATGAGACATACATTTTTCAGACACAGCCAATGTGTAAATTTATTTTGCCTGGCTATACTTATTTGTCACAAGGGAGGCTTGCTTCTGTTTTTGTTTTGTTTTGTTTTGTGGAGGGGGGTGCAGCTGGGTTAGCACGCCATGATATAAAGAGAAAAAAATATCAAGGAAACAAAAATACATAAAACATTCAGAAGTGCATAGGCTAGCAAAGAATATCCATTATTATCTTCTTAAATTTCATGTGCACAATCAATACTAGAAATATACTTCTATATGCAATCCTCTATTTGTTCTTTGTATATATTGAAATGTTTGTTGATTATTTGTCAAGTTCAAAAGAAAAGAGTTCATATTTCCCACAAATACTAGAGCAAAAGAAAGCCAATGAAAAACAGCTCTAAGCTCCATCCAGTCCAGGACTGCACAATAAGACTACCAGAAACCTGGAGAGGATCTGAGCAGAAATAAGTCAGGACTGGCCAAAAGCACAGCTCAAAAGCAGCCTAGACTCACATTCGGAGACAGGGGCCAGCACCAGAGCCATAAAAAGACAGTCTACTAGTTCATGCACAAAGCAGAGGAAGACAATTAGGACAACATCTTTAAAGTACCTGATGTCTTGAAGGAAAACTGCAACTAGCAAAAACAGTAATATGTGGCTGAAGTCTCTGAGGGTCACAGTAAAAGATGGGGTTGATGTGAAATGGTGTAAAAGGAGACGACAAAAGAAGAAGCAAAGCAAAAATCTAAACTGATCCATAATCCAAAATTTCTGCAGAGGAGTAGGCCTAGTCTTAGGTACCATATTCAGCACGAAGCAGTACTTGCCTCCACCATCCATCCAATAGTACAGGAGTGATTTCAATCTGAGCCAAGTACAAAGTCCCAATTCAGAAACAGACTGGAAACTGAGGTGTTGGTGGTAATACTATAGTGCATCCTATGTACCAGGATCTGCTAAGAACTTTATAAATATGGTCTCATTTTATCCTCACGACAACCCTCAAGCATGGGAGCTATTATTCCCATTTTATAAATATGGAAGCAGAAGCAAATAGAGGGTTAAGTGACTTGACAAGGGGTCACACAGTAAATAAGTGTTGAAGACTAAATTTGCACTGAGGTTTTCCTAATTCCAGGCCTGGTACTCTATACATAAGAGGATTCATTTTTTAATGGAATAAGAATGTAAAATATGTAAGAGCCTTAAGTAGAAAGCTTTAAATGACAGGCAAAGGATTCCATATTATGCCTTGAGGGTCAATAGGAAATTATTTCCTTCTTATGCCTCTTGTTAAGAGGCAAATAAACTGACTTTTCTCAGCCTTAGTTTCCTCATCTCTAAAATGAGTAGGGTAGAGTGGCCTCAAATTGCCTTCCAATTCTGAATCTATGATTTGTAAGATTTTTAAAGGAATGACACTTGTGTGTTAAGGATATCACTGAAAAACTGTTTCAAATGACCACATTGGCTTAAATATTAATACATTTTTAAAAGAAAAAAATGGTTACTTTTTGTAGAAGCCTACAAAATGCTATGTTTACCACTTATTTCACCCTGTGGAAAGGCATTTCCTTTTTAAAAGATCTTGGGATTAACAAGTGCAATATAAATATTATTCTCAAAGGCTACCTTCTTTGCACAGCAAGTTTCTCACCAAACAAATCAAATGTGAACTCATCTCCATTTACATTCTCTGTGAAGGCACTGAATTGGTTTCTTTTTCAAAATCAAGATCCATTACCTTGTTTCTTCTACTTTCCCTATGCTTTACTTTCTTCCTTC
Source organism: Gymnobelideus leadbeateri (assembly GCA_011680675.1). Taxonomy (NCBI): domain Eukaryota; kingdom Metazoa; phylum Chordata; class Mammalia; order Diprotodontia; family Petauridae; genus Gymnobelideus; species Gymnobelideus leadbeateri. Next base: position 215,174 of record WOXC01007399.1, on the reverse strand, counting down.
TAGCAGATTTAGAGCTTCATACATTACGTGTAAACAAAAGCAAATTGATCAATAAATCAACAACTCAAGCACATAGGACAATAAAAGAGTAGCACACACAATGCCCATACAGCTGATGTCCTAATGTTCTTCCATGTTTCCTCCTATTTCCTCTCCCTAACCCCAAACCCCACAAAAAAATTCTACTTCTTTTCACCATCATTATTCTACAGATTTTCTGTTCCAAAGGAAAATGACCTTTCTCACGAGTCCTTTCTTGGACTAGAATTCAGAAAACTGCTACCTTATCATTTAAAAAGATTCAGATTTTCATTAGGGTACAAGTACCCTGAAATTGATGGCTACATAAAGTTCCTATCACAACCTATGATAGATGGACAAACGGAATGTATAAAGACTTTTTTCAAATACATGTATAACTGATGAACACCAACTAGTCTCAATCTTCAACTTTTCTGTGCAATGTATAATGAAGTCAATCCTTCAGAAGGATTGTTTATATAAATTTTTAAGCTGGGATTCATAAACATTTTAACATTTTGATGACTATTTAAATGAGCTTCCTTTGTAATCTTATAAATTATTTTACAAATTTAAAAACATTCTGAGAAGGGGTCCATAGAATTCACCAGGCTGCCAATGAGGGTGAAGAGTGAGGGGTCAGGGGTGAAAAGTGTCAACACATAAAAACCTAAGGAATCTCTGGTTTAACTATGTGGCAGTCTTACATTAAATTCCTGCAATTCTATAGCTCCCCAAAGCTCCTCCAAGATATGAAGCATTTTCCAAGTTTATTTTTAGGAATGATTATTAAAATGAAGCTCAAATCTTGAAAAAATATTCTGAAGAGGGTTAAATTATTTCACAGTCATCAATTTAGAGACAGGAAAAAAGGGATTTGCATACAGTCACTCATCCCTGTCATTTCCAATTTTCTCTTTAGATAGTATCATTATAAATTTCCTACCTCAAAGACACTGATAGTCCACTAATTATAGTTATCACTTTCTACTATGTTATTTTATTTTCTTTTTTAGTTGTTGTTGCTGTTTTAAGGCAATCAGGGTTAAGTGACCTGCCCCTGGTCACAAGGCTAGTAAGAGTCTGAGGCTGAATCTGAACTCAGGTCTTCCTGATTCCAGGAATTCCCCTATCTTAATTTATTTTCAAAGAAAAGAATCATGAGGCAGCTAGGTGGCACAGTGCACCAGCCCTAGAGTCAGGAGGACCTGAGTTCAAATCCAGCCTTAGACACTAGACACTTACTAGCTGTGTGTCCTTGGGCAAGTCTAACCCCAATTGTCTTGCCTTCCCCCCCCCAAAAAAAGAACCACAAGTAAGAATATAACATAAGACTTCTAAAGTAGAATTCTTTCTTTTTTGCATAATAGCTCCCACCTAAGAATAAGGTTTATGAATCCATAAAATACATAGCATATATTATAAAGGACATCAAACATACTGAAATAGTTATCTACATCAAGGCATGTCAAAATAGCTATCTAGAAATATAAATATAGATAGGGAGATGACAGTTTTATAGGCTTCAATTTAAGTATTACTATTATGGAAAAATATAATATATACGTTGGTATATGGGAAGTTATACTATGCTCACCACTTGGAACTGCCAATTGGAACAAATAGTTCTAACAGAAACATTTGGCAAATTGCTTAATATCAACACCATCATCCTAAAAGTCGCTGCATGAATTTTCTTTCATATGGCACACAATGAGCGTACTTATTATGTTTTAAATTGTTACCACACATAAAGAAATGATATCACAATAATTTCTATATCTAACCAATATCTTCAAGCCCAATTATTTCAATACAACTTGAGCAATTAACTCATGCAGAAAAGCCACAAAATGAAAATGAAATACTCAAATACATGAATATATTTTAAAAGACCAACAATAAACTCAGTAACAAGAAAAATAAAACAAATATTCCTACTGTTGTTATTTAAAAACCATTTATTAAACTCCTGCCACATACAAAGCACTATACCAGGTAATGCAAAACACAGCAAAGTAAATATATATTCAGATGCCCTGAAATGGTGCTGGCAAGATTTATTTTTAATCTCCATTTCTTTAGTTAGTATCTTGGTTCCATAGATATCTAATAAATAGCATTTTAAATGCTGCAAAAATAATCAAGCAAAACTATACAGAGGAAATACAAATATTTCAAATCTAGAAAAAATGTTTTGCTATAATACTTTGACACAAAAGACCTCATTCCAAATGAAATAAAAAGGTAAAAAGGCAGCAACAGAAAGATGTAATCAAAAACTTTTGGGGCGGCTAGGTGGAGCAGTGAGTAGAGCGTCGGCCCTGGAGTCAGAAGGTCCTGAGTTCGGATCCAGCCTCAGAAACTTAATGCACACACAAACAAAAAAAAAAAAAAACCTAGCCGTGTGACCTTGGGCAAGTTACTTAACCCCAATTGCCCTCCAAAAAAAAACCAAACTTTTCAAAGGAGTAGTCAGCATGACAAAATGATTACAACATTATAAATACAAAAATGAACCTTCGTGTGAAATTAGGTCTATAAAAGCAAAGTAGGTATTTATAAATTAAGATTAACTTAGGAGTTGCAACAGGAAGAACACTAAGTTTTGATAAAGCAAATTCCAAAGTTTAACCTCTCCAATACACTCTTCTATGAGAGCTGTACTGGGGGGATTAACTTATTTCACCTCTATAGACCTCAGTTTCCTCATATGTAAAATGAATGTTAGATAATTCTAAGGTCTTTTCAAAGTCTAAAGCCTATGAACTTGTAATGATTATTAAAAGAGATTATTATTAATTTTAAGAAAACTTAATTTCAAAAGGACAACATTGAAAAAATTTCAACCTGTGAGGGAATGCATATATAAATATTTCACCTATTAGGTTTATTTTTAAAAGCTGACAAATAAAAAATGTAAATGCAATCCAAATATGCTTTCAAGAAAGCTTAAATATATATTTAAAGAAAAGTGAGTTAATATAGCAGACTGGAGCAGCAAACCAGCTGAACTCTCAACATTACCATCGAAACAACTCTAAAATAATGCCTCAAATCAGATTTTTGAGTGGCACAGTCAAAAAAAGGTCAGAATGAGCAATTTTTTCTAGTCTAAGGAAACTTAGGAGATCCACCAGAGAGGTCTGTGATGCTGGGGTGGACACCTATCCAGTGACAACAGCAACAGCAGCAATACAAGTTTCAGAAGCTCTCAGCCTAGAGACAGTAAAGAGGGTGGACAACTGATCAGTAATGTGGACCCACTGCTGGCACTGGGTACAGTTGGTGCTGACTGACAATTATATTAACTAACCATACATACTTCTGGGTAACAGTTCTACGGCAGAAAGGAGCACTTGCTAATTGGTCACAGTGGAAAAGGGGCTTTGTTCACAACTCCAAGGCCAAGAGGAACACTGGTGTTTACAGCTGCAAAGAAACAGGGACACTTCCTAAGTAAAGACCAAAGCACAGACCATGAGAGCAGTGAAACTTCTACCCAAATCATCCCACCTTGGAAGCACCAAAAATTGGCAGACCCTTAGAACTAGCTCTGAAAACAACAGCATAAAAAAAAAAAAAAATGAAGCTTTGGATAGTACTGCCCCAAACCCAGGCAAGGAGAGCCCAACTTTAACATAAAGTTTAAAGTCAAGAAATGGGCTGGGGAAATGAGCAAACAACAACAGAAAAGAACTTGACTATAAAAAGCTACTACGGGGGCGGCTAGGTGGCGCAGTGAATAGAGCGCCGGCCCTGGAGTCAGAAGGACCTGAGTTCAGAGCCGGCCTCAGACACTTAATCCACACAAACAAAAAAACCTAGCCGTGTAACCTTGAGCAAATTACTTAACTCCAATTTCTTTAAAAAAAAAAAAAAAAAGATGTTATAGGGCAGCTAGGTGGCGCAGTGAGTAAGAGCACCGGCCTCAGAGTTGGGATGACCCGAGATCAAATCCAGCCTCAGAAAATAAGCACCCACACATAAAATAATGACTAGCCGTGTAACCTTGAGCAAGTTACTTAACCCCAATTGCTTTACTTAAAAAAAAAAAAAAGCTGCTATAGTAGTGGGGAAGACAAAAACACACTCAGAAGACAACACTGTGAAAACAGGCACAAAGCCTGAAACGAAAATGCCAACTGGACACAAACCCAAAAGAATTCAGAGTTAAAGAAAGAAATAAGAGCTTAAGAGGAAAATTTGGGGAAATAAATTAAAAAAATAAATGAAAATTATCAAAAAGAGAATTAACAGCTTGGTAAAAGCACAAAAAATAATGAAGAAAATACACCTTTAAAAATAGAATTGGCCAAATGGAAAAAGAAGTGCAAAAGCTCACTGAAGAAAATAACTTCTTGATCAAGATGGCTGAGTAAAAGCAGGAACTTGTTTGAGCTACCACTTGAACCACCTCCAATACCTGTAAAAAATGACTAAACAAATTTTAGAGCTACAGAAACTACAAAGTGACAGAGAGAAAGAAATTTCCCACTGAAGGCAGCCTGGCAGGCTGACAGGAAGGGTCTATTTCACCAGGCTGGGAGCTGAGCACAGTCCTGAACTGAGCCTTGCAAGCCCAGATGTGTGGCCCAGACCAGATGGAGCAGACTACAGGAGAGTAAATCACCAGTAGCTGTGGCAGCTTCCAGACTTCTCAACTCATAAATGACAAAGAGAAAGTAAAAGGTCAGTAGGAAACTCTGTGAGAGAAGAGCATAGTCTAGTCCCTGCCCTCATGGGCAAGAGAGGTAGTGGTGGCATGGCAGCTCCAATTCCTACCACATGGGTGCCTCCAGAGCTCCTGACCTTGGCCAGATGGAAAAAGAATCTCAAAATCTCACGGAAGAGAATCATTCCTTCAGAATTAGACTGGAGCAAATGGAAGCTAGTGACTTTATGAGAAATCAAGATGCTGTTAAACAGATCCAAAAAAATGAAAGAATAGAAGGCAATGTAAAATATCTCATGGGAAAAACCGCTGGCCTGGAAAATAGATCCAGGAGAGATCATTTAAAAATTATTGGACTCCTTGAAAGCCATGATCAAAAAAAGAACCTAGAAATCATCCTCCAAGAAGTTTTCAAGGAAAATTGCCCTGATGTTTTAGAACCAGAGGGCAGAAGAGAGGTTGAAAGAACCCACAGATCACCTTCTGAAAAAGATCCCAAAAAGAAAACTCCTAGGAATATTGTAGCCAGGTTCCAGAAAACCCAGATCAAGGAGAGAATATTACAAGCATCCAGGAAAAAACAATTTGAATATTGTGGAAACACAATCAGGATAATACAAGATCTGGCAGCTTCTACACTGAGGGATCAAAGGGCATGGAATATGATATTCTGGAGGGCAAAGGACCTGGGATTAAAAACCAAGAATCACCTACCCAGCAAAACTGAGTATCATGTTTCAGGGGAAAATATGGTCATTCAATGGACTAGAGGACATTCAAGCATTCTTGAGGAAAAAAGCAGAATTGAATAGAAAATTTGACGTTAATACATAAGAAGCAAGAGATGCTTGAGAAAGTAAAGAGGGAAAATAAATCATAAGGAATGCATCAAAGTTGAACTATTTACATTCCTACATGGAAAAATGATAACTGTAACTGATGAAACCTTTCTCAGTATGAAAATAGCTGAAGAAGAGTATATGGGCATATGAATACATATGTAAATATGTGTATATATGTTTACAGGTATACATAGAGGGCACAGGTTGAATTTAATGGGAAGGGATGATACTTAAGGGGTGAAATTGAGATAAGAGAGCAATATAATGAGAGATGTATAGAGCCAGAATGGGTTAAACTATCTCATGTAGAAGAAGAAAAGGAAAGTGGTTGCATGGGAAGGGAAGGACAGGAAGGCAAGAAGGCAAAACCTTATTCTCATTGAATTTGGCTCAGGGAGAGAATGACATACATACTAAATGGGATATCTCACCCTACAGGAGAGGGGGGTGAGGGAAATGGTGGGGACATGATGGGAGGGAAGGCTGGGGGGGGGAGGGAAGTTGGAAGCACCCACTTTTGAAAAGGGACAGGATCAAAGTGGGGAGTGGACCAGGTGGGAGGTGGGATAGGAGGGAGGGAAATATAGTCAGTCTTTTACAATTATCTACTATGGTAATGTTTTGCATAGCTACACATGTACAACATATACTGAATTGCTTATCTTCACAGTAAGGGTGGGTGACAAGGGAGGAAGGGAATGAATCTGGAATTCGAAGTTTTAAAATCAAATGTTTTAAAAATATATAAATACTATTATTAACACTATTTTACATATAATTGGGAGATAAGATGTACAGGCATTGGGGCTTGGGGATTCACCTGGCCCTACTGGAAAAGTTGAAGGGGTATGGGAGAAGAGATGGGAGAGAGCAGATTGGATGAGGGGATATCCTGTGGGACTGCTATTTGTGGGGTGGTATGTAGGGGGGAAAATGGGGAAAAAATTGTAACTCAAAATCTGACGGAAATGAATGATGTAAACCAGAAGTTAATAAAGCATTTGAAAACAAAATAAAAATAGAAAAAATTTTTTTGAAAAAAGAAATAGACTACCTCAAATGGCAAAAGAGGCCCAAAAAGCCAATGAGGAAAATGCCTTAAAAAGAAAACAACTTCTTAAAAATTAGGATTGGGCAAAAAGAAATCAATGACTCCATGAGACATCAAGAAACTGTATTAATTCCTATCTTCCTTATTGCAAATTGGTATCTCTCCTCAAGTAAATTTTAGAGTCATACAGTTTCAGTGGGTTCAGTCGTACAACTCCAGAAGCACAGCTGACCCTACATCTACTCTGGTTATTGTTTCCTTGCTTCTTTTTGGCTTTTTGTCTCTTAAACTTGTTTGCTACATTTGTTTTCTGTAAGCTTAGTACCCTCCACCTGCAGATGCCTGATCACTTAAGCCGGTTGTCACCTCCTGTCTATGACTGTGATGTGTCACCCCTTGACCCAGCATCAATGGAGCTCCAGATGCCAGCTAAAGAACTGGCCTCTTGAATGGGACCTCCTAGGGGAGGGACAGCTCTATGTCCAGTTTCAGAGGGAAGTAGCTATGGAAGAAGAAACCTTCACCCCTTACCCCAAGATCTTGAGCCCCATTCATTTGAGGGGGAAATGATGGGGTCTTGTCTTCAAGCCCTACCCTAAGATATTGTTTTAATGCTTATTTTGTGTTATCCCTGTTATATTGTTCTAAAGTTCTGTTTACACCAGTTACCCCTAAACTCCCATTGACCTATGTGAGGGACGTGAAAGATCTTGGAGCCAAATGTAAAACTAATTTGAATAAACTGCCCCTTAATAGGCCTAAGAGAATTTGAAGATCTTCCCTGCCCTTTAATAGGCCCAATGTAATCACATGGAGCCTGTGGTGGGATAAGTCTGCTGAAGGGTGGAGCAGATCCCAGAGGAAGCTGGAGATCAGAGAATTAGGGTTGGGGGAAAGAGAGGACTCAGGCAAGCAGATAGCTAGGCTAGTAAGTGCTTGTCTGTGGAAAGATTTTGGGATGGTGTTGCTTCCTGCAGTGATAATATATATGAACGTATTTGTTGCTATGATGGATTCAGTTTTCTGGTGTTGGGATTTGGCTTTTTGGTGTCTGAATAAATGCTGTTTCTGTCTTCTATATGGAGAGTCAATTTTGTGATTCTGAATTATGCCAGCATATTCAAAGTCACTGTTAGTGCTGTGAATGTTACCTTGGTGATATATAACCCCTACCTCCAAAAGGTTACCGTAAGGATAAAATGAGATAATTGTGAGATGTTTAACATTACTGTTATTGATATTATTATTATTATTATTGATAAAGGTCTAATATCATATAAGATCAAATGACACTCATCAAAAGGTAAGTGTTCAAAGAAAAACAACTTTCAAAAATATCTGCACACTATTAGCAAAAGAATACTCTAAATCACTTGAGAGAACTAGAAATCAAATCAGTCTCAAGCCTTCCTCTCTCATACCCAGAAAACTGGCAAAGATGATAAAAGATGGAAAAAGTTAATTCTGGTGGGGTTATTTATTATAATAGTACTTTTTTATTTTAGCAAAGAACTGGAACCAAAATGGGTGGGTATCCATAAACTGTGAGATCACTGAACAAGTTTTTGTGTTTGAATATAAATAGAATATTAATTTTCCTTAAGAAATCATGAAAGATTCTTTTGATAATTATTGCCTTATATATGTAGTTTATGATCTGGTACTGCTAAACCTTCTTCCTTGAGGTTTTTTCATTAGTTCCTTTGATATTCTTGAATTTTGTTTTTCCCAATGAATTTTGTTATTACTTTTTCTAATTCAGTAAAATACATTTTTGGTAATCAGGATGGCACTGAATATATAAATTAAGTAAAATTGCCACTTTTATTGCACTGGCCTTGCCTACCAATAAAGACTATAACTCCAATTATTTAAAACTGATTTTATTTGTACAAAAAAATTTTTTCCCCACATAATTATCTTCATATGGTTCCAGGGTTTGTTTTGGCAGCAGTATTCCAAAGTATTTTATACTGTGTAAAGTTATTTTAAGTGGGATTATCTCTTACTATCTCTTCTTGCAGGGTTTTGTTTGTGATATATAAGAATGCTGATGATTTATGTAAATATTTATTTTATAATCTGCTACTTTGCTAAAATTATTGTTCAACTAACTTTTTAGTTGAATTTTTTGGGAATTTCCAAGTATATCATCCCATCACATGCAAAAAGAGATAGTTTTAAAAGAGAAGAACTCAGGTAAATCTAGAAGATTTGTATAAACTAAATGTAGACTGAAGTCTATCAACCAATAATCAATAAATGCTTACTATATATGCTATACACTGTGCTAAGCACTAGGGATATAAAGAAAATGAGCAGAACCAGAGGAATTACTTTAAGAACCACAATACAGTAAAACAATTTTGAAGCACTTACTAATAATAAATGTATAACTTTAGAATATTGAATTTGCATTTTCTAAGCAAATTAATATCTTTAATAGTCTTACTTTAACTTAAACATCAACAATACAGAGTCATATGCACTTATCTTTTCACATATCATATGCACTGAAGTTCAGTCACCAAACCAATTAGTGGTAGACAGAGGATTTAAATTCAGCTCTCCTAATACCCAGTTCCCCTAACACTCTCCTAATATACTTTCATGATATTTTCTTTAATATTAAACAACAATATATTTTCCAGGTACTTCCACTAAAATATCCTCTTTGTTATTTTGACAGGGTTTGCTATTCATTAAGCTAATAATAAGGAATGTTTTTAAACTACTTTTAAAAAAAGACACTAACAATTACATATAATTGAAACAGTTATCATGCATTTAATGTCCCAAAATATATATTAAAATGACCAAATGAAAAGAAATATTTTTTTATTTTTAGCTTTTAATATTTTATTTTCCCCAATTACATGTAAAAACAATTTTAATATTTTCCCCAAAATTTTGAATTCTAAATTTTCTCCATGCCTTCCTGACTTCCCCACGCCAATTGAATTTGACCTAGGTTATACATGTATAGTCACATAAAACACATTTCTATGTATAACAAAAATTCTTGACAACTCTGATAGATATTTCATTTAGTAAATTTCAAATAGACTCTTTCTACATTTTAGTTTAGTTGTTTAACAGAATTTCTTAATCAGCACAACTTAACTTATAAAAGAAATCTAGGCTAATAAAAATATTTTTAGGTGAACAGTCTTAAATATATCCTCTGACTAAACCCAAAGTATTCATTTTTAGAAAAATTTGTACATAAAATTCTTAAAAGAAAATTTAATGAATCAGTTTTAAAAAAAAGGACAACTCTAATTTAGTTTCTTATAAAAGAAGCTGGATTTGGATTCAGGAAGACTAGCATTCAATTGTGTGACTCCTGGGGCAAGTCACTTAACCTCTGTTTGCCTCATTTTCTTCAACTGTAAAATGAGAATAGCGCCTAAACCCCCTCCCCCACACCCCACAGCCTGCTATGAGGATCAAATGAACAGTACCCAGCACATAGTAGGTGCCTAATAAAATATAATTTTATGTATTTAATATAAATATATTTCTATAAAATATAAATACAATATAATAATAAAATACCCTTCTCCCTTCCCTCTGCGCTCATTTGTCCATCAGGAAAAAGTTGCTAAACACCTGAAATACTTCAAATATATAATAAGAGAATGAACTACTACTACTAGTACATTTATTGCCACTTGTTATTTTTATTTGGTCAAACTGTTTCCTACCAATTTGGTCAAACTGTTTCCTACCAAAAAGACTCTGGTCAAGCACGGACTCAATACATATTGAATACTTTTTCTATGTGCTTTTAAAGAAATAAAAAAACTATTTTTTATAAAAATCATATTTCTATTTTAATTATATCTCTCAGCTTCAAGAATTTTCTTTGGCTGTCCCTCATACTTGGATCACTCTCCCTCCTCCACTCTTGACTACTGACAAATCTGGCTTCCTTTAAGTTTCAACTAAAATCCCATCTCTTACAGGAAGCCTCTTAGCAACCTTTCTTAAATTTAGTGCCTACTTTCTGTTAATTATTTCCTATTTATCATATAAATAGCTTGTTTTTGTAATGGTAATGGTAATTTGAAGATCTTCCCAGCCCCTTAATAAACCTAAGGGAATCTGAAGACCTTCCTTGCTTTGAAAATAAACTCTGTCCCCTAATAGGCTGAATGTAATCACATGGAACCTGTGGTAGGAGGAGTATCCTGAAGGGTAGAACAGAACCCAGAGGAAGCTGGGAGTCAGAGCAAGCTAGATAGCTGGGAGGAGTGGACACTTCCAAGGGAGACAGTTAGACTTGTGAGTAAATATTGGTCTTGTGTTGGTTTGTGGGAAGGCTAAAGGATGATGTGGCTCTCTGCTAAGTTGTGGTGCCTTAACGTGTATTTTGCTATAATAGATGTGGCCTCCTGGTGTTGGGATTTGGTTTTCTAGCGTCTGAATAAATGTTTTGTTTCTACCTTGTATAAGGAGAGTCTGTTATATTTTGCTATCAAGCACTATGCAAGAATATTTATAGTCATCTTTGGTGCTGTGAATATTGCATTGGTGCTACCGCTTTGTATTTATGTTTGCATGAGGTTTCCCCCTTGGATTATAAACTACTTGAGGGCAGAGACTATCTTTTGTCTCCTCAGCATTAAACATAGCACCTGGCACTTAATAAATGTTGATTGATTGATCAATTAAAAAGCAATTTCCACTTCAAAAACAAATCATTTGCTGTGAATAAAGATATAGTCAATTTCCTAGTGCTTGTATATTTACATGGATAGATAGGTTGTATGGATGTATGGATGGATGGATGGATAGACAGACAGATAAGAGTGCACGTAAGCTGGGGGATGAGGGCTCAGTACAGACTATTTCCAATGCATTTTATTTCCCTTCTTAAAGAAAGTCTCTATATTATAGATGTAAACGTTTAGACTCATTTATTTCTTATTCCTAAACCATATTTTCCAATATTCTATGTTCTATCATTGCATTTAAGTAGAAAATCAAATATATTTGACTTTATTTACAGCAGTGTTTCTCAAACTGTGTGGCAAAGAAGCCTGAAATACCCCAAATTTTCTTTAATGAACTTTATGTTGTTTGTTAATAAAAATTAAAAACAATAATTTTAGATAATAACAATAGTAATAGCAATAATTTTATGATTCAGGAAACTGAGGCAAAGAGATTAAGTAACTTGCACAAGGTCACACAAATATTAAGTGTCTGAGGTTGAATTTGAATGCAGATCATGCAAACAATTAAACAGTCTTTATTTGTCTCTCCATGGAAAATATGTGAACTATCCCACCATTTAAGGGCAACATTTTTTCACGTTTTATTTATGATAAAAATGATAATATTCATATACAGTTATCCATTCCACAAAACCAAGGGTAGAGGTCAGGTGCCATCTGAAAAATCTGCATAAAATTTTTTGGCCCTCCCTTCATACCAGAGAAGTCAGTCTGAATTTTTTCTTTTGAGGGGTATTTACAGTACTGAAACTCATTTTACATTTTCTTTGATTCATGGAATATCATGATCAAAGAAGCCATGAGAGTCTTATGACTGTCTGCTGCAGGGACTGTACTTAGGCTTATGTGTAAGAAGTCTTTTCAGTCTGGGAAAAACTAAGGCCTTAGAGGCAGCTAGGGGTAGCACAGTAGATAGAGTTTTGGGTTTGGAATCAGTAAGACCTGAGGTCAATTGTAATAATAGCACCTACCTCCCATGGTTATTGTGAAGATCAAGTGAGATAATATCTGTAAAGCACTTAACACGATTCCTGGCACATAGTAAGTTCCATAAATGTTAGCTATTATTATTATTGTACATTGTGCTCCTGAGCATCACCAAGGAGAAATCAGATTCATCTCCTCAGCATGACGCAGGAGTAGAAATTATGTTTATAGACTTAACTCATTTTCAAAATGCCATAGCTATTCATTCTGAAAGAGAACAAGTAGCATTAATCCTAAAGTAGAGAGGAAAATTAATCCTGCATAAAGCTCGTCATGAGACCCAACTAAGCCAGATAATTTCAAGGGCTGCTAGGGATACAACTTGAAGAAATACAACATGAGAAAAGGACAGTATTTTTACAAGAATTTAATTCATTCTCAATAAGAAGAGCAGAACCACCACATTTGGACTCAGTTCCCAACTTGTTATATGAAGAAATGGAAAGAACACTAAAGATACAGCAAGAAGATATATATCAAATTGTTTAAACATAGAAAAAAAGCCTTGAAAGATCTTATTTCCAAATATTTTAAGAAATACAGAAGACCATATCGGGAAAAATCACAGACAGTATTATTAATAGCAAAACAGGTCAAAAGAGATCAATAACTACTAACTCAAAAGGCCCAAAATTTTGTTTATAAAAATCACGATAATAAAAGTATCCCTTACAAAAGAAGAAAAAAAAACAAGCAAAGGTTGGCCCTTGAGAAAATTGTGTACTGTTTTAGGCAGTCATGGTAAAGTAGTTATTCTGTTTTATGTTTCGGCTATTATTCACACCCACCTATGGTTTCTTTTAAATCTCCTTTTAAATTTCCTTTTAAATCAGGAAACTTAAGTAAGTTATTTAACTAGCAGTGTAAAGTATAATTTTATGAAATATTGTGCATATGGAACTAAATTGATACCATAAATTAAGCAAACAAAAAAACTTGACGTAATTTTCTACAGTAGGCCAACAATCATCTAAACACTATCAAACTAGGTGTAAACAGAATTTTGCGCTGTTCAGGACATCTTGTACCCAAGAGAAACAGAAGATAGAATCCTTATCGGTGGTAATATTCTCCAAATGCTCTTATCTGTGGAGTACATAGTAATGAATTGCACAGTCAATCGAGAGAGATTACCCTAACAACCTAAAAAGGAAAAATCAAGTATCGTACAAACTATTGGACAAACACTGTGGAGAGGCAGTGAACTAGGCCTAGAACTTAACAAGCCAAAGACAGCAAGACAGACTGCATTTTCAGCAATCCTAAATTACTCAGAGACACACGAACACACATTACTATGTGACCTCTTTTTTAACGATGATTTTTTTCCCCTAATGATTTTCTTTGGCTAGAAAATCACACCACAGTTTCCTAACTATCAAATCTGCAGGTGATCTAAAAGCAATGAAGAAAACATATGATGAATATAAGAAGACTGTAGCATCTTACCAATGATTTCTTAAACAACACAATAGAAGGTATAATTTTCCTTAAGGTATTATTTGGTCAGAAACCATGGTGGAAGGATACATACCTCACTTATTCTATAAATCAAGAAAGCATAGTTGACCATCATCTGCTCTAAATTCAACAAGACAAAAGAAATTCTACTTTAGATAATCTAAATAGAACAGTCAGAAATCACAAGGCAAATGCCTTAATTACTAATAATAATTATTAGATGGCAACATTACCAATCAACTTGTACTGCTTGTTAAAAAAAAATATATTTTAGGAATACTACCACTTTTCCCTAATCCTGACAGTGCACTCTCTTAATGTTCTTAACCATCTTAACCTTTGATCAAGTTGACACAGACAATAATAGAAGAGGAAGAGATTAGTAAAGCTATTACTCATATTCCTAGCACCCAAATAAAGAGTAATGAAAAAGTATGAAATAGTACTGAATTAGAACAAGTTACTAAAAGATGAGATTTTTACCTTTGCTCTGAATAGCAAGACCTAGAATTCTGGACTGTAAAATGGAAAGTATTATAAAAAACAAAACGTAGCCTTTTTGTCCGACATCTTAGCTCAGAGGCGGCAGCAGCAGGAGTACCTGAGGCCTCATCATGCCTCCCAAGGATGATAAGAAGAAGATGGCGGCAAGTCAGCCAAGAAGGACAAAGATTCCCGTGGACAAGTCTGGGGGCAAGGCTAAGAATAAGTGGTCCAAGGGAAAAGTTCAAGACAAGTCAACAATCTGGTTCTATTTGACAAAGCAACTTACGACAAACTCTGCAAGGAGGTCCCCAACTATAAACTTTTCACCCCTGCAGTAGTCTCAGAGAGACTGAAGATCCGGGGCTCTCTAGCCAGAGCAGCTCTCCAGGAACTGCTTAGTAAAGGTCTGATTAAGCTGGTTTCCAAACACAAAGCACAAGTGATATATACCAGGAACACCAAGGGTGGAGATGCTCCAGATGCTGAAGATGCATGAAATGGTTCAACATTTCTGTGTAGATTTTTAAAAATAAACTTATTGGACTAAGAAAAAAAAAAACATAGTCCTATGTCTTATGTTTTTTTTTTACCTCTTGAAAGAAACATATACCCTATAATTCAATTTCCTTATTACCCACTAAATATGACAAACTCTTTCAATCTAACTTCAGTCCTCATCAATCCACTAATACTTTTCTTTCAATTTACAAATGATCAAATCACTAAATCAAATTGCATTTTCTCAGTTCTCAGCCTTGATTTCACTGCAGTATTCCAATTCAATAACATTTATTCAGTACCTATAGTTTTCTGTACTATAGTATCTACTGTAAGCACTTGAAGGTCTCTTCCAAAGGAAACATTCTAAAAGGTACTAAGAAATTTCATTCATTGGTGAGTGTTTGTTCTACATGGTAGGGGTGTGTGAGCATGCCCCAGTTCCCACTACTTTGAGACAAAGATGTATAGCTGGCCAAATGGTAGACATGTTCATCAAGTATATTTACCCATATAATGCATACTAACCACTCCTACTTCTGAAGGTTGTTTTGAGGATCAAATTAGATAATATCTGTAAAGTGCTTAGCACAGTGCCTAACACATAATAGGTGCTAAATAAATGCTTGCTTCTGTCCCCTACCAACCACTCTTTTCACCTTCTAGTGTTCACAGGAACATGACTTTCTAGAGAACATAATGTATCCTTTGTCTGTCTGTCCAACCGTCACTCTCCATTCTGTTTTCATTACTATGTGACCTCTCCTTTGAGGTTCACTCCATCTAGCTATATCACCCAGTCCACATCTTTGTTGCTGTAAGCTATTCTTTCTTTCTCAAGCTTTTGAGTACTTGGATCACAGTTTTCCTTTTCCCATCTTTATCCATCCTCATACTTAGAAACTTCAACATACTTACTGATGTCCCGCTGGCCTCTTATGACAGAGATTCCTTATCCTAAAAGGGGAGTCATAGCTTAGATTTCATCACCATTCTTAATTGTCCCAACTTCACCATCTGGACCCTGAAGTTTCCCTTCCCTACTATAAATCCCCATACTTCTACTTCTCCTACTTCATCAGTTCTCTTAAATCTATTCTTCATTCTCATAATAATCTCCAGTTCCATCATTAATCTCTGTTCTCTTCATCTATCACCTCTATTGACCTTACTTTCTTTTCTTCACACTTTTGACCTTGAAATTAACCAGTTCAATAATGTACTGTACTCCAATCTGGATTCCTTTGCCCCACCATTCACACTCTGCCAATCTGGACTCATCTCCACTATTTATCTTTTCTTCACCTATTTCTGCTAAATATTACTTATGGAAGTCACAAAACTCTGTCAGCTAGCTCCACAACAAACTCATGTTATTCGATTTTCATTTGGGACCTTACTGCTGCACAACCATCCTTTCATTCTTCCTTGATTTTTACACTTTCTATAGCAGCTGTTTCAAACTTTTTTTCTCTCTCAACCCCTTATTACTAATGCCTTCTTCTCAGGAAATAAGGATACTTCCTCTAAGAAAAATCAAGGTCACCTTTTAGGTGTTTCTTCATCTACAAGACCCCATACCTCAGAAGCCCTATATATTTTCACTCATTCTCTCCTCATTAACGGTTTGTATGAAAGAGGTGGCCTTCCTTATCAAGTCCAGACTTTTCTGTGTTCTTTATCCAATCCTCCATCTCCTCTCCGATCATACTCTATGGATCACTTAATCAATCAACAAGCCTTTATTACACTGTGTACTAGGCACTTTGCTAAGCACTGAGTATATAAAGAAAGGCAAAAAGAGTCCCCTGGCCTCAATAAGCTCACATACTAATTCTCTCTTTAAAATTCTTCAGTTCTTAGGGGCGGCTAGGTGGCGCAGTGAATAGAGCGCCGGCCCTGGAGCCAGAAGGACCTGAGTTCGGAGCCGGCCTCAGACACTTAATCCACACAAACAAAAACCTAGCCGTGTAACCTTGGGCAAGTTACTTAACCCCAATTGCCCTAAAGGGGCGGCTAGGTGGTGCAGTGGGTAAGAGCGCCCCTCGGAGTTGGGATGACCCGAGATCAAATCCGGCCTCAGAAAATGAGCCCCCACGCATAAATAATGACTACTAGCCGTGTAACCTTGGGCAAGTTACTTAACCCCAATTGCTTAAAAAAAAAAAAAATTCTTCAGTTCTACAAGTTCTTTCCCTGTTGTATCTATTACATATAAACCCAGGTGCCACCCCCTCCCCACACCTAAAAAACAAACAAACAAACAAAAAAAACCCACAACCCTTCTATCACCTCAAGCTATTAAACTTTATTTCTCCTTTTCACTACAAAATTCCTAGAATGAGTCTGGTTGCCTCCACATTGTCATTATTGACTCTTTACCCCAAACTGCTGCTACCATGCCACCAAGGACCTCAACTGCTAAATCCAATGCCCTTTTTTCTTGCAGTCTTCATCTGCTTAAGTCTTTGACCATCACCCCTCTTAACTTTTATTACAGTGTTCTCTAATGGTTCTCCTACCTATCTGACCATTCCTTTTTAATATCCTTTGCTACAAGAGCATTCATTCAATATCTCTTAAATATAGATGTCCCTCAATGCTCTCTCTCCCTGATTTTAATCTGTTCCCATCAATTCACCTCTATAGAGATGGTTCTAAATTTTTTATATACCCAGCTCTAATATCTCTTTTGAATTGTCCTGTATTATCCACTGTCCCCTGGACATGTCCACCTAGATGTCTCAAAAACAGCTTAAACTCAATATATTCAAAACAGAATTCATGTTCTGAGGGACCTAAACCTGTCCCTCCCTCTTCTAAACATCCCTATTTCTGTCAAAGTCAACTTCCTCATCTGAGGAAGGAACTCTGAAGCCGACTAAACCTCAGAATCAACATTCTTGATTCTTCCCTCGTCCTTACCTCCCACACACCAAGTCATGTAAGTTTTAGCTTTATAACTTTTCTCATATTTACCTTGGTTCATGTTCTCTTCATGTATCACAACTACTATAATAGCGTCCCTGATTGGTCTCCATGGTTCCAGTTTTCCCTTTCCTCTCCAACTCATACTCTATACAGCTGTCAAAATAATGTTTCTAAGTCATCTGTAATATACAATTACTTTGGTTTATTCACCAAAACTCCTCATTACTTATGTAATGAAGTGCAAATTACTTAATCCTGTATTTAGGACCTCTGACAAGTTGATGCTATACTACCTTTCCAAATTTATTCCTCTTTGGGACTGCTCCAGTCAAACTTCCTATTCTGCAAACTTTCTTGCACCCAGGCCTTTGCTGAAATGATTTCCTTTTCCAGGAAAGCCCTCTCCACCCATTTCCCAGTCTTTTGAATACTTTTGTTATTGTTGTTCAGTGGTTTCAGTCTTAGTCAACTCTTCATGACCCATTTGGGGTTTTCTTGGCAGAGATACTAAAGGGGTTTTCCATTTCCTTCTCCAGCTCATTTTACAGATGAGGAAACAGAGGCAAACAGGGTTAAGTGACTTGCCTAGGGTCACATAGCTAATAAGTGTCTGAGGCTGAATTTGAACTCAGCTCTTCCTGACTCAAGGCCCAGCACTCTAACACTGTACCACCTAGCCACCTATTACCTTTAAGGCCCATTTAGAAATGAACTTCTTTGAGGAAGCCTTCCCTAACCCACATCAAGCCAGAAGTGAACTTTCATAATATTGTTCATACTTTATATGAGCTTGTTTTGTTCTGTAATATAACCATCTGTTGCCTCTATAAGAGGATAAATCACATCTATACAAGGGCAGGATCTTGTCTTTCTACTTCCTCTACCCTTCCCCTATCTAAGATAGGACCTGGCATACAAAAAGAGTAATCGGGGCAGCTAGGTGGCACAGTGAATAGAGCAGCACTCCTGGAGTCAAGAGGACCTAAGTTCAAATCTGGCCTCAGACATTTGACACTTAACTAACCATATAACTTTGAGCAAGTCACTTAACCCCAATTGCCCTGCCTTCCCTTCTCCAAAAAAAAAAAGAAAAAGAAGAGTAATCATTTGATGTAGTGGAAATAGCAATGGATTTATAATACAGGGTCTGATTTTAGGTTGACGTTTTTCTACTTGCTGGCTGTACGACACTGGAAAGTCTATGTTTCAATTTCCTCATCTGCAAAATGTCAATAAATACGCTATTTACCACACAGAAGTGTTATACAAAATAATTTACTGAAAAGCATTCTGTGAACTCAAAATATAAAGTATTATTCTTACAAACACCTAACATACTTGTTGAATAAATTGTAAATGAGATTGTTTGCTGTCTTGGGGAGGGGGGAAGGGAGAGAGGAAGAAAAAAATATGGAACTCAAAATCTTATGAAAGTGAATATTGAAAACTATCTTTACATATAATTGGAAAAAGTAAAATATTAAGTGGGAAAAATATGTAAAAAATAAATGAATAAATTGTAAATTACCTATACCTTGAACTATCATTAATCCTATAAGTACATTAGACAGTCTAGGTCTATCTATCTAGATATATAGGAAAGAACTGGGATAGTTACAGAAGAGTATATTCTTAAAAATGCAGCTAAAAGAAAAATAAATATTCAATTCAACAAACATTCATGAAGCAACTACAATGTGCACAGCACAGTGTAGGAGGTAAGTATTTAAAGAATCTATATCCTGAAGGAGCTCACATGGGAGTAGAGGGGTTTGTCGCAACAAATTTACAAGTAAGTTAACACAAGGTAATATAAAATGAGAGCACTAGAAACTGGAGAGCAGCAGAAAACCAGGAAGACTTCACAAAGTAAGTGGCAACTAAAAGCAAAATTTTGAAGAAGGTAAGGATTCTAAGAGCAAAAATGAGTAAATGTTGCATTCTTGGCATGGGGAAACAATCTGTGCAAACTCACAGAGATGAGGCATAAGAAACAGCTAGGAAGTCAGCTTGCCTAGAACAAAAAATTAAAAGTTTGGAAATGTACATTGGGAGCCAGATTCCTAAGAGTTCCCTAATTCGAGGTGGCTAGGTGGCGCAGTGAATAGAGCATCGGCCCTGGAGTCAGAAGGACCTGAGTTCGGATCCGCCCTCAGACACTTAAACAAACAAAAACCTAGCCATGTGACCTTGGGCAAGTTACTTAACCCCAATTGCCCTCCAAAAAAGCAAAAAATGAAAGGAAGGAAGGAAGGAAGGAAGGAAGGAAGGAAGGAAGGAAGGAAGAAAGAAAGAAAGAAAGAAAGAAAGAAAGAAAGAAAGAAAGAAAGAAAGAAAGAAAGAAAGAAAGAAAGAAAGAAAGAAAGAAACTCTGTCTCTGATTCATTCAACCTCTTGCCCAGAGTAGAATTCTAGGGACTGTGTCAAATAAATCAGAGGCTTAATTCTTTTTTTATTTTTTTGGAGGGCAATTGGGGTTAAGTGACTTGCCCAAGGTCACATGGCTAGGTTTTTGTTTGTGTGTGTTAAGTGTCTGAGGCCAGATCCAAACTCAGGTCCTTCTGACTCCAGGGCCAGCGCTCTACTCACCGTGCCACCTAACCCCCAGAGGCTTAATTCTTTTAAAAAAAAAAAAAAGAGAGTTCCCTAATTCTAGCACACTAGTAACTGTAAAAGCAACTAGGATTTTAAGACAGGATAGCAGGAACCAGGGCAAAAATTTCCTTCTGAATAAATAAAAGCCAAGTTCTGCCCTAACACTAGTATTTTCTGACATCTGGCAAGTCATAATCATGTTGCACCTGACTTTAATTATCTGAAAAACAGGAATACTATACTTCTATCACTTATCTCAAGGATGGTGTGAGGATTCAATGTATACAACACTTTGCAAACCTTGAAGCATTATATGTGCATCAGTTACATTATGCCTAATACAGTCTTAAAAACTAGAGTTAGTGTACCTGTTGAGAAGCATATTATTTGTCATATAATAAAAACCAGGTTCTACATTGAGGATGACAATGGGCCATACCAAAAGCCGTCCATATCAGAGACTGGCAAGCAGTTCAGTGAATTGAATACTGAGTTAGAAGATACCTGGATTTTATTCCAATCTCTATTGAAATGCTCTGAAACTATAAACAAACTTGATTCAACAAAAGAAAGCCAATAATGTCTGCCTCCATCTACCTCAAGAAATAGTATAAAGACAAATGAGATAACAGATATGAAAATGATATGCACTCTTCTGAGGAAAAGGTCTAAGCAAATCCACAATTATTAGAAATACTCAGCAGCAAAAACAACTGACAAAGGATACAAAGAGTTCTTATACATCTGAGACAAGGAAATTAGTTTAAACTGAAGTTGGAAGAATTAAAATTAGACGGAATCATGGGACCTTATAGAATGAAATTAAGTTACAAAAGAAAGCTGCAGAATATCTTTTTTCTAAAGGATTTTTAAAGCTGAAGATAAAAAAAATCAACTGTTAAAGTCACTTTAATTTGTAGGCCACTACAAATTTGTAGGTAGCACAGTAGACAAAGCCCTCCTGGTAGATAAAACCCTGGACCTGGAGTTAGGAAAATCCGAGTTCAAATCTGGCCAAAGACATATACTAGCTGTGTGACCCTACGTAGGTCACTTAACCTGTCTGCTTCAATTTCTCATCTGTATAATGGGGATAATAATCACACCTACTTGCTAGGGGTGGGCAGCTAGGTGGCACAGTGGATAGAATGAAGGGCCTGGAGTCAGGAAGACTCATCTTCCTAAGTCCAAATCAGGCCTTAGACACTTACTAGCTAGCTGTATGACCCTGGGCAAGTCACTTAACACTGTTTGCCCCATTTCCTCATCTGAAAAATGAGCTGGAGAAGGAAATGGCAAAACCAATCCAGCATCTTTGCCAAGAAAACTCCCAATGGGGTCACGAAGAGTCATACACAATTGAAGAGTCATACATAACTAAAACGACTCAATAACAACCACTCAGGCCTCGAGTGGAACAAAATGAGATATTTGTAAACACTTTAAAAGCCTAGTGCTACAAAAAGGTTACCTAATGGTGGTGTTGTTATATAGTATTAGACTTGTTGTAAGCCTTAACTGAAATTATGGGAATGAACCAAAAGAATTATAATGGAGCAAACTTCTGAGTGTATACACTTAGTAATTTTTTCCAAATTTACATTTAACATGCAAAAATTAATAGATGAAAGCACTGTTGCATCAACAGGTGTTACTCTTAAAATCTCAGAGATCAATAAGAATACAAAGTACAACCCATGTAGACTAACAAGTCATAGCAAGTACATACCAGATGAAATTAGGGTCATGGACAAACATGCAGACATGCTTTAAAAAATAATACTTGCAAAACTTGTTACCAGTTCGCAACACCTGAAAGCTTTGCTCCTACTTAAATATGATGTATCTTTTAACAATAAGACAGTCACATAAAATACTACTTTTTCAGTAGTACTTTCTATTTTCATTAAAACTCTTGCTTGTCTTGGGGCAGCTAGGTGATGAAGTGACTAGAGCACCGGCCCTGGAGTCAGGAGGACCTGAGTTCAAATCCGACCTCAGACACTTAACACACAAAAAAACTAGCCCTGTGACCCTGGGCAAGTCACTTAACCCCAATTGCCCTCCAAAAAGCAAAAAAAACAACAACAAAAAAAAAAAAAAAACCTCGTTTGTCCAAAGTCTCTCTCAACATAAACTTACTTGATATATTAATCCTACACCAACTGACAAGGGCTGTCTCACTTCACCTCTCTAGGTTTCAGTTTCCCAATCTGTAATATGAAAGGGCGAACTAGATTACATCCCATGCCCCTTTTTGATGTTACACACTATAATTCTCTAATTAGTTGTCCAAATAGTATTATTCTGGTATAGAGGTAATGAATAAAGGTTGATCCTCCTATTCAAAAGATGAAAATTTTCTTTTTAGTTCAAACAGAATCTAGTTTTAAGAAATATCATTCTAATTTCCAGACTGACATAAG
Organism: Gymnobelideus leadbeateri; assembly: GCA_011680675.1. NCBI lineage: Eukaryota > Metazoa > Chordata > Mammalia > Diprotodontia > Petauridae > Gymnobelideus > Gymnobelideus leadbeateri. The sequence goes on along the minus strand of WOXC01007399.1, from coordinate 192,459 downwards.
CTTATATTAATGCCACTGCCAGTTGCTTATGTTAATATTGCCTTGTTAAAATATCCAGTATTACAAGTATTTTCACAAATCCCCGAATGTTTACATTGTTTGAAGATGCTTTCCTTTCACCTATTTGCTTTTTGCATGTCTTTCTTCCTGATTTCTCCTCCCCTCCTTGCTCTCCACATCTCCTTAATTATGTCCAAGTTAACTGCCTGCCTCTTTGCTGCCAGTCTCTAGGTATCTCCATTGAAGAATGTTCTATGACGTCACCCTTCAGTACTGAAAAAGAGACTAAAATAAAAGGCATATCTGAAAATCACCAAGTTCTTCCCCTCCCCCCCCAAAGTCACCTATTTATTTCTTCCCTATGTAGCCAAACTACTAAAATAAATTTCTAGCATCACATCTCTTGAATCTCATCTCCTTGTTTGGCTTCTGTCTATTGAAATAATGTATGCCAGAGTCTTCAAACAGGCTCAAATTTTTGTCAGCGAGACTTAAGTCTCCATTCTCATTCTGTTAACTATACACGTGTATTTCTTCAGTCAGAGAAAGGATATATTCTTAAGTATTGTTCTCACTCTTTCTTCCAATTAGGATTTAAAGTTGGAAGTGACCTGAGAGATAAGGTAATTCAATCCTTTCATTTTACATATTAAACTGAAGACAAAAGAAGTTAAATATTGGCTTTAAAAAAGACAGTAAATATCAGAGCTTTCTACATATTTCCTCAACATCTCCACTAAATATTTATTTATTTGTTTGTTTATTGGTCCCAGTAACTAAAAACCACAAATTTAAAACTAGGAGGTTAGTAGTAAGGGGGGGGGGGGGGGTTAGAAGTTTCACCTAGTTCAACCTACTCATTTTACAGATGAGGAAACAGAGACTCAGGACATAAGTTGCCCTGCCCTAGTTCACACAGAAATTGGCAAAGCTAGTTAAATCCCAGGACCTCTGACTATGTCAAACAATTTCTCCACAACACCATGATGCCTCACTAATCCATCTTTTCTTCTTAATGCAATAGGAGTAAAGACCTCACAGTAAGTACAACTGGAATGTCATATATAATGATTGCATGGCACATGGGTTACTTATATCGCCCCCATTCCTTTCCTCCCCAATACCCAAATGGACAAGTAGGACGAGTTTCCTCCCATGACTCAAAAGAGTCAGCAATTATTACATTCCCATGCTTAGATATACCCACTGACTTTGCCTCTTCTGACAATATCTTTAACTCTTCTTATAAAATTAAAATTGGCTTCCCGTTCATTCAAAATACATTTATTGAATACTCTGCCAGGTGAATGAGGGGAAGGAGAGATTTAAAGACTTAAAATAAGACAGGTTTGTTGTTGTTCCATCATTTTTTCATTCACATCTAACTTGTCATGTCCCCTTTTGGGATTTTCTTGGCAAAGATACTGGAGTAACTTGTCATTTCCTTCTCCAGCTCATTTTACGTATGAGGAAACCCAGGCCAACAGGGTTAAGTGACTTGCCTAAGGTCACACATCTACTAAGTTTCTGAGGCCTGGTTTGAACTCAGAAAGATGGGTCTTCCTGACTCCAAGCTGACACTATTCACTGTGCCACCTACCTACCAGATTAGCTGCCCACAAATACTTCATAATACTCGATCATCAAACCAGATACTTTGGCCCATATGGTTCATTCTTCGTTTCCAATATAATTTAATGCCCTTGTTCTACAGATTAGCAATATCTCAGTTCCTATCTTTACTCCTAAGAATGATCTCTGATGAGCTTTTAGTCATATATCTCCAACTGCCTATTAGGAATTTCAAATGTAATGGCTTGATAGGCATCTTAATCTCATCATGTCCAAAACTGAGCTCATTTATCTTTCCTACCCCTCTTTCAAACCTCTACTGAGGGCATACCATCCTTGCATTCACCCATGCTCCCAATATTATCATCATCCTTGACTAACCACTTCTGCTCACCCTTCACATAGAATCACTTGTAAAAACTCAAACTACCAGCTTGACATTTCTTAACAATCATCCTATCACCTCTGTCCTGAACCTCTGGCAAGTCTCTTTCTCTCTCTCCCTTCCACAAGTTTCTGCCCACTAAAATCCATCTTCCATCTAGTAGTAAAGTAATTCTGTTAAAGCACAATCATGCCACTCACTTACACAACACCATTGGCTCCCTATGACTTTTAGGATCAAATATAAACTCTGGCTTTTAAAATCCTTCACAACCTAGCCCCATATCTTTCCAACTTTGGTATTTATTACTCTCCTTAATGCATTCTGTGGTCAATCTACTATGGCCTTCTTGCTGGTCCTTTTACATTCTATCTCCTATCTCTCTGCCTTTGCACTAGCTATTCCTCATATCTACAATGCTGTCTTTTCTCAGCTCTACCTCTCAAAATCCCTTGTTTCCTTCAAAGTAAAGCACCTCTTTCTCCATCAAGTCCTAGCTTCAAACTTTCTCCATCAAGCCCCCCTTCTGTAAATATTAATATACGTACATACCATTTCACCACAAGCTTCTTAAGAACAGAGGCTATAATAAATGCTTTTGAAAATTTATCTAAGGCAATTCATTAGACTGAAAATAGATAACAACTGCAAAAACATTTCTATTCTTATAAATTCTTAAAAATGCATTTCTACCAGTAAATTGGGGGGAGGTGGAGAATTCTCAGTCTTTCATTTAAAAGGGAATATTTTATTTAGGAATTAAATATGTAAGATGAAGTGTTAATATATTGCCCCCCAGTCTTCATACCCCTAAATTTCTTTAGGAAAAAAAATATTCAGAAGTGAAAAAAAAATGAATATAAAGCTAGCTACAACACAACATGACTATAATATCCATATATACTAATATACTATTATCTTAAATACAAGAGTAAGACAGATTTCCACATCTAAAGGACACTGTCATTTCAAATAGTCATAGCCTTCTTGGTTTCAGGGTTTCTTTTAACTGACTCAAAGTGAATAGAAAGAACACTGGCCTTCAAGTAATTTTGGAAAGCTGGTTATATCTGTGTGACTCTTAGGTCACTGAACTTCCTTTGCGTCTAAGTTTTTTCTGCTACCAAAAAAACCCAAACAAATAAATAAAAATATCAACACCTGTCCTGACAACCTTAGAGGGCTAAGACAAAGGAAGGATTGAATGAAATGACAAATAAGAGAGTATTCTAAAAAACACATTATCAGTATATAAATATGAAGTATTTTATTACTGTTAATATGGATATTGGTCATTCTGATCAGGCCTCAAAGGACTATAAAGTAGCTGGTTGTAACATCTATTTGTTCCTCTAGATTAAGACCGAGAAACTCAATGTTTTGATTACTCAAAAGATTCCTAATAGAGCATATACAGCATATCTGAAGGTTCAGAAGTTGGGATACTTCTCTCCACATTGTAAGGAACTAAACGTTAAGTTTCTTTAAAAACAAAATTTTGGAAACCTATGTTACACATGATAGATGTTAATAAGTTAAGAACTATAAATTGTATTTTTACAAAGTATTTTTCTTTTCCCGCAAATTTTTTATATCTATGCTTTTTATGGAAATTGTGTATTTTTAACAACCACTTAAAAAAAATCATTACTCAAGTATCAGTTATTTTAGGTGAATCATTTTTAAGGATTATCAACAGGTAATAAACATGGGACACAGGTATATAACACTGTGATGGAAGGAGATAAGTCAGAGTAGGACAACAAAATAAACTAATTGATAAGATGGGGAAAATGAAGTCAAAGTCAACATTTAAGACAAGATATTTGCATTTTGTTGTTCACTGGGTGGTATTGTGATAGAGATATTTGTGTGTATTTAGAAATGTTATTAAAGGTTTGTGTGTACACACCCTTATACACTGAGTAAAATAAGAATAAAAATTAGTTTAGTCTCCAATGTTTTCTTCTATTCATTTCATAAAGCAAAATGGGAACATGTCTCTAAAAATTAGCTAAGCCAGAGACAGAGAATTAGGTTTGTGGTAGTGTGCATGGTGCATGCGTGTGCTAAAATTTTAAACATTTCCTTATAAAATGTTGATGAGGACCAAAATATGCCACTTATACAGAAAGTGAACTATTAGTGAACTTTTTCTTAGGTATCATCCATCAAAAGTATTAACATTTGACAAAGACATAAGGGATTTAAAAGAAAATAAGTGTAAGCTAAGGCTTTACTTGGTATCATTTTTCTGAAAATGAAACTAAATATGTATTTTATACCAAAATTAACTAGACTACCACCCAAGAAGAGTTTCAAAATTACATTGTACAAAGTACCTCATTTTCACTGTGTGCCACTATCAAAAAGTCATTTGACCTTATTCTATTTTTTCTAATATAGTTATCTACTTTTATTACCTGTTGGAGGTTCACTAATATTAAAATTTAATGCCTGTGCAAGTTTATTCACGGCCAGTAAAGTCGTAAATTGGTCTGATTTTTTTGGAAAGCAATATTGAACTTATATAATAAGTTATACAATTGTTCATACCCTTTGACATAAGAATCGCACCACTAAACACCCTTCAAGGTATTATTAGGAGGAGGTTATTAACAGGAAAAAAAAACAATCTGTAAAAAATACATTCCTAGAATCACTACTTATATTATCAAAAAGTTAGAAAAATACTATGTATCCACTGAATGGAAAATGGTTGAAGAAACTGTGACATACAAAAGAAATGAATGTCATTTCACTTCAAGGCATTCAAAGAAACATGGATATTTAGACTGACAAAAGTGAAGAATGAAGACTCAAAATAATATACACACTGACAACCATGTAAATAAAAACAATGTAAACAGTAACAAACCTCAAGTTAAATACAACGGATAACATGGACTAATACTTTAAAAATTATAGGACAAAAATCATAATTCTTGGGCAAGTTACTTAACCCCAATTGCCCTCCAAAAATCATAATCACAATCACTCTTTTGTGCTGTTTCATTTAAATATTTACAGGAAATAAACTTTCATTTAGAGTATGTGTTCATGTTTTATTAAAACATAATTTATCAATAAATTTTTGTATAGAAGGTTAACTACTATCATATTTTCATAGATGAGACTAAGGTATAATGGTTTAGTAAATTATCCAATGTAACAAAACTGCAAAGTTCTAATAATGTAAAGCATAATATTTTATAAGTTATTATTAGAATATGGAGAGATAAATGCTTGAATAAGTTTAAACTGTTCTTATACTTTGTTACCAAGAAACTTTTCATTAAACCTTGATACATTCCTGAAATTTGTACATGATCTAACAATTGCTGACAAAGTTTAAAAGTCTCATTTTATACTGATACTCTCTATAGGATGGAATGTATTCGTTTTCCACTGTAATTCTCTAATACAGGCAACTAGCTGCATCCTTTTTGAAACTGTTTAAATAACATTATAGTGAGAAAGTCTTTGGGAAATTGATATATTTTTTCAAAAATTTCTTCTCTTGCAACTCTCCCCCCCAAAAAAAAAATTATAAAAGAAAAAAAAAATCCAGTAAGATAGAAGCTAAATTTCAATGAAAAAATCTTGTATAAAAATTTTTTTTCTGTATTTATCTAAGAACCTTTAAATCCTAACAAAGAGCTATTGTGAGGTTGATAACCAATTCTTTTTTAAAAATCTAATTACCATCTATTTGAAAAGCAAGTATAAAATTTGAAAACAATAAATGTCACGTGTTCAAAGTAGTACTGGGAAAAATTAGGTAATTTTAAAAGCAATTTTAGACTCTACAGATAAATATTTGTAAAGTATATTTATCTACATCACAAGAATATTCCAATGGTGGCCAAAAAAGTTTTGAGCCTCCAGGTCTCTGAAACATAACCCAAACAAATACAAATACCAAACAATCAAGTATTCCCAAATACTCATCATCATCCCTTTTATGTTTTCAAACACTGACTTTAAATAATGATGCACAAAGCAAGAAAAGATTACACCTGTCTTCTATTAAATACAATGTATTTACAGTCTTCTATTGAGTACAATATTAAATGTGTAAGAAGGAAAAACAAAACAGTATTTTGTAAACATTAACTACTTGCCTAAAGAATGTCATTGAACCTGACTCCCAATGCTTGAAAGAGACAAAAAAGAGACATAGATTAACTGAAACAGTCTCAAATACAAACTAGAACCACATTTTATTTTTAAAGAGTGGAATAAGAACTATCTAGCGCTGGGTTAAGTTAAAAAAATTAAACAATTCTTTGACCCTCTATAGTAAGGAATTTTTGGTACAATTTGCATCTGTCTTGGATCTGGTTACTAGTTTACCTACAATATGGTCCTATAGCATGTACTCCCAAGACAGCATTGTACTGAAGTCCCACCCAATACATGGAGAAAATCCTTCCAACAATGACTATCTACAACTTGTAATTTTTGAGAACTGCCAAAAATCACAGTTCTCAAACCCCTAGAAGTCCCTGAGAGACTTTCAGGATATTCCCTAGGTCAAAACTTTTCATAATACTAAAATATTTTAGTTTCTACTAACAAGGTAAACATCAATAGATATAACCCACAAAAACAACAACTGGGGATGGAGGTATAGTCTCAGTAACTTTTTGGTAGTGTAAAAGAAGTCTAGAGAATAAAAAGTTTTAGAACTGTTGGCCTAGAGAACTGAAGCTAAGGAACTTAACCACAATTCCACACCACGTGTCAAATCCACATCTTTTTTGACCCAAAAGCAGGCCCCTCTATCTAATATACTAAAATGTTTACCATTACTGAGTCTTTTACTAGTAATATATAGGCCACTATGAAATACGTAAGTAGGCATTAAGACTGAAGGGAGGGAGCTGGCTAGGTAGTGCAGTGAACAGATCACCAGCCCTGGAGTGGGGAGGACCAGAATTCAAATCCGGCCTCAGACACTTAACACTTAACTAGCCCTATGACCTTGGGCAAGTCACTTAACCCCAATTGTTCTCCCCAAAAAAGGGCAAAAACAATAAAAAAAAAAACTGCAGGGAGGACATATGCTTATAATATAGTTTTAAAGAACCGAATGTCTAAGAAACATGATTCTAGATAATAAGAAAAAATTTTTTTAACCAAATGCTCTACTATCAGACAGGAAAATGCCATATTTGAGACAATTTTCCAGAAGTGATAATGGGATGTGCACGGATCCTATGCCAATTTTCCACATCCTACCTTTTATTCACCCCCACATCCAAAAAAAAAAAAAAACCTGTTACAATAGAAAAACTAAAGTCAGAGGGCGAGGATGTCACTGCATGGTATGATATAAAAAGTGCTTGATTTAGAGTCAAGAGACCTGGGTCAACCAAATCTTGGCTTAACCACTGACAACCTTGTATATTCTTCCTTAACTCTAAAATGAAGAGGCTGGATAAAATGATCTCTAAGATCCTTCCCTGTTCCAGCTCTAAAGCATGATTATATTCCACACCAAGTCCACCTTGCTCTCCAAGTCTTGCAACTACAGACCAAAACAATTGCTCAGAACTTTCTCTGACTAACTTGCACCTGTTTGTATAGCACAATTATGACTTTATCATAATATCCTATTCTAGTACTCGATCATAACAATATAATGCTGATTTATGTTGTCCTGGACAAAGAATTAATCCCTAATGACCAAATTAGGATCATCTCCACAAGAAGATAAAGTAATGAAGTAGGATTTTTGTGGAAACCAAAGAGAAGTGACATAAAGTTATTATCTTTATAACAGATAAAAGATTGGAGAAGCGAGCCAATCACATAGCAGGAGAAAAAAAAGAGATGGTTAGCAAAATTGGTACTTTGGAACCCAGAAAACATTAAAAGACTTAGCTTAAGAAATGCCTTAAGCATATTGGGTAGATTAAGATTTTAGAGAAGATGGATAAAAAATTCACAATGAGTAAGTACATGGAGATATGCATCAATGGAAGGAATATTCATATGAAATTAACCACATTGTGAAATATATGATCTTAAGCTCCCATACATATATGTATGGATGTACACATACACACATATATAAATGGAGGGGCACATATATACACATGCAAACATACTCATCTCTTCTTATTCATATATCTTGCTTGCCAATGTGAAGAAGGAACTGTGTCTCATATTTCTTTCTCTTGAGACCTATTTTGGCTAGCATGGTACTAGGTATATAAAGAAGGCACTCAAAAATTACTTTTAAGTGACCCATGCATGTACCCATGCCTGCTACTCTGTGCATACTACAGTATTTCAAAGGGCATGGTTAAGGAACAAAGCAAAGTTAATTGGGCCACACAAATCAACAAGCATATTTAATATTAAGTATCTATTATGTGCCAAATAATATGTGCCTTAGGTGTCCTCTTGAGGTGAGAGCCCACAAATTTGAGCATAACTAGATGGTACAGTGACAAGAGAGCTAACCAACTTTAGACAAATTTTTAGATAAAGTGTATTATGTAATTAAGTGCTATGTTAGCCTAGATTTAAAAATAAATAAAACAGGAATCCAAGTAAATACTGGGCATTTCTATCACATTCAGAGTGCAGATCTTTGTGTATTTCAAAATGAAATGAGTAACAAGATTTCTTGATGAACTATTGTCATATAAAAGAAAGGATATAGTCATTTAAGAGACTGACATCAGCAGATTAAATTGAAATCCACGAACAAATTTCTGAAGGAAAGAATATGTAGTAATATTTTCTAAATTTCTTAATCCTAAGAATTATATATAGTTTTCATCTTTATCACTAGCATTACAGCAGAACAGGTATGCCATTTTGTTAGTGTATATAATAGTACAATCTGTATGCAGTTCTTTTATTTATCATCTGACACCCCTAAACCCTTAATCAAAATTAAAATTATCCTGATCAGTAATTCATTTATTTTCATGTAAGGACAATTTCTCAATAGAAGTATGGGTGAAAACTATTAGCCCACTAAAAAAAAAAAATAAGAGAAGAAAAAGGAGAATTGGTCTTTAGGACACTTCAAACATTGTAGAACTACTGAATAAGTAGTTTCAACAAAAACAAGTCCCTGGAAACTTTTTAAAAAATTATGTGTGTGTGTGTGTGTGTGTGTGTGTGTGTGTGTGTGTAGGAAAGGAGAGTTTCAATGACTATGAATGTCTCCCAGCTGTCTATAACAGCAATATATTAAGATGGTACCTGTCCTCAAGTAGTTTATATCTTGTTCAGAGGACAAGGCTACAAGACCAAAAGAGAAAAGTTATACAAGAGAGGAAATATATATGTGTGTGTGTGAAGTTATGGGATTCCACAACTTAACAGCTTGTGATCCAAAAACTTTTCTTCAAAATTGATCTATGTGTCTCTCTGGGCAGTTTTCTATAGAAACAATGTTCCTGTGTATGGGTTCTCAAGCCTGTTAAATTCATAATGTATCTAAACTAACAAACAAAACTAAAAAAATTAAACTATCAACAGTATCTAACTAGTGTTGAGGAATGTTTCAATGGAGAAATACATTTGTACATTCCAACTTCAATGCCCATTCTCCAGCTGTGGCCTCTAGATTAAGGCAAAGTGAAAAGGAAAACATTCCAAGTCATCAGCAACTCCCAAAGTCTATCTACATCTAAGAAGCCACCTCTCCAGGACAATTACTTTCCTGGATTTTCTGAATTTCGTAACAAATGGCAGTTGCCCCCAAGAAATAGTAACTGACTCAGGAACTTTTTCATATTCTTAAAACTCAAGTCAGGAACTTCCGGGCCTGGAAAAACCACTTAGAAAAAAAGTATAGTACAGATAATAACTAGTGGGGTCAGTCAGAAAAGAAACAGTACAATGCTGAATGGAGCTAAGAAAAAGAGGTGAGAATTAAAGGCCAATTACAATTTGAATAAGCAGAACAAAGGGAGAATGGCATTCCAGATAGAAGGATAAGTAAGAGCAAACACATGGCAGTTAAGTTCCAGTAGCAGTGTAGTTATTAGAGGGTGTTTTCAGTTTAGTAGTAGAAAATAAGACTAGATAAGTTAACAAAAAATCTCATCAATCTAATGACAATGTCAGAAAGAATTCATCTTTTTAAAAATTGGAAGAATTTAAATTGCTCCAAAAGCCAGTATACCTAACCAAACCAAGTGCTCAATGTACTGAGGTTCACTAGTGCAAAATAAAAAAGTGTTTATTCTCCTAACAAAAAAGAAAAAGGGCAGAGACACACGACTTTCTTTTAAAGTATTGTCTCCATACTTCTACTTAATAAAATGGTAATGTTGTGACCCACTGTGCAGGGAGTCACAAGATCCCATGAACTAAATCTCTTAGTTTTCTCCTCACTAAAAAGGTAATAATCTATTATTTCCAAAGTGAGCAAGGACTTCTGCACCAAAGCTCCATCTCTGAAGGCTGGTCTTTCCTAATTTTGATTTAGGGAGCTAAAGCCTAGTATGTTCCATACCAGAGAATTACAGTGACATTAAAATGAGTCATAACTTTATCAAGAGTGGTGAAGAATGAAGAGAATGAAGACAGGGTCCCCACCTTGCTCTCTCCTTGAGTAAATTGGTGAAATTATCAGACACTAAAACCAAATCTCAAGTTTGGGGGCTGGGGAAAGGAAAGGGAAAAGGAAGCAACCTTTCAAAGCAGCAACTTCTTATTACTTAGTAGGTGGTACATAAAGAGTAAATTCAGTTACAGGGAAAAGGTCAATGATAAGAGTAGGCTAAAGACATGAAAAGCTAGGCCCTAGGTTGGTTTTTTTTTTTTTGGGGGGGGGGGACGGAAAAGGGAAAGAGAAAAGGGAGTAGTCTACAAAGAAAGACTGAATAAATGACATGATCTGTGAAGTGAGAGACCTTAAAACTCCCAACACTCCTGGGATTAAGCTGGGTTCCATCTTCCTATGAGGCCCTGTAATTAAGGTGCTAACTTGAGGGGGTGCAATATGGGAAAGAGCAAAATATAAAAGGGGGGAGAGTGGTAAATTAGAGAAACCATTTTTAAAAATTTTATTCCCTTATCTGAGAGAATCAAAACTAGAGGAACCTTAAAGTATGTCCCATCCCCACCCGAGGGGTTGGCTGGAGGGGTTGGCTGGGGGAGTTCAGAGTTTTGGGGTTTGGGCAGGGAGTGAGAAGGAATAGATGGGGGAGACGAGGCAACCAGAGGCCTTTCCTTCCATCCACCCCTCAGTACAATCAAGGCCCCAGGCAGGGTTAGCCTAACTGGGGAACGCCATGAATGGGAGCTGAGAGGAAAACCCAGACCTGGCCCAACAGGCGCCCAGGGCTGGCCTGAAACGGTGCAAAGGGGGCTAGGGGAGTGTGTATATGTGTGTGTATGAGAGTGTGTGTTTTGACGGGGCTTTAGATCCATTTCATTTGTGCGGGGTGACTGGCCTGGGTAAACAAGGCTGGCTGTGTGGGAGGGGGTACTAGAATTGGTTCTTGGAAGGGGCAGTCAGGTCAGCGGGGAGGGGGGGAACGGTGAGAGGGGGGAGACATGGGGCGGAGAGGGGCAGCCCCGGGCCCCGGACGCTGCCCCTTCCACAGGGAGGCTATCAGGATCAGAGGAGAGAAAAGACAGGAAGGGGGGGAGCGCGGATCCGGGAAGGGGGGGGAGCGCGAATACGGGGGGGAGAATATGGGGGTACAGACCCAGGAGGAGGGGGTGGGGGGGGAGGCAGCCAGGTGGCACTGGCTGGACGCCCGGGCCTCGCCAGGGCCTGGGGGACCTACCGGGCTCGGCAGCGGGGGGTGGCAGGGCGTCCCGGCGGTGGCTCCTCTCATGCTGAGGCGGAGGCAGCGGCGGTGGAGACGGCCTGAGGAGCGGGAGGAGGCGGCGGCGGCGGCGGCAGCAGAGGAGGAGGAGGTGACGGCGGGGAGTCCCGGCGACGGCCGCCTCCGCCGTACTGCATCCCTCCTTCCCTCCCCACCCGCTTCCTCGTCCCCCCGCTCCGGCTTTCCAAACTTCTTCCCCGGGATAAACAGACCCGCCGCCAGGGGCGGCCGCCTCAGACTCTCCCCCCTCCCCCCCCACCCGCCCCCGGCTCCTCCTCACACAGGCTCCCCCACCCCGCGGCTGCCGCCGCTGCCGCCGCTGCCGCCGTGCTCGGGCTCGGGCTCTGGCTCCCGGGCTCCAGCTCCCGGGCTCCGGCTTCCTAGTTGCGACGAAAGCCCCGGCCAGCTTTGGCGCATGCGCTATGCCGCCGGCTCCGTGGGGTTCTCCCTCTAGTTCCTTCCCCTACACTCCGGCCCGCCGGACGCTTCCGGGCGTGCGTAGGAATCCGTGTCTCCGGGTTTTAGAAGCTGCAGCGTCGGAGTTGGGGGAGGGGAGGAGTAGAGGGAGGGGAAGAAACTGAGGTCCTGGGGCTAGAAAGCAGCCCCGCCTTCTCCAGTCGCACCTCCAGCTGTGCTGGGGAGAAGGGGATCAGGAGAGCCCATTGGTAGCGCTGTAAAGCCCAACGCTACAAGAGCCCATCCGTCCCTTTCCAGGAACCATGCTGTCTAAAGATACAATGATTCCCCCAGCCCAGGGGAAACATTTAATGTGTTTGTTACGTGAGTTCCCTCGTATTTTGTTTCTTTTCCTTGTTTTCCAATTTATCCAATGTTGGGTAGATGCGTGTTATCCGAGGTCCGGGCTGACTGCCCTAACAGAAGCACCCAAAGGTCAGAGACTAGATCTGGGTGTGAATTTCTTGTCTTTTGCATCTTTGCAGCAGAATGTCACTCAAGTCTCTGTCTCTCCCTGTCTCTCTCTGTCCCTTTCTCTCTCTCTCTCTCTCTCTCTCTCTCTCTCTCTCTCTCTCTCTCTCTCTCTCTCTATGTATATTGTTTTCCCCTTGACAGTAAATGTACTCAACACTATGCTATTAGGCTCTTGGAATATAGATGTGAAAAGGACCTGAGAGTTGCACTTTGTGTCTAGATTCAGGAGGAAACAGACTCAGGAGAATTTAAATAACTTGGTCATGGAGGTAGTGACACAAGTAGGTTTTGAACCCAGGTCTTCTGCTTCCAAATCCGGTGGGTTGTTTTGGGGTTTTTGTTTTGTTTTGTTTTCCCAGTGAGAGGGGAGAAAAAGGGTAAGACAACAGCCTCTCTAGGGTCTTTCAGAGAAGGCAAGATAGATGTAATCATGAGTTAAGAGAAAAGTATGGAACAATAGCATACCTTAAAGGTGCAAATGTTTGGCCCAAGTACTAGCAGCCCTGTGCTACCAATCAAAATACCAATAAATGTTTGAAGCAATAGGCTCCTCCGGATCCCTTTCTCCAGACTATTGTAATGCAAACAAGACTAATAAAAGCTCGCATTTTCAGTCAGCTTTATGTCAACAAAGCACATTCTTCACTACAACCCATTGAAAAAGGTCTTACAAAGAGTTATTTCAAAGCACCAAGTGGTGTGAGTATTCCCTCTGGCAGCACTGATTGGGAATCCCTTTACAATTTAGTAACCCCTCTTAAAAGACTGAAGGCTGAAAATATAGCAGCACTCCAAAGGCAACTTGGTGATGAGCCTTTCCAAATTTAGCTAAGCTTGTCTTCAGACAACAGATATAGCATCTATCACCAGGCCCAAATTTGGAGCCATTCCAGCTTGGTACGATCTGTCAGAACTTGAACTCTACCCGCAGAGGTTTGAAGAATCTGGAGACACCACCACGTCACAATGAGGCATCAGAGTAGAACTTTAGGTGAAAGTACACAAGTATATCACTGGATTTGGAGGCAAAGGACTGAAGTTAAAACCCATCACTTTAATTTACTACCTAGACAGGATTACACCTTCTCTGGGTCTGTTTTTTTCATCTGTAAGGTTGAACTAGAGGGTCTCTAAGGATCTCTAAGCCTGCTTACTTAAGGAGTCTCCAAGAATGCTTCCAGAAGTAGACCTACATCTACTAGTTAACAACCAAGCTACTTGAATTATATATGTAAGTCTTTTCTAATAATAGGATCATAACATATGTATATTTTGCCTATTTTACAAATGCAGAAACAAAGAGTAGCATATTAGCCACATTTACACAAACTAGGAAGTGTTTTAATCAGGATTAGATAAGAAGTCTTAGATTTCAAACCCATGGATTTGTCAATTATACCATGCTGCTGCTAGAAGTTGACCTAACCACAAGTTTTCATAAGAGCCTTAGAGTTAGAAGTGCCTTTGGAGGTCATCTAGTCCAATATGTACTGATGATATCCTCTATAATATCTTCAAGGGATCATCCAAGCTGTATTTGAAGACTTGTGGGAGAACCCCAATACTTCTCATAGTAGCCCATTGTATTAGGTCATATTCTAGTTCCAGGGAGAGATCTGTCTTTGATTTGATAGTACTTAAAATACTTGAAAACTACTAACATGTACCTGACTTCCTTGTCTTTTTCTAGAAAAAAAATACCCCAAAACCTATATTTAATGACCTGAGTTTGGAATGAATGACCTCTAAGCAGTTTCAGGGCAAGTTGTCACAATCAATGGAGCAGTCAAAGGACATGAATTCCAATCCTGCCTTAAACACTTGCTGGATAGGTGACAATGGGCAAATAACAGTTTCCCAATCTTTTGCAGGTGGAGAAATTCAGCTTTGAAATGGAGATGATAATATTTATACTACCTAATTAACAGCAACCAACCTAATTCATGAGCCCTTTGAAAGGAAAGTACTTTGGTCTGGGGTTTGTTTGCTTTCTTCTGTAGATAGTATTTTATTTTTTTCCAGTTACACCTAAAGACAATTTTTATTTTTTATTTTTATTTTTTGCTTTTTGGAGGGCAATTGGTGTTAAGTGACTTGTCCAAAGTTATATCACTAGTTTTTGTGTTAAGTATCTGAGGCTGAATTTGAACTCAGATCCTCCTGACTCCAGGGCCGGTGCTCTCTATTCACTGTGCCACCTAGCCACCCCCAAAATAAAGACAGTTTTTAACTTTCATGTTTTATATAAAATTTTGATTTCCAAATTTTCCACCTCCATTCCCCCACTAAAATGGTAATCAATTTGATATAGTTTATATATGTGTACTCATGTAAAACATTATAAGTCATGTTTTGAAAGAAGAAATAGAACAAAAGGAAAAAAATGAAAAAATAAAGTGAAAACAGGATGTATTCAGACTCTATTAGTTCAATGAAAGTACTTTGTAAACTTTAAAATAACCAAAACTATAAAAGTGAGTTGTCGTTGCTTACTACCTGCATGCCTTGAGAAAAGTCAGTAAATTTTCTCTGAACCTCAGGTTCCTCAACTGTAAAGTGTGGATAGAGGCTGAACAAAATAAATTCTGAGGTACTTTTCAGCTCTAAATGTATGATCTTGTAATCCTCCTAGTTGTAACTAATAAACATCCTAGTTGTACTTCTCTGGATGATGTCTAACTTATAAAACAATAATAGTGAACATTTATATAGCACCTAATTTTTTCCAGGTGCTGTGCTAAGTGCTTTACAAATATTATCACATTTGATCCTCAAAACAACTCAAGAGTTAAATGCAATTATTATTTCCACTTTACAAGTTGGGGAAACTGAGACAAACAGTGTTCAAGTGACTTGGTCAAGGTGGAAGAGCTAGTAAGCTGAAGCTGAATTTGTACTCAGTTTTTCCTGACTCTAGGCTCTATCCACTTCATCATCCAATTGCCTCCATATTCATTCAAAGATCTATCATCCAGAACTGAACATAATACTCCACTCATGTCCTAACCAAGGCAGAGACACGAGCCATCACTCCCTTGCCCTGAACATTTTGTCAATAAGCATTTATTAAGTACTTAGTATGTGTCAGGCACTATGCTAAGTGCTGGAGGAAAAAAAAAAGTAAAAATAAAAATCCATAATCCCTTCTTTCAAGGAGGGCACAGTTTAATGGTGAAGCCTAAGAGTCAATTGACTTTCTTTGATTATCAGATTACTCTGTTGATTCACATCGAGCTTTTAGTTTGTTCAGAACTACAATACTTTTTCAAATGTACTGTTTTCTAGTGTCCTCTGTCATACAAATGAAGTTCATTTTTGAAACCCAATGGAACACTGCTCATTTATACCTATCAAACTTCAATTTTCAATGATTCAGATCAATGCTGTAGCCTATCAAAATCTTTTGGGATCTTGACTGTCATTCGGGTATTAAATATCCCTCCTTTGTTTCTTCTGAAATTATAATAAGCACATTTTTATCCAAATCACTGACAAAAATGTTAAACATCATAGTACCAAGGACAGTTCCCTGGGGTATTCCATTAGGAACCTCCCTCCCTCCAAGTTAATTTCAATTTGTTAATTGGCATTACTGCCCAATCCTTTGATATTATTCAACCAGTTCAACCTATTGCCTAATACTATTGATTTTACCTTTGTAACGGCTTAGGCATATCTCACCACCACCACCATCCCCCATCCCTCCACTCTGAGAATGTCACCAGCTTATGTGCAAACCTTCATCTCTTTACTGAACTATTACAATAGCTTGCTGGTTGGTCTTCCTGCCTTAATTATCTCCCCACTCCAGTCTTTCCTAAACTCAGCTACCAAATTAAACTTCCTAAATAAAACATAGAATGTGTGTGTGTGTGTGTGTGTGTGTGTGTGTGAATATACATAGTCTAGTAACAGTCAAAAAAAGTAA
Organism: Gymnobelideus leadbeateri; assembly: GCA_011680675.1. Taxonomy (NCBI): domain Eukaryota; kingdom Metazoa; phylum Chordata; class Mammalia; order Diprotodontia; family Petauridae; genus Gymnobelideus; species Gymnobelideus leadbeateri. The sequence goes on along the minus strand of WOXC01007399.1, from coordinate 175,832 downwards.
ATGAAACTAGTTTGATGTAACCTATTATTATTATTATTTTTAAAGCAATTGGGGTTAAGTAACTTGCTCAAGGTTACACGGCTAGTCATTATTTATGTGCGGGTGCTCATTTTCTGAGGCCGGATTCGATCTTGGGTCATCCCAACTCCGAGGCCAATGCTCTTACTCACTGTGCCACCTAGCCGCCCCTGATATAACCTATTCTTGATGAAGACGAAAGATATAATGACCATTTATTAACCATCTTTTCCTTTTCTAATGGTTTACTTTATAACATTATAAGTTATCCTTTATTACATTCTGGGATTTTTCCAAGAATCATAATCAAGTTCACTGTTCTCTATTTAGTTAGTAGGTACTAATCTCTTCCCTTTTTGAAAATCGAGGCCTTTGGGGAGGCTAGGTAGCACAGTAAGACCGCCGGCCTCGGACTTGGGATGATCTGGGATCGAATCCAGCCTCAGAAAATGAGCACCCACACATAAATAATGACTAGCCTTGTAACCTTGAGCAAGTTACTTAACCCTAATTGCTTACAAAAAAAAAAGAAAGAAAGAAAGAAAGAAAGAAAATTGAGGCCTTCTTCAATCCTGAAAGACTTCAACCATTCTCTATGAACTTTCAAAGATTACTAACAATGTTAAGTAATGACGTATTTCAGTGCCCTGGAAGGCACCTCATGACTTCAACTCATTAAGAACAGCCAAATGTTCTCTTATTATCCCCTTAAATATCTTATGTTTCAACCCCATATTAGCCATTTTCCCTATGTATTTATCATTTCAACAATCATTGTGCTTTAGCAGGCAAAACAAAAGAGAAACAATAGTTCTGCCTTCTCTCCATCATCAGATATAAAATTAGATTATGTATGTAAAACATTTTTCAAGTTTTAAAGTGTTAGTTATAATTATCATAATTCAACATGCTTGGAGCAGTAGTCCATTCCTTTTTTTTTTTTTTGCCCTTTTTATTTTCCCAATATATAACCAAAGAACAACTAGTGTCCCTCAAATTCCTCACTGTCTCAACTCATTCTTAGATTTATCATTCCTGACACATTACATATATGTGCTTGTGTATGTGTGTGCATACATGCATGCATGCATGTATGTATGTATATGTCAGTCAGTGAGCTCCCTGTGCATACACATTGGTCTCTTTAGACATCATCTCTTGTCTTCTCCATCAGAATTGTTTCTGCTTATATCTTCAGGATTTCAAACTTGAGAGCTTCCCATCCTTTGTGGGATAAACTCCATGTAGGGATGTTTGACCATCCAGTTACACCTATCCTTTCCATAAACACCTTAAAATCTGTTTCCCTATATCTAGGGTAAATGCTAAACTATGTCCCTATTTCTCCTGGCCTCCCAAACACGAATTGTAAATTTAAATGATCACTTCCTCCCAATACTCCCATAATTTATATTTCATCAAATAGTTTAACTCTTTGTTGGTTATTATAAGTTCTAGAATTTCAGTTCCCTTTGTCACTTTCTGTACCTAAAATTCTTAACAGTCCTGATTTTGACATTACTCTAATATCATTCCCTCTACCACAAATAAGAAGAAAGTTCTCATATACACCAATATATTTAGAGTGGCACCTTTTGTGAAAGCAAAGAATTAAAAATAAAGTAGATACACAGTGATCAGGGAATGATTAAACAATTTATGGTATATAAATATAATGGAATATTACTGTGATATAGGAAATTTAAAATGTGATGAATACAGAGAATGGAAAAATTTTACATGAACAGAATACAAAATCACAACTACAACAATGTAAATTGAAAGAACCACAAAACAAAAATGAATGTTGCAAAATTACAAAGAATCAATTGGCTATGAAGAAGAGATCATGAAAAATAACCTCACCTTTGCAAAGGCCTGGGGGTCCATGTACATTGTACATATTTTCAGGCTTTTTTAATTAACTGTTCATTTGTTTCTCACCATTATTCTCATTTTTATTTCTAAGAAATATTTGTTATACTCTATGGCAAGGTGGGGGACAGTAGACATCCTCTCTGGGAGGGTTACTGGGGGAAATGATAGTGGTATTAAAATCAAAATATATCAATTAAGCTTATTTTTTTAATAACATGGTTCTTTACAAGGTTTTTGACCTATCCCCTCTTCTTTTAAATGCCTACTTCCTTTCACTATCAAAGTGGTCTAGAGCAGAGATGTCAAACAGAAGGCCCATGCTGCCTGCAACACTCCCAGTGTGGGGTCAAACCAGATTAAAAGGTAATTGAGAAATATGTAGCAAAATAAATAAAAAATATATAAATAATGTTAGCATTTAGTTTTCTAACTCAATATGTGGATGTAAGGATCATTATGTATGGTGTAGTGACCCCCTTTTTATTTGAGTTTGACATCACTGGTCTAGAGTATTTTGGCATGACAATATTGTTTCTGTTTCTTCCTCCATTGATCTTTAATCAAATATTCTTCTATCTAGCCTATTCTTTTTAAACAAGATATCCCTAAAGGACCAGCTTCTAGTAAGGGGTCCCATCTCACTGTCTCAGTGATGTCCATGAGGTCAATTTGCCTCTTTCCCCTATGAATTAGAACTGGAAAAGATCTTAGAAATCATTTAATACATAATTTATTTATTTTACAGATGATGAAATTAGAGAAATTAAATTATTTACCCCAAATCACACAAGTGGTAAGTTGTAGAACCCAGATTCAAAATACCTGACTCTAAAGCAATAATTTTCCATTATGCCACACTATATTGGCCTATATATCTATCACTCTTAATTGTCTCATAGTTCTATAGGTTGTATGGACAAAATTAAAGGGGACCTTAGATTTCATTTGATCCAAACCTTTTCATATAGGTGAGAAAAATGAGGCCCAGTAATAATATATCTTGTATAAGTAAAGTAGGCCATAATTATACAATTAATATTATTCTGATTTTGTGTCCATTGTATGCTTACTAGCCTATAGCTCGATAACCTAAGTTCCTTGAGGGCAGAGACAATGTGCCATTTGCATTTCATTACCTGAGTATACTATGTACACTCTAGGTGCTCAATGAATATTAATAAATTGAAAAACTGAATTATAGAGAAAGTACTAAAAATAAACTACTAAAGTCAACTACTAGTTATTTAGCAGCTAATTATCTTATTTCTGGATTATGCTGGCACTTTTGGGACCTTCACTCAAACTGTCTCCCTATATTTACATAAAGATTAGCCTTTTGCTTGGTACTCTAGTTTCTGCTTGTCTATAGCCTGTCATCCATTGTAGTCCAGCTACCTTTAATTTACTGTGTGATGTCTTTTTTCAAAAACATAAACCCCCAAATTGTTAATTTTTCAAATATATTTCCTCATTTCTACCTTTTTGTTGAATTTGTTTCTCAGTATTTCCAAAGGCATGTTACTTCATTTAGTGCTATGGTTCAGTGTACATACAAGAAAAGCTGGGATGGGATAGTACAGGAGTCAATGTTTCTTTTTCTGGGGTATAAAGAATTTGAACCTGGGAGAAACTGCCAGAATGAACAAATATTTGAGCTCCAGGTGAGTTTGGTGAAAGGTTAAGAGTTTTAGGTTCCTACTACCACTTTTCATCACATTCTACTCCCAAACTCCCTGACTTAATCTAAAGGATATGAGAGATACAGTTTCCAGTGATGATAATTGGCAAAGAATCTATGTCTGTATTTAATCTGTCAATCAATAAGCATTTATTAACTATTAAGCATCTAGTGCTGTGCTAAGTGGTATGAGAAAACACAAAAACATAAGAGGAGACGCTATTGATCTAGTTGGCGTACTAAGTTATACAATGCTAACCTCAGATGGCAATACTATGATTTAACCAGGCATGTGAAGCAGCTAACCTTTTACCAGCACTGATGATGAAATATGACCCCCTTGTTCCAAAGGCACTTCTAGCATAAGAGACTGAGTTACTTTTTTTTTTTATTTCATACTCCTTTTGACTGGAAGGTTCAACTGGAAAACTGGAAAACACACGATACTGATGACATAGTGCCCCAAGCTTATGGATTTCCCAACTTAAATCACAAAAGTCCCTTTAATTTTTTTAAAAAGATCCTTGAATATTTTGTATGGCAACAGTACCCTTAATTCCTATGTTTTGTTTTGTTTTTTATGAGTTCCTCTGATACCAACCTGATACTTAATCACAGTTCTTCAGAGGCCATTCTGTAGAATGTTGATACTTTACCGAAACCCTGCTCCTTGTTTAAGAAGTGATGGCTCACTGGCAGTGCTTGCCTTTCTCTGATGTGGTCCACATTGGTGCTACTGACTTCTGTTCCTCTCTGCCTGTGAGACAGCCTATGTCCAGATCCAGTGCCTTCTCAACTCTTCCCAAAGAATAGTAGCTCCCAACATACTCTGAGTATTACTAGAAACCCAGAAGTCCCCTCCTAATCTTACTTCCTTGGAAGAGGTACTAAGGAAATTCTATATCCTGGGCTACTTTCACACTCGAATAAATATATCCAATTTTTACCTGAAAATCACCCCACCATGTATATATATATATATATATATATATATATATATATATATATATATATATAGGCCAAGATTGTCTCAGGGAACTGGGTAGTGGTGTTTTCTTCAAAGAATGACATCAGAACCACTCCCTTCCTTCACTTATCAAAGTGTTTTGAACAGAGTAAGCAAGCAACTACTAAGTTTTCAAATGAACTGAATAATTGACAATGCAAATCCATAAATAAGTACCAAAATGGTAGTAAAGAAAATAATCATTGTAGAGCAGGGGTTATTTGCTATTGTTCAGTCATTTCTACCCCATTTGACATTTTCTTAACAAAGATAATAAAGTGGTTTGCCTATTTCTTTCTCCACCTTCTCTAAATCGTCAAACAAGATAAAGTGACTTTTCCAGGGTTACATAGACAGTAAGTTTCTGAGACTGGATTTGAACTCAGGTCTTCCTGACTCCAGACCTGGCTCTCTATCCACTGTGCTAACTAGCTGCCCCACATCCAGATGACCATGAGACTTTTCCAACTGACTTACAGTTGAAATCTCCTATGTTTTTTCTCCCCCATTAGAATGTAAGATCCTTGAAATTTGTCACTGTTTTACTTTTCTATTTATGTCTCCAAACCTTAGCATGTACTTTGCACATAATGCACATAAAGAGGACCATAACATCAGGGAAATGATGACAAGACTTTCAGTTGACTTTGATTTTAGTGAGGGAAGGCTATGCAAGTCACCAGCCTCACTTTCCCCTCCAGAGCCATCTGGGTCCAGTGGCCAAGATGACTGGAGATGGCCCAGGATGTAGTAGGAGACCTCTTCCCTTTTAGGCTAAGGCCTTTACAAGTTCTCACTTTGAGTGAGATAACAACTATTCAGTAAATAGGTCTCTTTAAGAAGTGAGTCAAGAGATAGTACCTTTAATTTAAAAAAAAATCAAACTAGGAAGGGACAAGCTTCAGGGTTTCTGGTCAAAAGAGAAACAGTTACTATTAACTTTTACTCTGAGGCAGGAGGGCCCAAAATTTAGCCATTAAATGATGCTTGGGTAGGGACCTATTATGGTCCAATCTATAAGCTCAAAAGTGAAATAGGTTTGGTCTTTGACAGAAAGAAAGAAAGAAAGAAAGAAAGAAAGAAAGAAAGAAAGAAAGAAAGAAAGAAAGAAAGAAAGAAAGAAAGAAAGGGAGGGAGGGAGGGAGGGAGGAAGGAAGGAAGGAAGGAAGGAAGGAAGGAAGGAAGGAAGGAAGGAAGGAAGGAAGGGAGATAGTAATCTAGCTAGTAAACCTCAAATTCACTGGACAGCTCCCTTTGGAGAGGAGGAGAGGGAAAAGGAGAAGATAAGGATGATGTGAGTTGCTCAGCTTGCTAGGTCCCATTCAGGCAGGTCAGACTACTCACAGGTTGTGTTTGTCCTTCGTTTTTGAAGAGGACCTTGACATCAGGGAAATAATGACATGACTTTTAGTGGACAAAAATCAAAAGCCAACTGCAAGTCATGTCATTGTTTGCACATAATAAGCACTTAATAAACACTTTATTCATTCCTTCATTGACTTCATACATATCAGTACATTAGACTTTAGAGAAAAGGCAAGGTCCTAGGAGAAGGGCACCACAGATGCAGAGGACTACAAAGTGAGGGGGGAAAGGGGAAGCAGTTGAAGTAGACAGGGAGGTTCCCCCCCCACCCCTCATTCCCCCAAAGCACACCTTTATTATGTCATTTCCCTTTAGTAATAAAAATCACATTTGTTCTGTTCTGGGCACCACATGTTACAAAGATATTGTCAAACTAGACTATATCTAGAGGTGAGTGACCGGGATCATGATGTAACTATGCTATATGAAGAAACTGTATGTTATCTACTATGCAGCCTGGTGTAGTGGATATAAGGCTGGCCTTAGAGTTAGGAAAACCTGACTGGGTTCAAGGTCTGACTCTGACCCATACTGCCTGAGTGATTCTAGGAAAATTATTTAACTTCTCAGGTTTTTTTTGGAGGCAGAATGGCATAGGGAATAGGGGCTGCCTTTGCAATCAGGAAGGCCCTGGATTTAAGTTCATTGGACTCCAGGTTAAGAACTCTTGCTTTAGGGATTAAGAAATGAGGGGTTTACTATATTGGTTTGCTTGCTGTATTGGGGAGGGGGGTGGGGAGGGAGGAAGGTACAAAAATTTAGAACTCAAAATCTTATAAAAGTGAATGTTGAGGAGTGGCTAGGTGGCGCAGTGAGTAAGAGCGCCAGCCCCAGAGTTGGGAGGACTCAGAATAGGTTCCAGCCTCAGAAAATTAGCACCCATACATAAATAACTAGCTGTGTAACCTCGAGCAAGTTACTTAACCCCAATTGCTTTTAAAAAAAAATTGAATGTTGAAAACCATCCTTACATGTAATTGGAAAAAAATAGAATATTATTAAGTGGGGGGAGGGGGAAGAAATGAGAGGTTTAGGCCTAGCTGTACCAAATCCCAAGCTATATTAATTATAAGGCAGTAATCATCAGAACAACCTAGTACTGGCAAAGAAATAGAGTGGTGGAATGAAATAGATTAGGTATACAAAATATTGTAGTTTGACCATAGAAATTTAGTATTTTATAAAATTAAAGATCCAAGCTTCTGGAACAAATACTTATTATTTGACAGAAATTTCTGGGAAAACTAGGAAATAGTATGGCAGAAACTAGGCATAAACCAACATCTCATATTATATACCAAGATAAGGTTAAAATGGCTACATGATTTAGACATAAAGTGTGATACCATAAGTAAATCAGGAGATCAAGGAATAATTTACCTGTGAGATCTATGGAAAGGGGAAAAATTTAGGATGAAACAAGATATAGAGAGCACTTACAAAATGTAAAATGGATAAATTTGATTATAGTAAATAAAAAAGGTTTTGTAACCAAAGGAAATCAGGAAATTGGGGTGCAAGTATATCTGTTAAAGGTCTCATTTTTTTTCAGATATTGAAAAATAAGTCAAATTTAAAAGAATACAAATCATTCCATAATTAGTTGAAAGTTACGTGAAAAATGTTCTAAATCACTGTTGATTATAGACATGCAAAGTGTTTTGATTCTGAGGTATCACCTTATATCTGTCAGACTGGCTAATATGACAGAAAAGGAGAATGATAAATGTTGAAAGGGATTTGGGAAAACTGGGACACTAATACATTGTAGGTGATGTTGTGAAATTATCCAAACATTTTGGAGAGCAATTTGGAACTATTGATCCAACAATACCACTACTAGGTCTGTAACTCCAAGACTGAAAAAGAGGAAAAGAACCAATTTGTACAAAAATATTTATAGCAGGTCTTTTTGTGGTGACTAAGAATTGGAAATTGAGGGGATGCCCATCAATTGGGAAATTCCTGAACAAGTTGTGGTATATGATTGTCATAGAATATTATTTTACTATAAGATATGATGAGCTGGATAGTTTCAGAAAAACCTGGAAAGACAATACAACTGATACAAAGTGAAGTGAGCAGAACCAAGAGAACATTGTACACAGTAACAGCAACATTAGATGATGAAGAACTGTGAATGACACAGCTATTATCAGCAATACAATAATCTAAGACAATTCCAAAGGATTCATGATGAAAAATACTATCCTCCTCCAGAGAAAGAACTAATGGTGTTTGAATACAGTCTAAAGCATAGTACTTTCCCTCCCTTTTTTCTTTCTTCCTTTCTTACTTCCTCCCCTCCTCATCTCTTTTCTCTTTCCTTCCTTCCTTCTTTCCTTCCTTCCCTCCTTCCTTCCTTCCTTCCTTCCTTCTTCCCTTCCTTCCTTTTGAGTTTGAATTTTCTTCCACAAAATGACTAATATGAAAATATTTTACATGATTGGCATGTATAATCGATATCAGCTTGTTTACCTTCTTAAGAAGGAGTGAGGGAAGGGAGGGAGGGAGAAATAGAATTTGGAACTCAAAACTTAAAAATAAAACAATGAATGTTAAAATTTTTTTGTACAGGTAATTGGGGGAAAACAAAATATTACTAAAATAAAACATTATTATGAGAGAAATAAAAAAAGAAATGATGGGTTTATCACAGTGGGTGGGATAGTTAGGGGAAATTTCATTAAAGAGGTAGGATTTGAATTGGCATATGAAAGATGTATTGAATTCTGACAGGTTCATAGGAGAGAAAAGAGCATTTTAGGAAGTGGAAATATTTTAAAATACGACACAGTGATTATATTATTTTTTTGGTATAGAAACACTTACCCTGTGTGGCCCACAACACTCTTAAGCACTGAGGAATCAAACTAAAGTATAACTAGAAAATGCTTAACAAATTAGATTTAAAAAGCATAAATATTGCATTTTAAAACTAAGTCAATATGCAGTCCAGAAGTATCTTTATATATGGTTTATTGCCCCCTCCTTACTTTCTATTTGAGTGTGACATCACTGGTGTTGAACAGAAATGAAAGACTTTAGAAGGATTTGAATGCCTAAGTAGTTTATACTTTATCTTGGAGGCAATGGAGTCATTAAAAGCTTTTGAATTGGACCATCTCATGAGGAAAAGAGTATTTTGAAAAGATTAAGCTGGAAGCAATATGTAAAATGAAATGGTACTGAGAATGGAAAGGAAAGAATAGATACAAGCAAGGATAGAGATGAACTGGCATTCCATTGGTCAGTCAACATGCATTGTGTACCTGTCACCAGGCTAAACACTGAGGAGACAAAAAAAAAAGACAAAAGACATGCTTCCTGCCCTCAAGGAGCCCACATTCTAATGGGGAAGACAACATGCAAACAACTATGTACATATAAGAAAAACAAAGTCAATTTGTTCTCCCCAGGCTGTTGACTGGAAGGTAATCTTAGAGGGAACCCATTAGCAGTGAGAGAAGAAAAGCAAAAGGAAACATCTGGAGAGACCTCTTGAAGCAGTGATGAAAAACTGAAACTTGAAGAAACTCAGAAAGGCCATGGCCTTTCTGAGCAAAAGTAAGGAGGGAGGCTATTGCAGGCATGGGGGACTTTCTGTGTATAATCAGAGACTTGGGAGATAGTGTTCAAGGAATAGCAAGAAAGGCCAGTGTTACTGGATAGTAAAGGATATCCTGGGTGAGGAAACTGATTTGACAATGCACTTTTCCCTGCAATTTAGGAAGATGACTGGAACAGTGGTATCAAATTCGAGTTGAAATTGGAACTATTAAGGGCGACTAGGTGGTGCAGTGAGTAGAGCGTCGGCCCTGGAGTCAGAAGGACCTGAGTTCGGATCCGACCTCAGACACTTAACGCACACACAAACAAAAAAAACCTAGCCGTGTGACCTTGGGCAAGTTACTTAACCCCAACTGCCCTCCAAAAAGGGAAAAAAAAAAGAAATTGGAGCTACTAATTGGAAGTAAGGATCTCTGGGCAGTACATATTGACTTAGTTTTAAAATGTAATGTTATCTATGTTTCATTATATTTATTTATTTTGTCAAATATCTCCTGATTACATTTTAATCTGCTTCAGGTAGATTTTTTCTTCCATCCATGCATTGAACATTTAATACCTGAGTCAAAGATCACTGAGATAATAAGTGACTTGCCTAGGGTCACAGAGCCAACAGAGGTTATTAGATGGACTTGAACCCAGGTCTTCCTGTATTTGAGGTTAGCTCTCTATTCACTTCAATAAGCTGCTTCTTAGAGAATTGAAAGGATAAAATTAGGAAAGTAGGAATTAGAAACTAATAACAATACCGGCAATAACATTTCTAGATTGTATCCATTTTGGAGACTTTCTGATCTGGTCCTCCATTAGTAAGGCCAGCCCCCTTGGATATTGAAACAAAATAAGATACTCAGAGATCATTCTACAGAAAACAAAAAGAGATTTACTTAGCCAGAGCAGAAGAATATTTTGGTGAGGACACCTCCAGTTGATTCAATAGGGTACAGTTCCTTTGCCTAAATCACTTGAGTTGCCCAGTGTTTTCTATCAGCCATGCATCAGAGAGCACCTGGAACTATCTTGACTGCTTTATACTCAGGCAACCAGGAAGTGACATCAACAACATGAGTTTTTTAGTACACTGAATCAGCTAAGTCAAAGACAGTTTCAATACCTTTTAATGAAAAATCAACCTAATTTGCATAGAGAGGTCAGCATATTTCTCCTACCAGTAAGATCTAGATCAAAGGGCTTCCCATTACCCTTACTTGTACAAAAATAGATAGCTACACTTTTGCTTCCATGTGACATCTACGTTTTCATTTTGTACATTTCAGCTCTTCTTCAAGCAAGTATTAGGTAAGTACAATAATACATCACCTACTCATATCTTGCCCAGGGGAATTACTGAACTGTTTAGTTTGGTTCCAGAACCTCATAATTTGCAATTCCTTCTTAATATCCAATAGTTTGTGAGGTTAATGAAATCATTCAAGACTGTATATGGGGTCTCACTTTTTTTTTTCTTAGCAGTTTCAAGAGTTACCATCATATAAAAGATGGGAGTTGGGGCAGGGAATGACTCGATTGACAAAGAGTTTGGTTTGAGGCTTCATACTAGGATGCCAGTCTCCTAAAATTATATGCTTGCTTTCTTAATCTACTTTTTATTTTATGGACAATGTGCTCACCAGAAAGAATCTGTTTACATAGCAGGTTTTGAAAAAAATAAAAAACAACTTACATTAACTTTTTTAAAAAAGAAAAAAAATTTATTAACTCATATTTATATAATGTTTTAAGATTTATAAAACAATTTACATAAATTATCTCATTTGATCCTTATCCTGTGAGGTAGACACTATTATTATTATCTCAGTTTCATAGAAGAAGGAAGTGAAACTCAGAAAAGTTAAGTGATTGCCCGAGGTCACACACTTGGCTACCTGAAGGAGGATTAAAAACCAAGTCTTCCAGACACCTATTCCAACACTATGGTCTAATCACTAGACTGTACTCTGTTTCCATGCCTCAGTCACATGATCAGTAATTGTTACCATTAACTCTTCTGGAGTAAACCAAAAAGACATCTTTGTCATCTCTTTTCTTCTCTTCTACTCTCTGTAGAGTATGAAACAGTACAGTCCTAGGCCTCAAACCAAGGAGTGACCCTCCTTCACTCACCACAATAAAACAGAAGAAAAAGAAATCAAATTCCTAACATCCTATGTGCCAGAGCTCCTTTGTTCCACTCAGTCTTGTCCAGTTAGTCAACAAGTATTTGCTATATTCTTACTCCATACTAGGCACTATACTAAGCACTGAGGATACAAAGAATGGCAAAACAATCAGTGCTCAAGAAGCTTACAGTCTAAAGAGAGAGACAACATACAAACAACTGTGTACATACAAAATACATACAAGATAAATTGGATCATCTCAGAGGAAAGCCACTAAAATTAAGAATGATGAGGATTGATTTATGTGCAGAAGGTGGGACTTAGCTGAAACTTAAAGGGAACCAAAAGACTGAATTGAGAAGACAATGAGCTCTGGGAATGGGGAATAGTTAGTGAAAATTCAGTCAGGAGATGGAGTATCTTGTTCAAAAATAGCAGCAAGGAGGCCAGAATCACTGGAATTTGGCATATGGGGAAAAGAGTAAGATATGAAAAAGATGGGAAAAGTAGGAGGAGCCTGATTATGAAGGATTTTAAAGGCTAAAGGATTTTATATTTGATCATAGAGGTAATAGATAACTAGTGCAGTCTACTGAATCCATGAGGTTGGTGTGAATTATGGTCATACATGCTTAAGGAAGATCAATTTGACTGCTGAATGGAGAATGGACTGAAATATAGTAATACTTGAGGCAGAAAGACCAACCAGAAGTCTATAGCAATAATCTAGGAGTAAAGTTATAAGGGCTTGCACCAGAATGGTGGTAATGACAGAGGAGAGAGAGTGTGTATACAAGAGATGTTATAAGAAGTTGGAATATACTAATAGCACATTACATGGTCGCATGAGACAGTGTCAGTCCGATATTTTGAGTGCTCTTCAGTGGTCTGGTTATAATACCTGCCTGTCTCTTTTTCATATAAACCCTTAATTGCCTTTTGGGGGGGTCCAGGAACATACTATGAATTCATTACTGTGCTAGAAATCCTTTTGATACTTTTTACCTGTGTGGCCATAGGTAAGTCACTTAATCTTCCTTTGTCACAGGTTCCCTAAAAAATAAAATGGAGGAGGTTAAACTAGATGATCTCTTAGGTAATTTCCAGCTCTAGATGTGTTGGCCATCTCTGTCAGGTTTCCTGCTCTCCAGCCTCCAACTCTGTCCAGGCCCATTCCATCTTACAACTCTGGGCTCTGACTTGAGTTCATTCAGCTTATATAGCCTGGTCTCAGGTCCACCACATCTCTTTTTTGCCATCCCCATGCCACATTTTTGGATATGTATTCCGCTTCCCCCTTTACATCTGACTCTGAGAATAGTGATCAAATCAACACTACCATTCTTGATAAGAATGTATGAATCAGTTGTCCTATGACTCTAATTACCATTTACTTTAATTTTTCCTACTCAATTCACTCCTTCCTGCACACTGCTTATATGTATGTTCTTTCTCTATGAAAACGTGAGAGCACTGTCCTATTTGCATTTGTATCCCCAGCACATAGGACTTATTTAGTTACATCTGACTCTTTATGCCCAGATGGACCATATTGTCCATGGGGTATTCTTGGCAAAGGTACTGGAGTGGTTTGTCACTTCGTTCTCCAGGGGACAGAAAACTTAGTAAGATTTAGAACTTAGTAAGCACTTAAATGCTTTTCCATTCTATATTCATTCATTCAACTAATTATTCATTAATCTATGACCCTTTGGCCTTATTATACTTTGCACTATTCTTTTTCCTAGTTGAAGTTGTCAAATACTAAAGATTTGAGCTGGGGAGTACTGTTAGAAAATTAATTAATTATCTTCTCTTTGCTTTAAATAAGCAAGGCAATTATTTCTCAAGCTAACAAGTTGTACCTTAATTATGGACCACAAGTGGATATCACCAAAGAAAATTGTGTTTTAACTTTGATAGTCTTACAGTTTACATAAAGAATCTAAACACAGTGAACAGATATGTTAATACCTGTTGCTAAGCATGAGACAAATTAACATTTTAGCACTTGAAATTACTGTACAAAAAAAAAAATGAATAATTGCTGGATTTGTTTGCTTTTCCCCTGCTTGAAAAATGAGTTTGTATTTAATCTTTATATGAATAAAGTGATTAGGTCTCCTACCTGATACTCTTTCCCTGCAGTGCCATCTTGTATGTTTTCTTTCTTCCCTATCACCATTTTCTTCTGTGATCATTGCCTTTTTGATATTTCTGTTCTACATGATTAACCATTTTATATATTTTAAATTTCCATTTTCTGTGTCTAATGGAATTAATTACAAGAAATATTTTACCGTTCTGTTAAAATTTGTTTGAAAAATGGTTACTTTAAAATAACCACTTTGTAGTTTAGTTTTATTTTTGTAAGAAAGCTTTCAGAGTAGGAAATTTGAAATTTTGATGTATAGCTTATGGTGTAGCAATGCAGTAATTAAAATGTGTATGTTTGATATTTGTGATCAACTATTAAAGTAAAATAATCTGCCCCTAATAAACTTATTGCTCTTTTTTTCCTTTCCTTTGTTTTTCCCAGGAAGCCTTATATGGAAAAATTAAGCTATCCTTTTACAGTCTTATTCTTCTCCAATCAAAAGAGAAAAGGAAAAGGATGTTTTTATTTTCTTTTTGCTGAGAACTCCACATGAATTGGCTTCTATTTTGAATACAGCATCTACTGTATACAAAAAAGGCATGACAAAACCATCTCTATATGTCTTTGACTTATTGAATGGTGATTATTTTCCCTGACCTACTTCCATCTTTTTTTCCTCAATGGAATTCACATAAACTATTTGAAGGTTTGCATATTTGACCTAAGATGGTAATACTCCTTTGCTGGCACACAGCAGTAGTATTCTCAATATCTCTTTCATTTCTAAGCTTGTTGTATTGAGTGGGGGTACACTCTCTCTCTGCACCCTCTGTGAAGACTCCTCAGAATGAGGAGAAGGGAGGGGGACTATCTCAAAACCAGAGGCAGACTTTTCTAAGACTGGACAGATCTGAGTCTTGGGTTTCCTTAGAAATTACACAACCTAGGACCCTTCCCCTCTTCCCTTGCTGTCAATCAGCCTTAAGCCCTTCAGGAATTTTAGGAATCTCTTAGAGCGCCTCCCCCTTCTTTACTTTGGCATTTGCCAAATAAGGATAGGTACATTTGGATTGGCTATCTCATATTTCCTTGTTCCTTATCATTGGAGGAAATTTTGCACCCAGATTGCAAATCCCCCTCCCAGCCACTGAGAGATAGTGGCAGGCTTTTGAACTCAGATTGTAGGCCCGCCTCCCAGCCAATAGGAGAAGGGACAGCAGTGGGAGGAGGCTTGACTTCATTAGGGTATAAATTCTTGTACTGGTTTCTGTAACGTGCCTCATTCTGCTGGTTCATACTGGTGGAAAGAATGCCCTCTTCTCACAAGACCTGAATAAAATTTCCTTTTCTTTCCTCAAGATACCTCTGGCTTTTAATTTCTTTTGGGGTAGGGGATTTTTGGTGTCCCCATATGCCACACAGTATTCCCTGAGATAAACTTAAAACCACTTGCATGAGGGTAAGGCCATCACTTTAACCTCAGAGAAAACATTCCTTGATTCTTAACTAGGGTGGTTTGTTTGCTGCTTTGAACTTACATTGTGTCTTACTTTCATAAATGTCCTCACCATACATCCCCAAAAGCATTTTCATAATGACCAGGGTTTGCAGGTATGACGGATGAATTGTTGTCCTTCTTTTATTCAAAAAGGAAACCACTGAAAACTTGTAAAATCTCCTGTTCCAAGTCTCCTGTGGGTTCTGACAAAATTTCTTACCATCTCTATCCAGGACATTGATGTTGCTCCAACTTCCCAACCATATCACCAGAAATCATGCCTGGGTGAAACTAACTCATCCCCCCCAATATCCTTGTCAAATCAATGCTACCTTTGCCTCTGGAAGGGCACAGCAGTATGGACTTGAGTTTGTAGGCAGGAAATTAAGGTAAGAGGAACTTTGATATGCAAATTCTCTTTCCCTCCAAAACTCACAAAGACATCCTGTCATCAATGCCTTCACCTCTTCATTATCAATTCTCTCCTCATCCCCTTGCAATTTTGCTTCTGACCCTGCCATCACCTTACCAAAATTGCTCTCTCAAAAGTCATCAGTGTCTCTTGCCAAATCCAACAGCATATCTACATCCTGAATACTCACAGTCTGCTTATTCTTTAATCTCCTGGCTGTAATAGGAGATGTCTCACTGATGTGGCTGGCACTGCCAGAAGAACATAACCATTTCAATCCAGTACCCTTGACTTGCTAATTTTTGCAGTCTGGACCTAATTCAGGCCAGTATGGAACCTTAGGTTGAACATGAAGACTCACAGATACTATGACTGTCAACAGAAGGAGATTTACTTAGCCACAGCATAGAAAGGATCTTGCATTGATTCAGTTAAGTGCAGCTTCTTATTGGCTATGTTGGTATCAGTCAAGCCTGAGAAAAAGCAATCCCTTCTTCCTTATGATCTGGCTGTTGTCTTTATACCACCAAGAATCTATATTAAGGGCCAGTTTTAATCCTTTGTGACATTTAATTTTTGAGGATTTTTTCAATACATTTTAAGGAAAATTTATGAGACAGGTATTGCTCCCTCCTACATTACATACAGAATTCTCTCTATTTATATATTCTATTAGCCCTCAAGCTCAACATTTCCAAAACTGAGATCATGATCTTTTCCCCTAAATTTCCTTTCTACTTCACTTTTTTTTAATCTATTGTACCATGATTCATCAATGCGACCAAGTTCATAACTGTGGTTATCTCTGATACTTCCCCTTCCCTGGCTCGTAACCTTAATGACCAAATCTTGTAATTCCTACTTCTATAACATCTCTCAAATTCATTTTCTCTTCATTTCACTGCCACTATTCTAGCAGAGAGCCTAATTACCACCCACCTGGATTACTTCCACAAATAATCTGCTAAAAGCTCTTCTTGCTTCTATTTTCTTCTTCATCCACCCAGTCCTTAAAGTCATTGTCCATAAGAATGTGGTCACTTTCAGTGACATTTAAGTACTACCCCTCAAGTACCAGAATCCTTTTCCCCTTGGTACTTAAGGTCCTTCACAATCTGAGTCATACCTCTCTGGACATCTCATATTACACGAACTTCTCATATTACAGCTCTTCCAATGTACTCTATACCCTAGCCAGACTGACTTAATCTTTCTATTTCCCAGACCCCACCTTTATAAACACAAATGACAGTCTCCTTCCCCTACCTCAGTGGTCTCACATACTCAGTTTTGTATGCCTGGCATGCTCTCCCTTTTTGCATGTGTAATTCTAACACTTCTTTGTTTCTGTCTTTTTAAAAATTTCTTTCTTTCTTTCTTTTTTTTTTTTTTTTTTGCTTTTTGGAGGGCAATTGGGGTTAAGTAACTTGCCCAAGGTCACACGGCAAGGTTTTTGTTTGTGTGTGCGTTAAATGTCTGAGGCCGGATCCGAACTCAGGTCCTTCTGACTCCAGGGCCAACGCTCTACTCACTGCGCCACCTAGCCGCCCCAAAAATTTCTTTATTTTTAGTTTTCAACATCTACTTTTATAAGATTTTGAATTCTAAATTTTGTCCCCTCTCTGCCCTCCCCCTCCTTAAGACAGCATGTAATCTGATATAGGTTATACATGTACAATCATATTAAACATATTTTATATCAGTTGATAACACTTCTTTTAAAAACTATCTTGAATATTACATCCTCCATGGTTTCCTCTGATCCTCTCAGTTGATAACAACCTTTACTTTGGACTTCACATGGCACCTTGTTTTGGTAGCTATTCAACACACTGGTAATATAATCTTGTATAGTATAAGTATTTATATCTGTGTCTTATAATCCTCTTTGAATGTAAATTGCACAGAGCCTATGATTTATCTATGCTAGGTGTTATGGTAGATATACACATGGATAGAACATGGAGCTTCAAGTCCTGCCCCACACACTTATTAGCTGTGTGACCCTGGGCAAGTCACTTAACCTCCTTGTGATTGACTATATATAGGCACATCTATACGCTGTATAGGATTGTTGTGAGGATCAAATGACTGAACATATATAAAACACTTTGCAAACCTTAAAGTGCTACATAAAACTATTATTATTATTATTATTACAGTAGCTAGGTAATGGAATAGAACATTGAATCTGCAATCAGTAAGATATGATTTCAAATCCAACCTCAGACACTTACAAACTGTTCTACTCTGGAAAAGTCATTCAGCTCTGCCAACTTTAGTTTCCTCAACTGTAAAGTGGGAATAATAATAACATCAGCTTCCCCCAGGGCTTTTTGAGGTAAAATGAGATATTTATAAAGCACTCTTCAAACATTGAAGTACTATAATGCTAACTAGAATTCTTATTTAAACTTTGTTTCTGTTTAATAAATATTTGTTGAACAAATGAACAAATACTAATGTACCATAGTGTGAATTTAAAGCCTTCCAAAAGCAGTTGCATTTTGAAATAGGAAGAATTTAGAAGAATGTAAAAAAAAAAACACAGTTTGGGCAGATATAAAATCACTGAGTATTGTAGTTTTGTCCCCAGAGTAACAACAACAAACTATAGTAAGAGTAAGTGACATATTGCTCAAACAAAAGTAAATGAGAATAGAATAATATTATCTCTTGAAATAAACCTAGATGTGGAAGAAAAAAAAAATAGGTTACTTCTTTGAAATTTTGTATAAACACAGTTTTTAGAAAGCCAAAGTTGGCAGAATGACTTGTAGACTGGATTAAATCCAAAAAGATTTTTTTAAAGGAAGAAAAATCTCAAACTTCTTTATAAAAATCCAAACATTTCACCAAGGTCACTTTTTTTTTGTTAAAAAAGCTCAATTTTCCAAAAATGCTTTTGAAAGGTCCATTTAAAGAACCTAGTAGTTAAGTACTGAATCATAAATTTAGTCTTAAATAGAAATCCATACCCCTCCAGTGAAAGTCAATCATTATAGACACAGGGGCAGGGAGTTGGAACTGAAGGTTTGTGCTTTAGTCTTCCTATTCACTATTGTATCTGGATTCCTTCAGCAAAATGGGTTTTCTTCTTTAGAAAATTAAGAAATAACTTTGATCAGATTTGCCCAGCTATTAAAAACCACAACTAATACTTTCTATCAAAATATCTTGCTGTTAATATTCTTTGATGCCCTTCAAAGGGTAAGGGAATTCAGATTAAATACTATTGGGAGTATGTCCACTCATAATATGACTCAGATGTGTTGGTTCTTTGCTTGTAGGAACTAGAATAAATGGCAGAGTAAATTAGAGCTTTATGAACATTGAGATTACATCATGATCCACCTCCAGAATGATTACTATTCCTGTTAATTGCTTACTAACAGTAAAAGTAGTGGCTTGTCATTATTACTAAGAATTTATAGAATTCTGACCAACATACCACAACTATATAAATTAAGAAAAGCAATTTCATTATTTATTGCTTTAAAAAGACCAAGTCTAATTCCCTGACTCTACCTTTCATTAAGAACCAGTCTCTATGCTCCTGACACTGATCTGCCCCTTTCTTGAAAGGGACAATTAAGTTTGCTTTCCCAACTCTTAAAAATGGGACTCTCAGACCTGGTGGTGATTCTGGTTAGTCTGCTTTTTTTCTCATTGGGTCTATGCTCTTCCAACTACAGTAGAACACTCCCCTGGGAGTCCATGTCTTCAGTTATATAGACCAACTTTGCTAACGGCCTCTTAGTAATAATATACACACACACACAAATATATAGGTGTGTGTATACATATATATGTATATATATATATATATGACATGTAAATAGGCATAAATATACAAGTATTGTAATATAAATAATTAATAACAACAATAATAACATTTTTGTGTATGTAAAAGCCCATACCGATCTGATTCTACCCTCTTTCTAGACTAATTTCATACTATTCACTTTCACATTCTTTGTTTTCCAGTCAAACTATCTTCTTTACTGAATACCTTTTACTCCATCTCCCTTCTCTGTGTCTTTGTACAGGTGAGTACCCATGTCTGAACTGCTCTCCCTTTTTAATCTCACCTCTTAGAATCTCTGGATCTGTTTGTTCAAGGTTTGTGTTTTCATTCTCCCTCCTATAAGAGGCCTTTCTTGTGCCTATCAGTGGTTACTGATCTACCCATAACAATTTTACTGTATATACATTGTATATTTATTTATAGCCTATTTACATTGTATATTTTGTATTTATTCGTTCTCTATACAGCTACCACAGTGTATTTTCCTAAATTCAGATATGACCAAGTCACTTTTCACTCATTAAACTTTATTGTGTCCCTCTTATTTGACTTTCAAAACCCATTACAGTTTAGCCCTAACCTATCTTTCTAGCCTTAGAAATACATTAATCTCCTTTTAGCATACTATGGGTCTAAAGAAAAGTTAGCATTATACACCTTCTCTCTTGATTCTGGAAACCACAAGACCTCAGAGAGACTGAGACCTCTTTTTTCTTCTCAAGTTTGGATCTCTCTTCTCTCCTTCTGTCAACTCTGTGCCTCGTGCAGACACAGGGCATTGATCTCTACGAATGAGGAGAGAGGGCTGTAGGGGTAAGATTACATTTTTATCTTAAAAAATAAAAATTAAGCTCTGCTATTATTTCATGTATACATTGAAATAGATGTGCTCATTTTATTAGATAACCATAGGACCATAGATCTAGAACTGGAAGGGGCCTCAGAGGTCATGTAGTTTTAATCCCTAAATGATCTACTCATGTCTTTCTAATCATATATATATGAAGTTGATTTATGAACCCAGTGTAAGACTTTTTTTTTTTTTTTGATCCTGCACAGATACATTTATTGGAGATGGGGGAAGGGAAGAGTTGCAAAAAGATGCATATTTTCTTCAGCCCATGAGCAGCTCAGTTGTTGGCCAGAGTTTCCTCAATCTAGGGCAGGAGTTCAGTAACTCTGGAGTACACAGCAGGGGTGGTGGTAGAACAGACACTACTTCCCCAGGAGACAATAACAACCACTGTCCAGGCACCATTATTCAGGCAAACCAGGGGTCCACCAGAGTCACCCATGCAGGAAGAACACCACTGGCCCCAGCACAGATCATGGTGTATTTGATCTTGTTCCCACAGAACTGCTTGCATTTGGTGTTGGACAGCAGAAGCAGAGCTGCCTGCTGGAGCTTATCTGGGTCTTAGAACGTTCTATACTTGGTCTTGCCCCAGCCAGTTGAAACACAGGTGGTTCCTGAAGGGAAATCTTCACTGGCACTGGGCAGGCAGACAAGGGACACAGTCTCCTTGATTAATGCAAGTGTAGCCAGCTTCAACAGGGTGATGTCATTGCTAATAGTGAACAAGTTTAAATTTTTATGCTTGAAGACCTTGGTTACCTGCAGAACTTGGATGTCATCCTCATCAGAGTTCAGGTTAAATTCTCCAGCAACCACCTTGTCAGTTGTCCTGACACTGCAGCGATCAGCTGTGACCACCCTCTTCTTATTGATAAGGGACCCCCCTGAAGAAGTGGGATCCTCCTCTCTGCAGAGAGACTTGCCAAGGCTAAGAACCAAGAACTTCATCTTCACTACTGATAATCCTGGCCAGACCAGATAGGGCTATCTAGATGGCAGGAACGACACAGCCTAGGGGAATGGAGAAAATGAAGATGCTAAGCTGTGTGGGCTCCAACCATAACCCACTCTGGGGCCTGCTGAAGTCTTAGCTGCTGCTGGAGACACCTGGGTTGGGATTTTAAAAATATGTATTTTATATTTACCCAATTCAGCTTATTAGATTTAGTACAATTTTGTAACCTATATGTTTTTTGGATCTTGTCATCCAATGTGTTAGCTATCCCTAGTAGTTTTGTGACATCTGAAAATTTGATAAACATGGCTTCCAAGACTTCATTTAAGTCACCAGGAAAAAGATAAAGCTTCACAAGGCCAAGCCAAATCCAGTGAAAGATTTCCTGTCAGGGTGGTGAAGAACTCAATGATTTTTCTTTGCATGAGGTCTTCCCAAAATTCACAGTTTTGAATGTAAGCTTCTTGAGAGCTGAGACTTTCTTTTTATATTTATATCCCCAAGGCTCAGCAAGGTGCTGACCAAGTATTATATATTGGTTCATTCCATTCCTTCATTCATTCACCTGTTTTATTGTTCTCCTCATTCCCTACATCTGGCTCCCCAGGTTGCCAAATTTCTTTTCCATCACAACTCAAGCTTCATCTCTTCCAGGAAGTCTATTTTGGTTAATAGAATGAGAGGATATTACCATTTTCCCTAAAGAATAAGGAACATTGGGGCTAGGTGGTGCAGTGAATAGAGCATGGTCCCTGGAGTCAGGAGTACCTGAGTTCAAATGTGGCCTCAGACACTTGACATGCTCACTGGCTGTGTGACCTTGGGCAAATCACTTAACCCTAATTGCCCTGCCTTCCCCCTCCAAAAAGCAAAAAAAAATAATAAGAACATCCAGTCATCACAACCCCTTCCCCTGCCCTTTATATAGCTTTTTAAAAAAATCTCCCTTCAGAAGCATAAACAGGAAAACTAAAATGTGTCATGCCTGATTTTATTAGGTTAAAGTTTCCATGGGAGTCTGCCTTCTGCTTGCTTATTACCAAGTGCTTTGTGAGATTTTAATAAATATTTTGAGGGTGTTGAACTAGATGGATCTCCAAGGTCCCTTCCACTTCTAACATTCTATGGCTCAATGAAATCTTAACTACTTAGAAAATTGAGCAATTTAGGATTATTGCTAACCATAAGAGTCATCCATCTAGGGCAAGTCCCTAATCAACTGATCATTTCAATTATTCAGACTTCCTCTTTTATTTTCCCTTCTCACTGTCCTTAGGTAGTAGAAAGGGCATAACCCACTGGAAGTGTGAGGAGAGATGGAAAGAATATATAACCCAAATTTCACACTTTCCTTTCCTCTTAACTCACCCTGCCCTGGGCTCACAGTTAGGTACTCTTCTATTTCTAACACTATGCTTCAGTGAATTTATCTTCTCCCATGGACTCAAATATCTTCCTTAAACAAATAACACATAACTTTACATATTCAGCTCTAATCTCTTCTGAAGTCCAATCATTCTGCCAACTCTAGTAGGTCTTTTGTATGGTCCCCCAGGCATTTCAAATAGAGAATGCCCCAATTAAACCATTGTCTTCTCTCTTAAACCCTTGACCAAATTTACCTCTTCCTGTCCAGGCAGAAATACGCTGCCACTCATCCAGATTCATAGTCTCATCATCCTTGGGTCTTACCTGTCACCCTCATCACCATGTATCCAAATAGTTGCCAAGTCTTATTGGTTCTACTTCTGTAAAATCTCTTCCAAATCTCCCAAATGATCCCTTTAACACTCCCATGCCATCCCTAGTTCAGGACCTCATCACCCCTTTCCTCAAAGATTCCAGTCTCTGGCACTCTTTCCCCCAATCTATTCACACAACAGCTAAAATAGTTTTCCAAATACACAGGTGTCACCATGTCAATATATTGCTCAGACATCTTCAGTGCCTATTTATAATATAACAGTTATAATAGCTAGGCCCAATAGAGAGCTGTGCCTTCTCTGTCTACAGTCTCTCTCAGACTTGTACTCACATTTCTTGCCTAGAAAGGGTTCAATCTTAGGGCAACATGACCATCTTAAAAAAAAAAAAAAAGCCAGTCTCCTTTTCTTTCGTTCTTTGGTTCATTATATCCCAACTGAGTGTCTTGAGAAAAATTACTTAAAATTTATATCTAGGTCATATCTTAGACCTCTCCAATGGGAGGAAGTGGCAATAGAAAGGTACTGAATGTGAAATATAAAGCAACTATTCGGTTATAGGCTGGTAAATGGTTTAACAAGTGGCTCAAAAAAAAAAAAACCCCCAAAAAAACTTTTAAATATAATCTGCCTTATAAATGTTTTCTCCACCACTTTCTCCAGTCTAGACAGACAAAATAACAAATCAAATCCTGCTTCTTTTTTTAAACTTTCATTGAATTCTGGGATCTAAATGCTTATACTGAAAAATTTAACAGTAGGCTCTATGAAGCCAGTATAAATTGAATTCAGGACACCCCTGCAGCTATGGGACAGCTATCTACTACACAGTAAAAGAAATGTTAAATTCAAAAGGCTATCTTCAGCACACTTGGACCGAAATGTAAACAAGTAAGAGTAATAACTACTGTTAAACATACCCAGGAGTTTCAAACTTAAACATTAGACAATGAAGCAGTTTTCTGGAACATTCAGGTTAGGGAATTTTCTCACCCTGGTTTCCTTGAGTGCCCAGGAAGAATCTCACCTATAAGCAGGTCCTTATGACAAGGAGGTCTAATAAAAGTGATCAGCCAAACTGAAAGGAAAAGAAATTTATTATATCACTAAGGAAGATGGTTTGCTGTGGGGAGTTTCAAGTTCTTAAGCTACACATCTGTCATGTCTTCTTAGAGTACCTAGCCAATCAGAAGCATTCTGCAGCATTTGAATGGACCATTGGGACATAGTCTTTTCTTTAGGAAAATTAGTCTGGAAAAGTCCATACTCATTGAAGGTTGGGTGCAACATTGTCTGGGAGGGGGAAGGAGTCCAGTGAAGTTAAACAATGCTCCAAGCAGCCAGGGTTTGAGAAGTCAGCCTAGCAGGATAGAGGTCCTTGAGTCAGGTTTTGTTATTCAATCTAAAGCAAATTCCACCTCCCCACTCTCCCAGTGCCATGTCATTCAGGCGTTTTGTTATTTAGTCTATCAGTGAATGGGGGGTGGGAAGTGTAGATCATCCAGACTGCATATTCAGATAACCAGGCTGTTTTCCTCTCCCAACTCTTTAAGCAGGATTTGTTATGTTTGACCTTGGCTCTGCACCTCCATTCAATCCAAACAACTTCCTCTAAATACAGTCATAGGACTTTTAAGGCCAGGATTTGGTACTCCTCTAGCTAGTTCTCTTCTTTTTATGGAAAGATTTATTGATCCTATCTATCTATTGATCTAGTAATCTATATATCTTGCAGAGTACAAAAAAGAATCATTTATTAATCTGTCAAACTCCATTTAATCTCACTTTCTTTTTGACAAATGTATGTGAAAATTCTACATATTACTTTAAGAACTGCACTGTTTGTGCTTTCTTCTGAATTTCCTTATGTTCCTTCCTGCCTGGAATGTAAAAACTGTTTCAATTGTCCTCTTCTTTTTGGTAACACTCTTGCTCATCTGCCTTAGCCTACACCCTCAATAAAAACCTAGAGAAAGAAAGAAATCTTGTAACAAATAAGTATAGTTGAGCAAAAGGACTCTAGACTGTGGTTATGTCCAAAATGTGTCTCTTTTTACACCTTGGGTTTATTACTTCTCTTCAGGAGGTGTATAACATGCTTCATCATAGGTCCTCTACAGAACAAGTTGGACATTGCATTGATAAGTACTCTTAGTGTTGGACCCAGCTCCACCCTGACCTTCCCCAATTGATTTGTCACTTTGCCCTTCCCGAATGTCAGACAAAAATCCACTCACCCTTTCCTTGATTTGTAAAACAGGAACCCCAACCTTTCCTTCATTGATTTGTAAAACAGAGAACTCCACCTTGCTGAATCTGTTAACAGGCAGAACCCCCACCCCTTGCTTACCCTTGATTAATCTGTGGGTGGGAGTCCCAGCCTAGGGTTTCGGGCTGGCCGGAAATTCAAATGTATACTGACCAATCACTAATTGTAGTTTCAAGTGTACACTGACCAATCATTGGAGTTTCAGCTTACATCACTGTAATTTCAGCTTATGTAACCTGGCTATGGAAGCTCTATAAAACCTGCACACTGTCTGTGCCAAAGCGCTGTCTGATTTGGGTGACCATGTACCCCGACAGTCCCGTGATGTCCCAAGGTAATAAAATCCACTTTTTAAATTTAATCTTGGGGATCTTCTGTCTCGCTTTTATTGAGGTACAACACTTAGGTCTTTCAGAGTTGTTTTTCCTTCTTCCTACTATGTGTCAGGCACTGACTGCCCTCAAGGAGCTCAAAATCTAATGGGGGGAGGAAACAACACAAACATTAGAAGCTAAAAATGAGGATGTGGCATAAGAAGTTACTCAGCATGAGGGAATGATGAAGTCATGCAGCCAGGGTGGAAAATGATCTGAGGAAATAAGAGTGTCAGAGCTAATTTCATCTTTGGGAATGTAAGTGTGTGAAGACCACAAAATCCAGGAAAGCAATACATTGTTGTTATCCTTGTATATATAGATTGTTCTCCTGGTTTTACTCACCTCACTATCAATTTAGAACCTGGATTTTTTGTCATTTCTTATGATGCAATAACATTCTCTCATTAACATACTACAATTTGTTCTGTGATTCTCTAATTGTTTTCTCCCTTCCTTAGCTTCTAGTTCTTTGATTTTATTTCTTCTTTTTCTTTTAATTCCTTTTTCAGAATCAGTAGCTTTGTTTTGTTTGTAGCAATTCCTTCAATGATTTTGTCTTTTGGTTTCAACAGGGATCTGTGAAACAAGAAAATGTTAAGAATCCTTAGTATTTGGGGTAGTGGGGTGGCATAGTGGATATAACACCAGCCCTGGTGTCCAGAAAACCTGAGTTCAAGTCTAGACCTCAGACTCTTTCTAGCTGGGCAACCCACTTAAGTCTAATTGCCTCCAGATATAGAAACAATTTAATTTAAAAAAAAAAGAATTCTTGGGACTCTATTAGAATCTTAGCACTACATTATTATATAGTGCTTTCTAATTGCTCATATAAACTCTTTAGGTTTCCCTTAATTATTTGTCTGTATTTAAGTTCCTATTTAGTTCTGTTCTTTTCATCATAAATGCTTACAAATCATCTATTTCATTAAAAATCCATTTTCTCCTGCATATAGTAGTATATCAGTTTTGCATAATAACATTCTTGGTTGTAAGTCTTCATCTTTTGCCTTTTAAATATCACATTATTAAATATCATCATTATTAAATCCTGAGCCAACCTGAACACCTTGCTTTTCTTTTTAAATATACAATAAGCTTATATATAATGTTCAAGGCTGCCCTATTCATTGGTGTTTCTTTCTGTTCTTCCCTTTCTTTTCTTCTCTTTAATTAAAAAAAAAGGGTGCGGCTAGGTGGTGAAGACCGCAGGCCCTGGAGTCAGAAGGACCTGAGTTCCTGATCCAATCTCAGACACTTAACACATGCAAACAAAAACCTAGCCATGTGACCTTGGGCAAGTTACTTAACCCCAATAGCCCTCCAAAAAGCAAAAAAAAAAAAAAAGTTGCCTTAAAGATACTCTTTTCTTTTTTCAGGCTTAAAAAACCAAACCAAACCAAACCATGACTTTTAGAATCCAGTGGTTTTTAAGTTATCTTTCTTTTCCCTCTTTTCCAGGCCAGCTGTTTTTTATATGGATTATCTCACATTTTCTTCTTTTCAATCTTTTAATTGAAAAAAATATTGATATCTTTTCTTTTCACAACCACAATTTCTTCTAGTATTAAATCCCATGCCAGAAAGTCATTACATATAACAGACAATTTTGAGATCTGGAAATGACATTTTCCCTTCATCCCATCCTTTAAAAAAATTTTTCCCTTTATATAATGATCTCTTGAAAAGTGTTTCCAAATGGATTTTGTTATTTTATTGAGTTTAGTAAATTATCCCATTGATAATTTGATTGATCCAGCATTAATATTATAAATTAAATTTGGTAATATTGTCATTTTTCTTTGGATTCAGACAACCATGAGTACTGAATATTCCTCCAGCTGTTTAAAGTGTTCTATATTTTTTTAAAAAGCACTTTGTGATTGAATTCACACAAGTACTTTATATGCTACTAGTTTGATCCCCAAAAGTTTTATGTATGTTTAATTATTTGAAATGTGATTTTTCTTCCTATAATTACCTCTTAGATTTTGTTATTATTGTGTAGAAGTTCTGTTGAATGTTTAGGGCTTATTTTGTAGGCTGCAACTTTACTGAAGCTACTAATTGTCTCAATTAGCATCTTTGCTAATTCCCTAATATTTTCTAAGTAAATTATCATGAGCAAATAGGGATAGCTTTATCTCTTCTTTACCTGTTTGCCTTCAATGTCTTTCTCTTTTCTTACTGCTATTGCTAACATTTCCAGAGCTATATAAAATGCTAGTGGGGAGAATAGACATCTTTTTTTATTCTTGTAGTTACTGGGAAATATTCTAGTGTACCCTTGTTGCATAAGATGTCTTTTTTTTTGGATTTTATATAGATATTTTTTATGATTGTAAAAAATGGATCCCTCTATGTCTACACTTTATAAGACTTTTAACATTAATAAATGTTGTACTTTATAAAAGGCCTTTCTCACTTCCATTAAAACAATCATGTGGCTTTGGGAAGTTTGTTTTGAATATAGTTTATTGTTTTGATTGTTTTCCTAATGCTGACCAGCTTTACATCCCTAATATAACTCAAATTTGGTCATGACTGATAATTCATTGGATAAATTTATGTAGGATTTGATAAAATTTTATTTACATTTTGGAATTTATTTCCATTAACTATATGAAAGAATTGATTCTTGATGTTGTATTTTACATTTGATTTTGCCTTTTAAGTGATTTTATTCTGTAACTATATTCCCCTTTTCTGACTCTGGGTGAAGAAGCTTATGAGTGCTAAAGTTCAGCAGTCTCTCTGAAGTTAGATATCAAGGCTTTCCCTCAATTGCTGACAGTTAAAGAAAAACTCAGTTCTCAGTACTCTTATAAAACATTATCTTAGTATTTCCTGCAAGTCTGTGTGGTATCCTTGAGAAGTTATTAACTGATTTTGTCTCATTTTAACAGTTAAGGTAGTCATATCTAATTTCCCATGTGTCAGTGATCCTATGCACCTAAGTCCCTATCAATAATCTCAGGATACAGCCAGGATCACTGACACTGCCATAGGTATTAGTTTGGTGCCCTCCCTGAAGCCCCCACACACTCTAGCAAGCTGGACACACACCCCAAGACCTCCACCCCAGACCACAATCCATATTCAGGGAGGTTAAATCAAGAGCGATTACCCCCAAGACTGATTGCCAGATCCCTCTACAATATAGGCCAGGAGCTGAAGCTGCAAAATGGTGGCTGTGCTGTGGCTCCTCAGTGGCATCTCTCCACCAGGGGAAGAAGCTGATGCACTCCCAAATACTGGTTCCAAAGTCCATAGGGCACTAACCTCTCACTTTGTCCTAGGCATCTATGTGTTGGTAATTCTGGAAAAGCCATAGCTGGTGGTGTTCTGGGATCTCTCCAGCCTGGCTGCTGGTCAGGCTGCCCTGGGGCTAAAAACTCTGACTCAAGATGTCCTGGGCTCGGCTCCCAGAGTGCTGTGCTGGCCGCTCCCTGCCAGGCTGCGGGTCTTTCCTCAGTGGGATGTTAGCTTCTCTGTTTCGATCTGTGGGTGCTGGAGCTCCAGAGGTTGTTCAGAGTGTCCTTTTATATAATTTTGAAGTGGTGTGGGCAAGAGCAGCATGGAAGTGCTGTTTCTACTCCCCCCTCTTGGCTCCTACCCCTATTTTAGGTTTGTTTAAGCATGTGAATTTCATCAATACTCTGCTTTTCTATTTTGTTAATGTATATTTGTTGGGATACAATTTTCCCCTGAGGGCTATTTTAATTGTATATCAGACATTGCAGTCTTTTTCATCATTATATTTTCTTTCATATAATCATTAATTGTTACTATGATTGTTCTTTGACCTACACATTATTTAGAATTTCATTATTATGTTTCCAGTTAGATCTTTATCATTTGTTTTTGCCCTCTGAACTATTTTTCAAATTGTGTTTCAGTCTGTAAATGATGTTTTTTGTCAAAACATAGTCAAAAATTAATTCATTTACTCTTTTTGCCTTTTTACATGTATTTGGAATATCTTTGGACTATAATATATTGTAAATTTTTGTCATGTATATTCCTTAGTATTTCCATTCAGAAGATGCCGTAAGTCTTTTGGCTCTAGTTTCTCCAATAATTTGTTCAGTTTTGTAGTTTTCCTTTTGTTTGTCTTTATGTTAGACTTATCCAAAATTGAGAGGGACATTGAAATCTTTTGCAACTATCTATGTCTTTTGGTTGTTTAGTTAATCTTTCCTTTATTAATTTAGATGCTAGGACATTTGGAGCATATGTGTTTAACTTTGATATTAATTTTGTTTCATTTTGTTTTTTGGTTTATGATTCCTTTCAATATAATGTAGCTTCATTGTTTATCCATCTTTTTTTATGTTGAGAATTCTTGGTTTTGTTTTGATAGCATGATTGCAACTCTTGCTTTTTTGGATTCACCTGACTCAGAGTGAAACTTTTTTTTCCAGCTCTTACTTTTAATCTGTTTATGTTTGTATTTTTATTGTGTGATTTCTGTAAACAACAGATTGTGATGTTTTATTTTCTTACCCAATAAATTCATTCATTTCATTAGATTTTTAAAAATCTATTCACATTTTAAATTATGAATTAGACATTTTCCTATATTTGTTTCTAATATTGTTCCCCCTCCCCTTTTGGATTTTTCCTCACTTCCTCTGTAATCTTGGTATTTTTTCTCTTCAGGAATTTTAACTTAGTTGGCTTTAAAGCAATTCTATTCATACCAGCCCTCTTACCCTCACCATCAAGTTTTTCCTCCTTTCCATTACCCCTTTCCATAATTTTTTGAGTTTTACTTATTAGTTCCTTTTTCTTTCTTATTTTATCTAGTTATTTAATTCTTCTCCTCTTTTTTCCTTGTTGGTTAGCTAGTTAGGTAAAATCCTCCTCCTCTATTTCAACTTGTTTTGTTCATTACTTTTAATTTTTTTCATTTTCTACATTTGTTATGAATATGATTACTTTGCTCTTTTAGTTATTTATCTTCTATTTCTGTCAGTCCTAGACTTTTATTATTTGGCTCATGGTCCTTCCACTTATTTAGTCCATGTCTAGATTCTGTATTCCTCTTGGAATTGAAGCTTCTCAGATACTTATTTTGGGTTCTCTCTTCTAAATAATTTTTATATTATTGCCTAGTAGGTCATGCCCCTCTCCCATTTTCTGTTTTGCCTAACTTTTAGAAATATGAGTTCCTGCAGATGATAGAAAGTATATTACCAGGATGGCTAGGTGGCACAGTGAATAGAGCACCAGCCCTAGAGTCAGGAGGACCTGAGTTCAAATCCAACCTCAGACCCTTAACACAAAAAACTAGCCATGGGACCTTGGGCAAGTCACTTAACCCCAACTGCCCTCCAAAAAGCAAAAAAGAAGAAGAATATAACCATGTTGTGGGAATTTTCCTATACTCCTGATTATGAAGTTGATTATTAATCTTTGCCTTTTCCCATGGTCATTTCACCCCCACTTCCTTTTTCCATGGAATCTCCTTCCTGGGTCCATGCTGTCCCACTCTTCTGGATGTCAGTTGCTCACAGGAGTTTTCCAGAGGAGGATAAGTGGTTTTTCGAAGTACCAAATCCCTCCTGATCCCATTTATAAGGCTCCAATCAACACTTATAGATTTTTTTCCCCTACATGTAAGCATTCATCAGTTGTACCTTCTTCTGCTACTGAAACTAGATTCTGTTCTCCTTTCCCCCTTATTTCAATCTCTCCCTTTACATTCTTTCCTATTCTCCTATAAATTTTCTTCTTCCTAGGAGACTACTGGAGCTATTTTCCCTTCATCAGTCTTGTCAAATTAAAATAGAGAGGGAGGGGGACACTATACCACACATAAGGATTCCTGCAGGTCATATATTGACTTAGAAAATCACATGTTAACATTATGATTTGTTGTATTTTATTTATTTTGTTAAATATTTCTCAATTATATTTTAACCTTGTTTGGACAGTACTTCAGAATATTTGGGGTATGCCCCTCTTTCTTTTTCCCTCCCTTTCTTCTTCCATGCACTGTCCCATTCTTTAATTTTGCCATACAAGAGCATTGATTCACCTGTAGTTGGGATGTTGTGAGGTTGTGAGGTTTAGTCCATGAAGTTTCAGGTCTTTTGCTCCACCATCATTTTTATTTACTTTCTGCTTTCACCCTTATCTCTTTTCATACTTTTATAAAGAAATCTCTTAATGTTATCACTATTGTAATTTTGTTGTTATCCTTAGTTTTTGTATTGTTTACCTTTCTTGTATTTCTGTTGTCCTGGGTGTTTGAAAAGTAAATAATTTGTTCAAATCTGGTATTCTTTCTAGGAATGCTTTGAACAGCCTCCCGTTCACCCTCTTTTTAATTGAACATCCATCTTTTTGCATTGATGGCTAGGCTTTATTATCTCGGGCTACACCTAGAGCTCTTCACAATGTTCCATTTCCTCTGGAAATTTCTTGTAGGTACAGATTTATTCAAATTTCCTTTCCTTTATATTTGAAGGTGTTTCTCCTGGTCATTTAAATAATTTGTTGACCCAGCGATCCAGGGAGCGAGTGGACGTCTGCCCAACCACCCACTACCCACCACCCACCACCGACCACTGACCACCAACCACGGACTCCGGCTCCTTGCGCCATGTCCAGCAGTTCCAACGTCGTCGCCATGTAGAAGGTGGTGCAGCAGCTCTGGATCAAGGCCGGCATCTACCGCATGAAGGTTTCTTAGGCTGCTGCTGATCTGAAACAATTTTGCCTACAAAATGCCCAAAATGATCCCCTGCTGACTGGGGTATCTTCTAGTACTAATCCTTTCCGGCCCCAGAAAGTCTGTTCATTCCTGTAGCAAGATGATCTTAAGCTACTTGGGAAGGATCTCTGAATCCATCTTCATATGTGGATCTGTGATGTGACATGATGTTCTGTGATGTGACCATTCAAAGGAGAGAGAATTCTGAAGTCTGCACAAAAGTTTAATTTATATGTGTGTAACAATGTGCCAAGTTAATCATCCAAATTTTAACTTGTGTCAGACTTTCTCATCTACCTCTCTGAATTTTCATCCATTTCTGTTTTGTACACTCACAAGAACACAATAAAATATTCAATAAAGAACACAATAAAGTATTCAGATAAAAAACATAAGTAATTTGTTGTTTGTTACCTGGATTTTTAAATTTATGCACTAATGTAGTTGTCTTCAAATTGTAGCATAGGTTTTTCTTTTTCTTTTTTTTTTTTACTTTGTTTTCTGGAGGTAATCTGTAAATTATTTTTATTGGCTCTTTGTCTTTTTGTGTTCCAAAATTCTGGGCAGTTTTCTTGTACTATTTCTAATATTATGATATCCAGGTTTTTGCATTTTGTCTTCTGGGAAACCTATGGTCGTTAAACTGTCACAATGCAATCTATACTTGAGATCAATATATTTTGCTTGAATGGAGGTCATATTTTCTCTTAATATTATTGAGGGTTTTTTTTGTTCTTTTCTTCTTCCAGATTGTCCCTCACTTCAATGTGTGGGGCCATCTCCAATCATCTTGATCTATGTCTTGCCACAGGACCCAAATGACTCCAGAGGAGAAAGTAAAGCTGGTGACTTTGCACAGCCCTCCCTCAGGTAAATCCAATTTACTTGCAAGTCATAGCATCATCTTCCTAATGTCATGATCCTCTTTGAGAACTAAGGACAAACAACAACAACATTGCTGTGTATTTACCTTACTGATTAGTTACTTACTCTTTCCTTCCTTTGGTGCATCTTTTTACTGTGGATTCAGTTTTTTCCATTCCACCAATTATTTCTTTTGTGAAGGTCATACATTTCACTTTCACAATTCTTATTTCTCTTTTAAGCTATTCAGGATTATCCTGCTGTGGTTGCATGCTCTCTTGGGAATCATAAAGTCCTCTGTCTCATCAAGTATTTTCCTTTGTCTTAAAATATTATTTATTTGTAGATGTCTTCTATTCTCTAGTTGATCTAGAGGCCATGTTTCCTTCTGTTAATAATATCTTCCCTATTGTGTTGTCTGCTTATGATCAGGATCTTTTAGTTATCTTTCTCCTAAGATAGTAATTTCAGTCTCTTTTCCTCACATCTCCCTCTTGCTCACTCTCTGACTCCTCTTTTAATTTGGGCTGGATCTCAAAGCCTTCTCAGCCTCACTTTTCACAGTCTCACTCTGCCCCAAGTGACTTCTGAGGGAAAGAACTTGTTACAACTGGATGTTGGGCTCTTTCCCTCAGGCTTATACAGTGCTACGTTATTATATATACCTATGATCTGTCCCCCTTTCCCTCAGTTTTCTGGTTCCAGCTCAGAACGCTGTCAATACTGTTCCAGTCAGGACGATCTTCTACCTTTGGCACTATGAGGAGGTGGAGTTGGATTGATTTCTGTTACAAGTCTAGGATGGGCACATGTAGCCCTGCTGTAGTGTAATGCATAGTGGAGAAGAGGCTCTTGAATAAGCAAGTTAGAGGATAAGGATTACCTTTTATACTTTTTTTTAATAAAGAAAACTAATTTTATTAAAATATAATTATCAAAATATGTATTTTTACAAAGCCTAGCAGACCTCAGTTTAAGATTCCATTTCTTTCTTTCCTTAAAATGTTTTACTTACATTTGTTTTCAATATTCATTTTCACAAGATTTTGAGTTCCAAATTTTCTCCCCATCTCTCCCTTACCTCCCACCCCAAGATGGCAAGCATGCTGAATATCACTTCCCCTAGTCCGCCCTCTCTTCTATCCCCACCCCGATATCCCTGTCATCCCCTTCCCCTTACTTGTGGGGCAAAATAGATTTGTATACCCCAATGCCTATATATCTTATTTCCTGGTTGCATGGAGAAACAATTTTTTTTAACATTTGTTTTTAAAACATTGAGTTCCAGATTCTCTTTCTTCTTCCCTCACCCATCCATCGAGAAGATAAGCAATTCAATATAGATTATACATGAGTAATTTTGCAAAACATTTCCATAGGAATCATATTATGAAAGACTAAACATATTTCCCTCCATCCTATCCCACCTCCCATTTATTTTGTTTTCTCTTTTTGATCCTGTCCCTTTCCAAAAGTATGTGCTTCTGATTACCCCCTCCCCCAATCTACCCTCCCTTCTATGCTCTTCCCTTCTTATACTCTCCCCCGCATTCTCCTGTAGGGTAAGATACACAATTTAGTGTGTATGTTATTCCCTCCTTAAGCCAAATCCAATGAAAGTAGGGTTGATTTATTTCCTTTCACCTCCCTATTCTTCCCTTCCATTGTAACACCTTTCTCTTGCCTTTTTTATGTGAGATAATTTATCTTATTCTATCTTTCCCTTTCTCCTTCTCCCAATATATTCCTCTCTCACCTCTTAATTTTATTTTTTAGATAGCATTCCTTCATATTCCACTCACCCTGTGCCCTCTGTCTATGTATACATATACATACATATATACACATATACATACATACATATATACATAATATAATATTATAAAATCTCTTGATTTTTGTATTTGAAAGTGAAATTTTCTGTTCAGCTCTGGTCTTTTCAACAAGAGTGCTTAAAAGTTTTCTATTTCATGGAATAACCATATTTTCCCCTGAAGTATTATACTCAGTGTTGCTGGGTAGGTGATTCTTGGTTTTAATCCTAGTTCCTTTGACCTCCACAATATTGTATTCCAAGCCCTTTGATCCCTTAATGTAGAAACTGCTAGATCTTGTGTTATCTTGATTGTATTTCCACAATAATTGAATTGTTTCTTCCTGACTGCTTATAATATTTTCTCCTTAATCCGGGAACTCTGGAATTTGGCTATAATATTCCTAAGAGTTTTCTTTTTCAGATGTTTTTCAAGATGCAATTGGTGGATTCTTTAAATTTCTATTTTACCCTCTGGTTCTATGATATCAGGGGTGTTTTCCTTGATAATTTCTTGAAAGATGATGTCTAGGCTCTTTTTTTGGTCTTGGCTTTCAGTCAGTCCAATAATATTTAAATTATCTCTCCTGGATCTATTTTCCAGGTCAGTGGTTTTTAAAATGAGATTTTCATATCACCTTCTATTTTCATTCATTCTTTTGGTTTTGTTTGATAATTTCCTGATTTCTCATAAAATCATTAGCTTCTATTTGCTCCATTCTAATTCTGAAGGAATTATTTTCTTCAGTGAGCTTTTTGACTTTCTTTTCCATTTGACCAGTTCTACTTTTTAAGTCATTCTCCTCATTGGCTTTTTGGACCTCTTTTGCCATTTGAGCTAGTTTATTTATTTATTTTTTGCATTCTATATTGCCTTTATTTTATGAAAAAGCTAATTCAAAACCTACACTATGTGAATACAAAGTCCAAACTCTGAAAGATTGGCCTCATTTATAAAAACATAGAGGTGAGTCTTGGTCAGTTTCAGAATTTCAGTAATGGCACTTCAAAGGGTTTTGCATTGGTGTGTTTCAGTGCTAAAGCATAAGAATAGACTCTGGCATCCACCTTGAGATGTTTATCAGCTACCAGGTCATCAATTCTCTTCAGGAGATCATTCTTTGGTAAAGAAACTACTTCCACAAATTCTCCATCTCCAAGCTTTGGTTTAGGTCTCACATTTTCAGCATCATCTCCATTAATCATCACAGTCACTATATGTGTGGTACAATTTGACAAACCTGGGTCCATGCGTATAGCTGGAGAACATTCAGCAACATCACCTTTGTAACCAGTTTCTTCCTCAAGTTCATGAAGAGTGGCTGTCTCTGGGCTTTCATTGTTGTCTATGAGACCTGCAGGGAACTCTAAGCAGTAGCCTCCCATTGGGGGTCTGAACTGCTTCACCAGGACAATGCGTTCATAATGAAGAGTTTTTTGTAATACTGGGATAATTGCCACACCATCAGCAGAAAGTCCTTCTTTCCTAGTAGTGCGTTTCGCAGTTTCCCAAGTTCTTGTTTTACCAGTGGGATCCACATAAGTTGTTTGTTCAAGCTTGACCCATTTTCCTTCTGTAATCAACTCTTCTGTTAGGATAGACTCTTTGGTAACTTTATGAGAATCCATAGGAGCTTTGTTTTCCATTTTCAAAGTATGTGATCCTTGCTGTCTTCTAGTAAGTTCATTCTGCCCCGAGGTGTCAGGCGCTGGGAAGAGTCTCTCGGTGGGGAAGGGACGGATGGAAGGCAGTGGCGGGAGATTCGACTGCAGGCGAAACCCGTGCCAGCATCCAAGTCACAGCCACCTCTGGCCGTGAATGGTAGACTGTGCGCGCGGGACGCCCTCCTGGCACCCGTAGAAACCTGACTTTGCCGCGGGAGGGGGAGGCTGCTAGTTTATTTTTTTAAGGTGTTATTTTCTTCAGTGTTTTTGGGGGTCTCCTTTAGCAATCTGTTGACTTGTATTTCTTGATTTTCTTGCATCACTCTCATTTCCCTTCCCAATTTTTCCTCTACTTCTCTTACTTGATTTTCAAAATCTTTCTTGAACTCCTCCATGGCCTGTAACTAATTTATATTTTTCTTGGAGGCTTTTGATGCAGGAGTTTTAACTTTGTTGTTTCCTTCTCATTTTATGTTTTAATCTTCTTTGTCACCAAAGAATGATTCTATAATTTGATTTCTCTTCTTCTGTTTGCTCATTTTGCCAATTACTTGATTTTGAGCTCTTTGTCATGGTAGAACTCTACTTCCAGAGTGGAGACTGCTGTGTCCCAAATTTCTGGGGTTTTGCACAGCTGTTATCAAAGCTACTTCTAGGCACCTGCCTCAGAACTGTGAGGATTCTCTCTCCACAGCCAGCACAAGCTGTGCTGTCCCTCTCCCCAGGACCACCACCCAAGACTGTGACCCAGATCCAAATGGGACAAAGCAAGAGAATCCTGCCTCAGTGCCAGCAAAGACATTTCTGCAATTTCTCTTTGATCAGCCACTTGGTCCCCTCAACATCTATGGGCCTGGAGCTCTGGAAGCAGCTGCAGCAGCCACTGCTGTCACCCCCACCACCCCAGAGGTAGGGGCCAGACTATGCTCTTCTCTCACCCAAGTCCAACAGAGTTTCCCCACTGACCTCTTACTTTCTTTTTGGTGTTTATGGGTTGAGAAGTCTGGAAACTGTCACAGCTTCCAGTAATTCAGTCCCTTGAGGTCTACTCTGGACAGTCTGTGCTGGCATGGCCCATACAGGGATGTGCTACACTCCCAGCCTGGTGTGCTAGGAGTGCTTTTTGGAGGGCAATTGGGATTAAGTAACTTGCCCAAGGTCACACGGCTAGGTTTTTATTTGTGTGTGCATTGTGTCTGAGGCCAGATCCAAACTCAGGTCCTTCTGACTCCAGGGCCGGCACTCTACTCACTGCGCCACCTAGCCGCCCCTCCCTTGCTTCTTCTATATGAGATAGTTTACCCCATTCTGTCTTTCCCCATCTCCTCTCATTATATTCTTCTCTCACCTCTTAATTTCACCTTTTAAGTATCATCCCTTCCTATTCAACTGGTCCTGTACCTTCTGTCTATGTATACCTGCATACATATATACTCATACTCACATATGTATTCATATGCCCATATACCCTCCTATATAGACATGTATATGTATGTATACATATATATTTCTATTCCCTTCAACTTTTCTCATACTGAGAAAAGTTTCATAAGTTACAATTATCATTTTTCCATGTATGAATGTTTTTCAATTTATAAAGAAAGTTTGTATCAGATGGAATGAACAATGGGAAAAAGGAAACAAACACAAAAAAGATAAAGAAAAAAGTAGGTAGTTTACTTCAAACTGGATTCAAACTCTGTTCTTTCTAGTTTTTTTCTCTGAATGTAGGCATCTTTCTCCATCATGAGTCTTTTGGAGTTGACTTATAACCCTACATTGCTGAGAAGAGTCCAGTCTATCAAAGTTGATCATCACACATACGTTGTGTCTGTAATTGTATACAAATTTCTCCTGGTTGTGCTCTTCTCACTCAGTATCAGTTCGTATAAGCCTCTCTAGGTAAATATGAAGTCCATCTGCTCCTCGTTTCTTTCTATGTCTCTCTTGCATCTCATAATTGGAGGTTGAATTTTCCATTGAACTCTGGCTTTTTCATCAGGAAGGTCTGGAAATTTGTTATATCCTTGTATGACCATCTCCTTGCCTGGAAGAATATGTTCAATTTCGCTGGATAGGGGATCATTGGTTGTAACCCAAGTTCTTTTGCCTTGCGAAAAATCACATTTCAGTTCCTCTGATCTTTCAGTGTAGAAGCTGCCAGATCCTGTGTGATCCTCACTGTGGTTCCATGATATTTGAATTGTTTCCTTCTGGCTGCTTGTAGTATTTTGTCCTTTACCTGATAGTTCTGGAGTTTGCCCACAACATTTCATGGACTTTTCAGTTTGGAATCTCTTTCAGGAGGTGATCTTTGGATTCTCTCGATTTCTATTTTACCCTCTAGTTCTAGTATCTCAGGGCAGTTTTCCTTGATGAGCTCTTGGAAGACGTTGTCCAGGCTCATTTTTTCATCATGATTTTCTGGTAGGCCTATGATTCTCAGATTCTCTCTCTTGGATCTGTTTTCCATGTCAGTTACTTTTCCGTTGAGATATTTTACCTCTTTTTCTAATTTTTTTTATTCTTGATGTTTTGTTTGATTGATTCTTGGTTCCTCATTGAATTATTCACCTCAATTTAGTTGATTCTGGTTTTTAGCAAATTATTTTCCTCAGTTAGTTTTTGAAGCTCCTTTTCCATATCACATGTTTTTCTTTATAAGGAGCTGTTTTCTTCATTGTAATGTTTTTCTAATTTTGCAATTTTGGTTTTAAAAGAATTATTCATTTTATCTTCTGTCTCTCTAATTTGGTTTTCAAAGTTCTTTTTCAGCTCATCTAAAAATGCTTTCTGTGCTTGAGACCATTCCCTGTTGAGGCTTCGGCTGTGGGTGTGGAGTCAACATTGTCTCCCTCGGATTTGGTTCCTCCCACTCACAATAGTAGGACTCCAGAGTCTTTGTCTTTGCAGTCTGATTTTTACCCATTTTGAAGCAGTGCCCTAGCTACGCCTTTCCTCTAAGGTTCCCAAGCCTTTACTGTTTAAAGTTTTGCTTTGGGGCAATAATTACTGCTTTCAGGGCCAGGAAAGGGAATTGGAGCAGCCAGGGTTCACTCTGCCATCCTGGTGCCTGGAAGTCCAAATAAGGGCTTTTTTAAATTTCCAGGCTGTGGGTTGGTAGTCCCAGGAGTAGCTGCTGCCACTGCCAGAGGCCCTGCATTTGACTCTTAACCAGCTCCGTCCAGTCCCATACCTGCAGTGATAGGCCTGGCAATGGCCCTTGTGGTTAGTAGGTCAACTTACCACCATGTTGATCAGGCCTCATCAGGTCCTCTGTGTGCCCCCCAGTGTCTTTTGGGCCTCTGTGCCAGCCCCTGTCATCTTCCGGGCCAGAGTGAACTTTAATTTCTAAAAAAAAATATTTATTGCTCACTTTCTTCTAGTGTTTCATGTAGTCCTTATGGAAAATTCATTTTTTCCTTTGTTTTTGATTGTAGTTATTATGGAGTTATTCATTCCTTTGGGGGAAATCTGTAGATTTACTTTTTTTTTTTGTACTGGGCAAGGTTTTTAAAAATTTGCTTATCCCTATAACTTCAGTTGCTAAATTGAACCTCTGTGCCAAGTATAGACTTTACCCTCCTACTACACTTTTGGGTGGGGTAGTTGACCCTTATTGCTTTTTCTTTGGATCCCTTGTGTTGTTGCACTGACCTCTACCTTCCAGAGTTTTCCTCTCCTGGATTTTTGGGGTTGAGTGTTAGATCTCCTGGACCCATTATGACAGCTGAGGAAAGAGTGCTAAGGACCTCAAGTTTCTGGGACCAGGATATTCCTGTCAGAGGACTCTTGTACCTCTCTGATTTCCAAAGATCCTACCTGGAGTTTTCTGATCTCCTTGAACTTTTTGTAGTTCTTGGTTGGAAGCAGTCCCTGTAGTGTCTCATTGGATTTCTTGATTATGGACATATTTGGTACAAATTTCATGTTTTTGTTTAAGTAAGTATGTGGAAGCTGAGCAGCCTGCCTCTCTTCAGGCAGCTGACTCAGAAGGTTACCTCCAAGCCTTGTCTTGGATGTTTAGACACATCAGGCAAATACAGTTCTGAAGGAACAGCCAGAGGCCCAGACTTCATTTAGATCCAGTTCTCTTTCAGATCCTGAGCTTGTGGACTAGTGATAATCAGTACAAATATACTGCAGTATAAACAATTTCTCTCCTTTTCTCTCCACTTCTACCATTGATTGGAGAAGAACTTCCTTGGTTTCTCTCCTCAATCTTCACCCTAATCATAAACTTACTCAATTTACCACCTAAAATTTAAAATGTGTTATAAAAAACCCAAAGAGTTTAGCTTAAGTGCTTCCAGCTTGCTGTCTACTTATACTCTCCCTGAATTTTTCAAATTAGCTTATCTGTTTCACATTACTATGTTTTTTAGGGAAAGGATCAACCCCACTAAATCTTCTTCTTCTTCTTTTTTTTTTTTTTGCTTTTTGGAGGACAATTGGGGTTAAGTAACTTGCCCAAGGTCACACGGCTAGGTTTTTATTTGTGTGTGCATGAAGTGTCTGAGGTTGGATCAGAACTCAGGTCCTTCTTACTCCAGGGCTGACACTCTACTCACTGCGCCACCTAGCCGCCCCAAATCTTCTTCTTTTAATGTAGTACCTTGTATGGAATCATACATAATGAAGCATTTAGTAAGTGATTTTGGATATAGTTGATGATTTTGAAATAGATGAAGAAAACTATGATGTTCTCATCATCTCAATTTAATTGAAAATGTATGACCCACATGTTCTTCAACCACATTGCAATCTGGCTTTTATGCCCACCATTCCATTAAAACTGATCTTTCCAAGATCACCTTATTACCAACTTAATGACATTTTCTCAGTTTTCACTTAATTGTTGGATAATAACACAGGGAGGAGCCTTTCAATTTATCTAATCCAATACCTTAATTTTGCAGATGAGGAAACAGGTCTCAAGAGAAATTCAGGTGAAGCCAGGACTAGAATCCAGATCTTATACCAAGTTCAGGGTTATTTTATTGCAAAGCATTTTTTTACCCACAAATTCTCCAAAGTCCCTCGTCTAGTTTTTCCTTTTTTTTTTTTTTTGGAGGGCAGTTGGGGTTAAGTGACTTGCCCAAGGTCACATGGCTAGTAAGTGTTAAGTGTCTGAGGCCGGATTTGAACTCAGGTCCTTCTGACTTCAGGGCTGGTGTTCTATTCACTGTGCGACCTAGCCACCCACTCCCTAGTCTATTTTTTAAAAGAATATGTATGTTGCCCATTAGTTGAGGATTGGCTCAACAAATGGTGGTACTTCAATGCAATTGAATATTACTGTAGTATTAGAAACAATGAATATGAAGAAATCAAAGATGCATGGGAATTTATATGAACTGATGTATAGTGAAGGAGTAAACCTAGGAAAATAAAATACACACACACACACACACACACACACACACATATATATATATATTTTGGTCAGTCATTTTCAGGCATGTTTGACTTTGTTGACTACATTTGGGGTTTTCTTAGCAAAGATACTGGAATGGTTTGCCTATTTCCTTTTTCAACATCTTTTACAGATAAGGAAACTGAGACAAACAGGATTAAGTGACTTACCCAGGGTCACAGCTAGTAAGCATCTGAGATTGGATTTGAACTCAGGTTC
This sequence comes from Gymnobelideus leadbeateri, assembly GCA_011680675.1. Lineage (NCBI taxonomy): Eukaryota > Metazoa > Chordata > Mammalia > Diprotodontia > Petauridae > Gymnobelideus > Gymnobelideus leadbeateri. The sequence goes on along the minus strand of WOXC01007399.1, from coordinate 133,526 downwards.
CTCTGACTCCAGGTCCAGCACTCTATCCATTGCACCTAGCTGCCTATATATCATGTATCTATAAAACAAATACCAAACCAGAAAACTGAACACTATATAATTATAAAAACCATGCTTATCCCCAATGAAGAGACGAGAAAACGTATCTCCCTTTCTTCTTTCAAAAGGAAGAGCACTTTGAGTGCAGGACTCCACATATATTGTCAGATTCAGATAATGCATTGGTTAGTTCAGCTGAAATACTCCCTTTCCCCCCTTCTTTATCTTAATTTATTTATTTTTGGTCACAGGGAAGGGTTTACTGAGTAGAAAAGGAGGGGGTAGATATACTCTGAAATGAAGATGTTATAAAAACAAAAGATATACATAGGTATCTTTTTAAATTAAAACAATGTTTAGGTTTATTAGGAAGTTGATTTTAGGATCCATGTCCTTCTCCTTAATTTTTTTGTGGCCTTTTTGACATTGTTAACTGTCTCCTTAATACTCTCTCCTCCTTTGACTTATATGATATATTATCTCATTTCTACCTTTCTGATCATTCCTGTTTCCTTCTTCCCTAAGTAAGAGCATCCCCAAGGATCTTTGCTTTGTGCAAATTTCTTTTCTCTCTTCATCCTCACCAAACCTACAATCACTCCATCTCTTTCATATTTTAAGGTTATCATACCTTCTCTCTTTCCTCCATTCTCAATCTTGACCGGTTCAATTTTATATTCTCTTAAATTGTCAGGTAAAGGGGTTTGTAATATCTAAGGTCTCTTTCAGCTCTGCCATATGAAAGAAAAAAATCAAATCACTGAGCCATAACATGACATTTTAAAAATTATTTTTATGATCAAATTTTTTTTTTTGGAGGGCAATTGGGGTTAAGTAACTTGCCCAAGGTCACACGGCTTGGTTTTTGTTTATTTGTGCATTATGTGTCTGAGGCCAGATCTGAACTCAGTACCTTCTGACTCCAGGGCCAATGCTCTACTCACTGCGCCACCTAGCCGCCCCAAGGAGATATTTCCTATATAATTTTTTTTTTACCTTTTGGAGGGCAATTGGGGTTAAGTAACTTGCCCAAGGTCACACGGCTAGGTTTTTTATTTGTGTGTGCGTTAAGTGTCTGAGGTCAGATCCGAACTCAGGTACTTCTGACTCCAGGACTGACGCTCTATTCACTGCGCCGCCTAGCCGCCCCTTTATGATCAAATTTGATAGCTTTTTGAGAACTATAATTAAATGGTGTTTAATGTTGTAACTTTCTGTCCTAAGACCATGTCTTCCAAAAGACACCAAAGACTGGGTTATGGAGATATATTGATTTCAGGATGAACAATAAGATATTCCTTTCTGGAAAAGGACAAAGGGAATTTGTTTTATTCAACTGATTATTTAAGGAATTTTTTTTCTTTTTTTTCTTTTCAGTTAATGAGAGGTAAGACAGAGAGAGAAAATAAATGCTTATTAATAGAAAAATAAAATAAAACAAAATTAAACCTTAAAATATACTTATAATGATCCAAGACAAGTCTGAAGGACTTATGCGGAAAAGTACTATCTGATAGAAACAGTACTTCCACAGGGCTCCCGCTTCCACCTCCTCCAATTCATGTAAAATGTAACTCTGAATAAACTTTGGACCTACAAAACCCACAAAATGACACAGAGAAGCTAACCTCCTGCTGAGGAAAGCCTGGAAGACTGGCAGGAAGCAGCCACCATAGCGCTCTGGGAGCCAAGCCAAGCCCCCATCAAGCCTGAGGTTTTAACTTCAGGACAGCCACAACCAGCCACAGCTGGAGGGACTTCAGATCACCAGCAGCTGTGGCGGTTTCCAGAATTATCAGCCCATAGATGCTAAGGACAAAGTGAGAGGTCAGTGCAGTGGGGACTTTGGGACCTAGGAATTTGGGAGTGTGGTTGGCCTTTGCCCCCAGGGCGAGAAGAGGCTGAGGCTCAGCAGCCATGCAGCCACCACCAAGTGGCTGCTTCATAGCTCCTGGCCTACAGATTGTAGGGGGACAAAGCATCCAGTCTGAGGGGTAATTGCTCTTGCTTTAACCTTCTTGGATCTGGATTGTGGTCTAGGGTGGAGGTCCTGGGGTGTGTGACCAGTTTGCCAGAGCATATGGAGGCTTAGGAGAAGGTACTCAACTAATAGCTCCAGTGGCTGAGAAAACCCTAGGCATTGGGACAAAGCTCCCCCTCTGGTAGCAGAGTTCTACTATGGCAAAAAGCTGAAAAGTCAAGTAATTGAGTGGCAACATGAGCAAACAAGGGAAGCAAGGCAAGCACAGTAATGCAACTTTGGACTCCTTTTTGGGGGACGAAAAGGATCAAAGTATGGAACAAGAGGAAGACAATGAAGTCAGAACTCCTGAACCAGAAGCTTCCAAGAAAAGAATAAGCTGCTTACAGGCCATAGAGGAGCGTAAGAAGGATTTTGAAAATGAAATAAGAGAAGTGGAGGAAAAATTGGGAAGAGAAATGAGAATGATGCAAGAAAATTATAAAATGAGAGTCAACAACCTGACTGAAGAAAATAATACCTTAAAAATAGACTAACTCAAATGGCAAAAGAGGCTCAAAAAGCCAATGAGGAGAAGAATGCCTTAAAAAGCCAAATTTGCCAGATGGAAAAAAAATCTCAAAAGCTCACTGAAGAGCATCATTCCCTCAGAATTAGATTGGAGCAAATGGAAGCTAGTGACTTTATGAGAAATCAAGATACCGTTAAACAGATCCAAACAAATGAAAAAAATTGAAGGCAATGTGAAATATCTCATTGGGAAAACCACTGACCTGGAAAATAGATCCAGTAGAGACAATTTTAAAATTATTGGACTACCTAAAAGCCATAATCAAAAAAAGAACCTAGAAATCATCCTCCAAGAAGTTCTCAAGGAAAATTGCCCTGATGTTTTAGAATCAGAGGGCAAAATAGAGGTTGAAGGAATCCACTGATCACCTCCTAAAAAAGATCCCAAAAAAGAAAATTCCTAGGAATATTATAGCCAGGTTCCAGAATTTCCAGATCAAGGAAAAAATATTACAAGCAGCCAGGAAGAAACAATTTGAATATTATAGAAACACAATCAGGATAACACAGGATCTAGCAGCTTCTACACTGAGGGATCAAAGGGCTTGGAATATGATATTCTGGAGGTCAAAGGAGCTGGGATTAAAACCAAGAATCACCTACCTAGCAAAACTGAATATCATGTTTCAGGGGAAAATACGGTTATTCAATGGAATAGATGACTTTCAAGCATTCTTGATGAAAAAACCAGAGTTGAATAGAAAATTTTACATTCAAATACAGGAAGCAAGAGAAGCATGAGAAAATAAATAGGGAAAAGAAATCATAAGAAACTTATCAAAGTTGAACTCCTTACTTTCCTACATTGAAAAACAATAATTGTAGCTTATGAAACTTTTCTCAGTATGAGAATAGTTGAAGGGAATAGAAATGGAGAGATGTGTGTGTGTGTGTGTGTGTGTGTGTTCATACATATATATGTCTATATAGGAGGGTATATGGGCTTATGAATGCATATGTGAGTATGTGTATATATGTGTATAGGTATACTTAGACAAAGGGTAAAGGACCAGTTGAATAGGAAAGGATGATACTTAAAAGGTGAAATTAAGAGTTGAGGGAGGAATATAATGAGAAGAGAGGGGGAGAGATAGAATGGGGTAACTTATCTTATATAGAAGAGGCAAGAGAAAACTATTACAATGGAGGGGAAGAACAGGGAGGCAAAAGGGGATGAGTCAACCTTATTCTCAATGAATTTGGCTTAGGGAGGGAATGACATACACAGCAAATAGGGTATCTCACCCTACAGCAGAGTAGGGGGCAAGGGGATGAGAAGGGGAATGATGGATGGGAGGGCAGATTGCGGGGGGGGGGGGGAAGGAAGATGGAGGCACCCAGTTTTCAAAAGGGACAGGATCAAAGTAGAGAATAGAACAAGTGGGGGGTGGGATGGGATGGAGGAAAATATGGTCAGTCTTTCACAATATATCCTCTATGGAAAGGCTTTGCATGGCTACACATGTACAACCTATATTGAATTTCTTATCTTCCCAGTAAGGGTGGGTGACAAGGGAGGTAGGGAAAGAATCTGGAATTCAAAGGTTTAAAATCAAATGTTTAAAAAATATATATTCTTATTACTATTTTACATGTAACTGGGAAATAAGATGTAGAGGCACTGGGGCATAGAGATCCACTATGCCCTACTGGAAATTCAGAGTGGGGATGGGGGAAGATATAGGAGAGAGCAGATGGGGGGAGGGGATATTTAGTGGGATCACTATTATGAGGTGGTGGGTCGGGGGGAAATGGGGAGAAAATTGATAACTCAAAGTCTTGTGGATATGAATGATGCAAACAAACAAACAAACAAATAAATAAACTACAAAAAAAAAAAAAAAGAAAGAAAGAAAGAAAAGAGAAATTCCCAGAGGAAGAACTGATGGAGTCTGAATACAGATGGAAGCATAATTTTTTTAAACTTTCTTTATTTTTCTTGGGCTTTTATATTGGTCTATGTTTTCTTTTACAATATGACGAATATGGAAATATGTTTTGCGTGACTATTCATGTATAACCTATATCAAATTGCTTGCCTTCTCCATGAGGAGAGGGAGACAATTTAGAATTCAGTTTAAAAAAGGAATGTTGAAAATTGTTTTTACATGCTGTTGGGAAAAATGAAATAATGAATTATTTAAAAATATTGTTATAGTTCAAAATCTCTGTAGTTGACTTGAGCTCATATATTTCAGGATTTTAATTATAATTCTTTCTTCCTGTGGACCCTACCTCTCTCTTCCCCTTATTTCTCTTTTCCCCTCTGGTAACAGGTGCAGGTTATATAATTCTCAGTCCTCAGGTTCCTGAACTATCAGTGATGCAGTATTTCTAGTGGGTTATTTATGAGATGAGTCCCCATTGAGCTTTCTAGAGACAACTATGGTGTTTGAACAGTCCTTTTAAAAAATAACACTAAAGTAAATTTTTTGAAATTCTTTAGAGGGCACTAGGGAGAAATCTAGATAACAACATATTCCTAGGACTTTTCTTTCTTTCTTTTGCTCACATTCTTCAAACTCATCTCCTACTACTTCCTTTCATGTACCTTTGGTTCCTGAATAATTGCGCTATTCATAGCATCATAGAATCAAGGAGAGACTGCTGGCTAAATGAGGGGATGGAGAAGGACTGAATGCAGAGGCTGCTCCTTTCCTGCTTAATACTCCATCTCCACGAGAACTGAGGGACTCAAACAAAATCTGGTATGTTTGCCTCTCATTAACTTAACTCTCTTTTTAGACAAGTTATATAACCTTCTTGGGGTTTAGTTACCTCATTTATAAACTGAGGGATTTGGAATAGGTGGCCTCTGAAGTCCCTTCTAGCTCTAAACCTATGATACTATGGTCAATAGCATTCAGCCTCAGCAATGCACAAGTTCAGAACTGGGACTACAGTCTAGTGGGTCTGAGGTCACCACATTGCATAGATCTGATAGTGGGTACCACAAAATTTCCTGGACTATCTGGTGAATAGGCTGACATAGGATGTTGTAGAAATAAGGGGTAAAGAAATTACATGTGTTGTCAGCTAATGCAAGCTTGTAGAGTATGCAATGTATACCTTGTATCTCACTATAGCATGTGAAGTCATACATTACATTCGATCTCTGCATTTAATCTCTTCTATAAACATTTGTTATATGATACTTGCTATTATGTAACTTCATGTGGCCTTTGTATGTGGAATAGCATGCATGTAACTCTATTATAAGAGAATACGTTTGATAAACCCTTACAAACACCAGTGATTGCATTATTTTTACTAGGTAAAGGGCAGAAGGGGTACAGTGACCTTGGTCTCTACAGACATGAGCTCAGCAGCTCCACCCAGTATCACTTCAATGCTCCGTGAGACTTTTGGAACCTCCACAGTAACTTTTATGACTCTAACTTTAGATGGGGGTATGATGGGAATTAAAAGGAATTTACTCGCATCAATCTTAATATCATGTGATTTGGGGAGCATTCCTACTGGGGGAGGAGATGAGATGTGGAGAAAGGGTTGTGGGGGGAGAAAATTTTATTCTCAAAGATCTCTTCTGTACCAACTGGTTGTGGCTCTGGGTTTGAAAAATGAAAGAACTAAACTGTTTTGTCAGCCAAGAAAATCTCACAAAAAGAGCGATATAATTCTCATTGAGGAATATGAAGCCACAGCAGCCAAAGACAACTTTGGCAGATAGTAGCAGCACCCCAGTGGAGATGGGAAAGGAAGCCTTGTAAAAGATCAGAAGATAATAACCCTAACAGCAGCTCTTCGTGAAATTCATATGTGGTAACTTTAGAGCCAGAGAGGTGTGTCTGTAGAGGCAAAATAGTGGTGTGCAGATGAGTATATCTCATTATGAAATGGAAATGAGAGAATTATTCCAGCCAAAACACTGTAGTGGCAATCACACTGGCATACCCAGGATAGCTGCTAGCACAGGTTCTTAGATCTGCTTTACTAGGAAAGATAGCTGTTAAGGGGTCTAATTACATTCACTAGTTCAGGGGAAAAGTCAGCACCCTGAACTTCAGGGAAAATATAAGCAGAGAAATAAAGGCCAACAGACATGTCTCTGACTGCCTGAATCAGAGCAATATTACTATACACTTTACATACGTCCCTGGATGGAGAGAGTCTTTACATCTGAGCACTTGGGGAGCTCTGAACACATGGTCATTCAGAATCTGGACTAGGGAATCACAAGATCCTTTTCACGAGTGAGTCCCCAAAGCAAAATACCAACTCAGAGTATATATACATTTTCAGAGCCAGAAGGCATCACAACTCTTGTGACTCGATGCCTAAGTAGAAATTAGCAGAAGGTGTGAAGGCCTTCCTACAAGCAAGCTTCCTTTAATGGGCTCCACCTGAGGCCTATTAATAGGCCTGCAAGATCCTATATCCCATTAACATTACAAACACAGATCAGGTGGGCCAGTCTAGCTGAAGGAGCAAGGCACCCTGGAGCAGGGACGAGAGGCACCATGTGTTAAGCAGATCAAATCACCACCTTCGGGATCACCATCTCCCCTCAGACCCTGATGAAGACAGCATAGGACGCTGAGCCCAAGAGCTTTTGGAACAGCAGTGTCCCAGGAAGCACATCCTGATTGCAGATAAGCCCTGCAGTCATCATTGAAGACAGCAAGCCTTATAGAGCAGGGGCCCATTTTCCTCACCACCACCAGCAACAACAGCTGACCAACTGCCACCAAGAGGCCTGTAGGCACAGTTGTCCTGGTAGTGGCAGGATCCCTCAGACCACAAGCCCTGTTTTGAGATTAACCCTCACAGTCATCATGTAGGGAAGCAGCTCCTGCAGAAAAGGGGCCAACCATCCTCACCAAATGCCATCCACAGATTAGGTGAACAAACTTAGCTAAAGCAGCAAACATCCTGAGGGAGAGACAGGAAGCAGCAGATGCCAAGCAAGTTGAACCACTACTGTCTTAAGCATCATCTCTCCTTAGACCCTGGAGGAGATAGCCCATGTCTCTGAACTTAGGAGTCTTTACAATAGCAGTGTTTCCATTCCTGTGCCCTTGGCTGGAGGGTGCAATAAAAAATACAAAACAAAACAAAATTTCCTTCCATATCCTCCCTTTACACAAGGCTCAAAATCCCAGTCATCTCTTCACTTTCCCACCATCTATTCTGCATGTTTCTGACTTCACCACTATCATCATGCTCTCCCACAGGGTATCCTCTGGGACTCCCACTCCTTTTCCTTTTATATATTGTCTTCCTCCCTTAGATTGTAAGCTCCTTGAGCACAAAGACTGATCCACAGCACTTAACACAGTGCCTGGCACACACTAGGTATTTAATGAATGTTTATCATATCATACCATATCTATTATCATGGAAAGCTACCTCTGTGGAAATGTAGCCTGGCAATTGCTTTGCAGGTCCTTCAGTCACATCTATCTACCTCACCGGGTTAATCAGAAGATCAAAGGAGATAATTTATTATACAGGCTAGCTCTTAAGAAAATTGTATATGCATTATTTTAAAATTTAGGGCTTTTTTTTTTGCTTTTTAAAGAAAACAATTGTTTATCAGTAACCATCTAGATATTTGCTTTATATTTGTTATCTGCCTTGCTAATAGCTTGGACTATATAATTATATTAAGGAGTAAAACTTCAAAATAAAAGTACCTAATAAAGGAATGGTCCTGTTTCATCAACTAAAAATTAAAAGTTGAACTTGAACTGACAATTTGAAATGACCCTCCTCTATGTGTTGATCTTCTTCAGATGTGTTGTATACTTCAAAACAATTATGTGACATCCTTGATGTGGTTACTTCCTCATTAGTATATAGATATTCAATCAACAATTGAAAAATAATCAGTCAACAAGAATTTAAATGCTAAGTGCATTATTAGTAATAATGTATTGCTAGGCACTATGCTAAGTACATGGGATACAAAGAAAAATTAAAACCAGTCTTGCTTTCCTCAAGAATGCTTGAAAGTCCTCTATTCCACTGAATGACCATATTTTCCCCTGAAACAAGATACTCAGTTTTTCTGGGTAGGTGATTCTTGGTTTTAATCCCAGCTCTTTTGACCTCTGGAATATCATATTCCATGCCCTTCAAATCCCTCAGTGTAGAAGCTTCCAGGTCCTGTGCTATTCTGATTGTGTTTCCACAATATTGAAATTGTTTCTTCCTAGATGCTTGTAGTATTTTCTCCTTGATCTGGGAATTCTGGAACCTGGCTATAATATTCCTAGGAGTTTTCTTTTTGGGATCTTTTTTAGGAGGTGATCAGTAGATTCCCTCAACCTTTATTTCCCCCTCTGGGTCTAAAACATCAGGGCAATTTTCCTTGAGAATTTATTGAAGGATGATTTCTAGGTTCTTTCTTTGATCATGGCTTTCAGGTAGTCCAATAATTTTAAAATTATCTCTCCTGGATCTATTTTCCAGGTCAGTGGTTTTTCCCATGAAATATTTCACATTGCCTTCTATTTTTTCATTTGTTTGGATCTGCTTAACAGCATCTTGATTTCTCATAAAGTCACTAGCTTCCATTTGCTCCAGTCTAACTCTGAAGGAATGAAACTCCTTAGTGAGCTTTTGAGATTCTTTTTCCATCTGGTAAATTTGAGTGTTTAAGGCATTCTTCTCCTCATTGCCCTTTTGAGGCTCCTTTGCCATTTGAGTTAGTCTATTTTTTAAGGTGTTATTTTCCTCAGTCAGGCTGTTGACTCTCATTTCATACTTTTCCTACATTCTTCTCATTTCTCTTCCCAATTTTCCCTTCACTTCTCTTATTTGGTTTTTTAAAATACTTCTTAAGGTCCTCTATGGCCTGTAATCCACTCATATTTTCATCTGGGGCTTTTGGTGCAGGGGTTCTGACCTCACAGACCTCCTCCTGTTCCATGCTTTGATCCTGTTTGTCCCCAAAATAGGAGTCTAATATTGAATTTTTCTGTTCATTTTGTTTCCTTTGCCTAGGCATGTTGCCACTTAATTACTTGATTTTTGGGCTTGGTGCCACAGTAGGACTCTGCCACCAGTCAGGGGAGCTTCAGTCCCAAACATTGGGGTCTTCACAACTTCCAGAGGTATTAGTTGGGTGGCCTCTGTAAAGCCTCCATAAGCTCTGGCAAGCTGCATACCCACCCCAGACCTTCCCCCCAGACCACAATCCAAATCCAAGCATGTTAAAGCAAGAGCAATTAACCCCCAGACTGATTGTTGGATCTCCCTACAGTTCTCAGACCAGGAGCTGAAGCTGCCACTGTAGCTGCAAAATGGCTTCTGTGCTGAGGCTCCTCAGCCACTTCTCACCCCCAGGGGAGGAAGCCAACACGTTCCCCAAAAACTGGTCCCGAAGTCCATAGGGCACTAATCTCTCATTTTGTCCTAGGCATATCTGTGTTGATAATTCTGGAATCGCCATAGCTGCTGGTGTTCTGGGTTCCCTCCAGCTGGCTACTGGCTCAGCCGCTGTGGGGATAAAACTGCGGCTCACATGGGTCTGGGTTAGGCTCCCAGAGCATTGCACTGTGCTGTGCTGGCCGCTCCCTGCAGGGCTGTTGGGCTGTCCTCAGCGGGAAGTTAGCTTCTCTGTGTTGTTCTGTGGGTGCTGGAGCTCCAGAAGTTGTTCACAGTCCACCTTTTACTTTGTTTGGAAGTGGTGTGGGGGGGAGCACCTTGGAAGTGCTGTTTCTACTCTGCCATCTTGGCTCGGCCCACCCCCCCCAGCCTTGCTTTCAAGAAGCCTACTTTCTACTGTGTAAAGCAACAAGAAGGTGTTACATGGCACACACACAGCATAAATAGGTGTGGTGGCAAAAGAAATGACAAGATTTGACCACTAATTAGATATATTGGGGTGTGTAAACATTAAAGTTTCAAACCTAAGTAAATAGAAGGATAGGTGTATCCATATGCATAGGAAATTCAGCCCTGTCCATATAGGGAGTCATATCCTTATATGTGGGTGCTCTGCCCAAAGGAAAATTATTTTTGAGGGTTTATACTTCACAAGATATCTTAGGGGCTTTCTTCCTAGTTTATTCATTCTACCTCCTATCCCCTTCTATTTTCCTGTAGGGCAAGATAGATTTTTATACCCCATTGTCTACATATCTTATTTCCCAGTTGAATGTAAAAGCAATTTTTTAATATTCATTTTTTTTTAAACTTTGAGTTCCACATTCTCTCCCTTTCTCCTTCCCCATGTACCCTCATTGAGAAGGCAAGTAAGTTGATATAGGTTATACATGTGTAGTCATGTAAAACACCTCCATAATAGTCATGTTGTGAAAGACTAACTATATTTTCCTCCATACTATCCCACATTCCATTTATTCTATTCTCTCCTTTGATCCTGTCCCTTGATAAAAGTGTTTGCTTCTGATTACCCCCTCCTCCCATTTACCCTCCTTTCTATCATTTTTCTCCTCCCTCCAACTCCTATTATCCCCTTCCCCCCTACTTTCCTGTAGGGTAAAATAGATTTTCATACCCAGTTGAGTATGTGTGTTATTCCCTCCTTAAACCAAATCTGATGAGAGTAGGGCACACTCATTCCCTCTCATCTCTCCCCCTCTTTCCCTCCATTGTAAAAGATTTTTCTTTCCTGTTTTATGTGAGACAAATTACTCCATCCTACCTTACCTTTTCTCCTTCTCCTAGTACATTCCTCTCTCATCTCTTAATTTTATTTTTTAAAAATCATTCCTTCATATTTAACCCACCCTATGCCTTATATTCCCTTGAACTACCCTAATACTGAGAAAGGTCTCATGAGTTTCAAATATCATCTTTCCATGCAGGAATGTAAACAGTTCAACTTTGTTAAGTCCCTATAATATTTCTTTCCTGTTTACCTTTTCATGCTTCTCTTGAGTCTTATATTTGAAAATAAAAATTTCTATTCAGTCTTTTCATAAAGAATGCTTGAAAGTCCTCTATTTCATTGAATTTCCATATTTTCCCCTGAATTCTTGGTTTTAATCTTGGCTCCTTTGACCTCTGGAATATAACATTCCAACCTTCAATCCCTTAATGTAGAAGCTGCTAGATCTTGTATTATCCTGATTGTGTTTCCACAATACTTGAACTGTTTGTTTCTGGCTGCTTGCAATATTTTCTCCTTAACCTGGAAACTCTGGAATTTGGCTACAATATTCTTAGGAGTTTCCCATGTGTGATCTCTTTCAGGAGGTAGATTCTTTCAATTTTTATTTTCCCCTCTTGTTCTAGAATATCAGGGAAGTTTTTCTTTTCTTTTCTTTTTGCCTTTTTTTTATGAGGGGGGAAGGCAGGGCAATTGGGGTTAAATGACTTGCCCAACGTCACATAGCTAGTAAGTGTTAAGTGTCTGAGGCTGGATTTGAACTCAGGTCCTCCTGACTCCAGGGCCAGCTCTCTATTCACTGCACTCTCTATTCACTAGCCACCCCAGGGCAGTTTTCTTGATAATTTCTTTAAAGAGGATGTCTAAGCTCTTTTTTTTTTTTTATCATGTCATTTAGGTAGTCCAATAATTTTTAAATCATCTCTCCTGGATCTTTTTTCTAGGTCAGTTCTTTTTCCAATGAGATATTTCACATTGTCTTCTATTTTTTCCATTCTTTTGGTTTTGTTTGATAATTTCTTGATTTTTCATAAAGTCATTACCTTCCATTGCTCCATTCTAAGTTTTAAGGAGTTATTTTCCTCAGTGAGCTTTTGGGCCTCCTTTTTTCATTAATGGCCAATTCTGTTTTATAAGGCATTTTTCTCCTCATTGGCTTTTTGGACCTCTTTTGCCATTTGGGTTAGTTTATTTTTTAAGGTGTTATTTTCTTCAGAATTTTTTTGAGTCTCCTTTAGCAAGCTCTTGACTCATTTTTCATGATTTTTTTGCATCACTCTGATTTCTCTTCTCAATATTTCCTATACTTCTCTTACTTGATTTTCAAAATCCTTTTTGAGTTCTTCCATGGCCTGCAACCAATTCTTATTTTTCTTGGAGGTTTGGATGTAGGAGCTTTGACTTTGTTGTCCTCTTCTGGTTGTATGTTTTGATCTTCCTTGTCACCAAAGTAAGATTCTGTAGTCTGTTTTTTTCCCCTGTTGTTTGCTCATTTTCCCAGCCAATTAGATGACATTTTAGCCCTTTGTCAAGGTAAGACACTACTTCTAGTGAGGGGAATAGGAGGGTGTACTTTCCCCAGCATTAGGGGTTTTGTGCAGCTGTTTTCCCAGATACTTTTAGGGACCTGTAAATTTTTAGCTCTTCCAAGGTGGTATGATCAAAGGAGAGGTGTTTCCTCCTCCCCAACCTGTGCTCTGGTTTGTTAGTGACTGCAAGCACTCTTTTCTGCCTTGGAACTATGAGGAAGATTCCCTCTCCACTGTTGTCACAAGCTCCAGTGCTCCTCCTTGCCCCAGGACTGTCACCCAAGACTGCGACCCATATTGAAGCACAGGCAAGGCAAGAGAATCCTGTCTCAGTACCAGTGAAGAGATTCCTGCAATTCACCTCTAATCAGCTCTTCAAGTCCCCCTCCCCCCATGATCTATGGGCTGAGAGCTCCATAAACAGCCACTGCTGTTGCTGGTGCAGCCACTGCCTTGGGGCTGGACCGAGCTCCTCCCTAATCCAGATATGACAGACCTTTCTTACTGCTCTTCTAAGTTGTCTTAGAACAACTTTGTGGGTTGAGAAATCCAGAAACCATCACAGCTGCCAATGATTCAGTGCCCTGAGGCCTGCTCCAGTCCATTTGTGCCAGTGGGGCACATACTGGACTGTGCTTTTCTCTCAGACTGGTACAACAGACCTGTCCTATCACCCTTCCAGGTTGTCTTGGGCTGGAAATTTGTTTCAGTCTGTCATTTTTTTGGGTTCTGCAGCTGTAGAATTTGTTTAGTCATTTTTATAGGTATTTGGAGAGGTTTGGGGGAGACCTCAAGCAAGTCCCTGATTTTACTCCATCACCTAGCTCATTGATTATTCTGATTAATATGAATTCAAATACAAGAACCCATTTCATAGGACTTATTATTTGTATTAATTGGGACATAGCTGTAACATTTGCCTGAAGATTCCATACAATTCTAAGACAAGCAATAATATGATGACTTTAAATGTAATATCATGCCAATGACTCATGTTAATTAATCAGTTGTATTTATTGATGATTTAAATGAGTATTAAGTAGGCTCCCTCATCTCCATGAAAGTATTGATATTAGATTTTAAAGTCGGAGTCTTCCTATTCAAGCTTTCAAATAGGGAGATTGGGTTTTTTGTTTTGTTTTGTTGTTAACAGCCAAAATGCATCATCAAAGCAATCATGTTTTGTTGCTGAGAGATGTATAACTGTATAAATACTGGAATGTGGGATACTTGGATGGAAAACACTGACCTAGACTCCTTAGTTTACCTTTATTCTTGGTAAATTTATATGAAGGTCAACCAGAGAGGAACAGTTAGTTATGTGCAATGGAAGGCTTTCATCTCTATCCAGATAAAGGTATCAAAAAGGAAAGACCCAAACTTAGCCTTGGGGCATTCCTCCTGGCTTTTGCTAGCTAAATGTACTGACTATGACTAAAGAGTTATGAGGCTAACCTCAAAGGAAGATTTTAGCTACTATACTCTAGCAGACTGAAGATGAGATGTCTTGGATTTCCCTGAAGAGATTTTCTCAGAACATAAGGCATGGTGAAGTCATGTGTCCTGAAGCAACCAGAACATGGTGTATGGTAGAACAACAGGGATCAACAGATTCCAACAAAGATATATACAGATATTCTAAGACCAGAAAGATAATGAGCCAGTGAAGATTATGTGCATAGAAGTTACCATGAAACTAATAGAGACTAGGTAGTCAGCAATGCACCTAACAGAGATCATTTGCCCACGGAGGAACAAACTCAGTGAGAACGGAGAAGTGAAATCACCAGAATATGTCAGGGATGAAGCATGAGAGATGAGTTATCCCTCCATATATATTCCCCACATATGGACACCTCATGCTCACCCTCCCCACTGGTGGTATATGTATTCATGGGAGAGTGTGTCCTAGGTTTATAGCAAGGATTTTCCATTAAGAATCTTATTATAGGGGGAGGCTAGATGGCGCAGTGAGTAGAGCATAGGCCCTGGAGTCAGAAGGACCTGAGTTTGGATCTGGCCTCAGACACTTTAACGCACACAGAAACAAAAACCTAGCCCTGTGACCTTAAGCAAGTTACTTAACCCCAACTGCCCTCCAAAAAGCAAAAAAAAAAAAAGAATCTTATTATATCATTGAATGTCTTTGCTTTTTTGTTCTCTGGCTGACTAGAGAAAAAGTAATAAATTGGCAGGGACTTGTAAGATATTATTTTGAATGTATGTAGACTCATGAAATACCTTAAATCAAGGGTAGCTATTCTAGGGGCCTACTCACATGAGAGGCGTACACCAGCTGTTTAACTATGATCAAATGTTTAGGACTGAAAGAGAGTTTAGATGATGGGGGGGAAAATCATTCAGCTGAGCTTGGAGGTCAGCAAGTTTGTAATGACCACCATGTGTCTAGCGAAATTCAGATTTGCTTCCCCCACTTAAAAAAATACTTGTTTTTGCTTTGACTCTTAGAAATATATTTGGTAAGGTCCCCAAAGATTTGTACATTTGACACAGGCTAATAGTTAAAATAATTTTGCATGTTCATAAATAAGCTATTCTTATCTACATATTTTTCTTTACTTTTTTTTTTTTTTTTTGCTGGGCAATTGGGGTTAAGTAACTTGCCCATGGTCACACGGCTAGGTTTTTTGTTTTGTTTTGTTTTTGTGTGTGCGTTAAGTGTCTGAGGCCGGATCTGAACTCAAGTCCTTCTGATTCCAGGGCCGACGCTCTACTGACTGCGCCACCTAGCTGCCCTATCTACCTGTTTTTCAATGAGGAGACTGAGGCACAGAAAGATTTCCGAAAGGGAACCAAAGGATATAAAATATATTCAACAGGTTATATATTGTTTGTGGTTTGGGGTGTTTTGTTTTTTTGTTTTGTTTATTTTTGATTGTTCAATCTTTGGCATTCTGGTATAGAATAAAAAACAATTAATTACCCCCTCCCCCCAAATAATTTTGGTCACATAAATTGAAAAGCTTTTCCATAAACAGAACCAATGTAGCTCAGACAAAAAGCAGGGGAAAAAACTTCATCAATTAAGATTTATTAACGTTGATATCCAAGATTTGTTCATAACATAAATATAAAAGATCAAGATATATTCTGCAGTGGATAGTCAAAGAATATGAACAAACTTCTCAAAAGAATTGCAAACTATTAACAACCATATGAAAGATTGCTCTCAATCATTAAAAAGAAATGCAAATCAAAACAACTCTGAAGTTTTAAATAATATTTGAAAATTCACAAAGATGACAAAAAGTAAAGATAATCAAGTATTGTTAGGGCTACAGGAAGAGAGACACTGATGGAGCACTGAATTATTCCAATCCTTTGGAAAAGCAATATGTAATTATGTTTAAAGAAAAAAAATATCCATGCCCCCTAGAGACATTGCTACTAGGCAAATTTCCTAAAGAAGTCAAACCCAGAAAGAAAGGTGCCAGATACATCAAAATATTCATAACATCTTTTTGGGGTTTTTTTTTGGAGACAAAAAAATGAGAAACAAAGTATCTGCCTATTGATTAAAGTACAGTTAAATTGTGGCACATGAATGTAATGGAATATTATACTCCATTAGAAATTATGAATATGAAGATGTCACCTTGAAAGATATACAATATATAATATTATACATATACCAAAACCAGAATAGTTAAGTATACAATCTTTATTACAATATAAATGGAAAGGCTGCCCCCCTCCCCTTACCAGAGGTAAGATTCACCTCTAATGAAGCAGCATTCACCTTCCTCTCCTACAGGTATAACAGAAGGATGGTTTTTATTCTTCCTAAGCCCTCTGACTCAATAAAAAACAAACCAAAAAACACAAAACAAACAAACAAAAAAAACCCCTCATTGATTAAATGCTTATTTTGCCCTGTCCTAAGTTGCTGGAGAGCTAAAGAAAGGTTAAAAACTGTTCTTGCCCTTGAGGAGCTCACTTTCTAATGGGAGAGACAACATGTAAATAGCTAAATACACTACAAGATACATACAGAGTATCTGGGAAATAATTTTAGAGGGGAAGGTACTAGCACCTGGGTTATTCCACCCTGTGGACCCAGAAAGGGAATCTTGAACTGCTGAAAAAGCAAAATACAACAATCCCAGTTGTACTACCAAGGACTATCTCTTAAGCTTGGTTACATGAAAGATAATGAAGCTACATATGAATTTGGATTGGCAAGTTGCCAGTCAACAGGAATACATGGCACCTAAGTGGCTTTGAGATAAGTTGGCACAAATGTAAACTTCAGTGCACAAAAAAGAAAATGTATTTGTTTGACATCTCTCTGATTTGTGGCTTTTCTTGGTGGCTGCAGCAGACATCTGCTTTTATTTTCCAGCCAGACATGTAAAAGGGGAATAAAGGATTTTGCAGGCTCTGGCGAAAAAACGGTCCAGATTATTGGTGTCCTTGCTTTGATCAGCCTTTTGTTATATCTCCAATGGATTTCATAAACTATTACTGAGATCAAAACAGCTATGGTTCCTGTGTTCTGTTTGAGTACTTTCTGCCTGAGTAATTCTGTTGAAACTTTTATGGGTCAGGTCTATGGCATATTTCTCTAAGATGCATATAATACAATTCTTATGACACTCCTCATGAAAAGCTTGTTGAAGGTTGAAGCTTTAGCAGAGAAAGGTGGATGTTAAAAAGTGAATATTTGACAAAGAGGGTGTTTGAGAATAGGGTTTTTATTTCTGGACAATGGCTTAAAATGTGTCAGCAAGAGGCCACTAGCTAATGATAGGGTATCTAATGAAAGCTGATAAAAATATAGTTACCCAGACACTTGCAAATATAATCAAAAGGGCTCCAAATTGAAAAGGAAGAAAGAAGATTGTCCACACATATTTTTTAAACCACAGCTAGGTGGCACAGTGGATAGAATGCTGGGCCTGGAGTCAGGAAGACTCTTTTTCCTGAGTTTAAATCTGGCCTCAGACATTTACTAACTCTGGGCAAGTCACTCAAACCTCTTTGCCTCAATTTCCTCACTTGTAAACTGAGTTGGAGAAGAAAATGGTGAACCACTCCAGTATCTTTGCCAAGAAAATTCCAAATGGAGTCATGAAGACTTGGATATGACTAAAAATAGCTAAATAGAAAAAACAAAAATGTTTTAAGCCAGAATCCATTAGCAGGAAGAGGCAAATTTGACTTCAGATTACATAGAGTTGGTGGGATAGTACTTGTGATTAAAAGATGAACTTGAAAAGGTATCAATTACCCAAGAGAAACACAATAGATGATTGAGGTTATACAATAAACCTGTTTATGAAAAAGGTTTAATAGTGAGGAATGTAGGTAATGTGAATGGGGCACAGGGGTGAGTATCTATAGGAGAAACAAAAGCTGTTTTGTGATATTTCAGCAAGAGAATCTGACAAGACCACTTGCCAAAAAAGCAGGACAACCAAGTGATAACCTCCTTCCTTGCATACTTACCTACTTTGGAGATGCCCAAACTGGGAATTTGTTTTGCTTGACTCTTTGTTATAAAATTTTGTTAATTTTTTTTCCAATGAAGGAAGGAGAGAAAATGAATGCTTGCTAATTAAAAAAATTAAAATAACTTCCTTACTTGCCTTTATTATTAGCAAGTAAAAGAATCAGGATTTGGACCTAGGCTGTCAGCCTCCAAATCCAGTTCTCTCTCCCTTGTGTCATCCTTCCTCCATTCAGAATTTGCTGTGGGACCATGACTAAAGAAGTCTTTAATTGGGCAAAATCAAATTGGAAGGATTTCTCTAGTGAAGTATCCCAGAGTACTATACTCCTTCTTCTTGCTACTAAATTCTTTTTTTCTCTGTGGGGGAAAAAATGCAGTTGATCACCTAGCACAAAGATTTGTATGTCAAAGGTTCTCAACCAGTTTGTGTTGATTGACTGAACAAATAAGACAGTCTATGCTAGCTATAGACAAATTTACTATGGCAACAATCTAGCGATTTGTTTTAGTATTTACTGTGACCAGTTGAAGCAGTAACTTCACACAATGAATCATAGTTTCAGTAAATAAAAGAGGACATAGGAATCTAGATTTTTAGATGTTGCCATTTTCACAATTGAACTACTCATACCTTATACAGTTAAGTGCTTTCTCTTTTCCTATACTTAAAAAAATCATTTTACAAAGAATTATTTGTTTCTTATCGTTATTGATAATTGACTATTAAACCCCCATGATCAACTTCTCTATTCCTATTTACCTTCACCATGTTCTTTATGACCAGTCAGTTCATAAGCATTTATTAAGTGCCTACTATATGCTAGGTACTGTACTAAGCATAGAAAAGCCAGGCCCTACCCTCAGGTCTCTTACTATGAAGTCAATGTTATATAGTGTATAATCCTAGTTCTGTTACTAGCTAGTTTGACCTTTATCAAGTTACTTAAACTCTCTGACCCTTGGTTTCTTTTTTTTAAATCAGAAAAATAAGTAGGTTATATTATATGATCACCAAGTTTATTTATTTTTTTTAAACAAATGCTTTATTAACTTCTGGTTTACATCATTCATTTCTGCCAGATTTTGAGTTACAATTTTTTCCCCATTTTTCCCATTCCCACCATCCCAGAATAGCAGTCCCACAAGATATCCCCTCATCCAATCTGCTCTCACCCATATCTTCTCCCATACCCCCTTCAACTTTTCCATTAGAGTAAGGTGAATCTCTGTGCCCCAATGCCCGCACATCTTATCTCCCAATTACATGCAAAATAGTATTAATAATAATATTTATATATTTCAAACATACAATCTTAAGACTTTGAATTTCAGATCTATTCCCTTCCTCCCTTGTCACCTACTCCCTTTGGGAAGATAAGTAATTCAGTATGTGTTGTACATGTATAGCTATGCAAAACATTACCATAGTAGATATACTGTAAAAGGCTGCTTATAATTCCCTCTCACCCATCCCACCCCCGAACTGGTCCATTCCCTACTTTGGTCCTGTCCCTCTTCAATAGTGGGTACTTCCAACCTTCCCTCCCCCTACAATGTCCTCCCCTCCATCATCCTCCCTCTCATCCCCCTTCCCCCTACTCTGCTGCAGGGTGAGATATCCCATTTAGTATGTATGTCATTCTCTCCCTGAGCCCAAATTCAATGAGAATATGGTTTTGCCTTTTTGCCTTCCTGTTCTTCCCCATCCCTGCAACCACTTCCCCTTGTGTCTTCTTCTTTTTTTTTCTAAAGCAATTGGGGTTAAGTAACTTGCTTAAGGTTACATGGCTAGTCATTATTTATGCGTGGGTGCTCATTTTCTGAGGCCGGATCTGATCTCGGGTCATCCAAACTCCGAGGCTGGCACTCTTACTCACTGCGCCACCTAGCCGCCCCTTTAGGGCAATTGGGGTTAAGTAACTTGCCCAAGGTTACATGGCTAGGTTTTTGTTTGTATGACTTAAGTGTCGGAAGCCGGCTCCGAACTCAGGTCCTTCTGATTCCAGGGCCAGCGCTCTATTCACTGCACCACCTAGCTGCCCCCCCCCCTTGTGTCTTCTACGTGAGATAGTTTACCCTACCCTGTCTCTCCTCATCTCCTCTTGCCACTTGCCTCTCTCACCTCATAATTTCACCCCTTAAGTATCATTCCTTCCCAATAAATTCAACCTATGCCCTCTATCCATGTATAACTGTAAACATATATACACACATTCACATATGTATTCATAGGCCCATATACCCTTTCTCATTATTTTCATACTGAGAAAAGTTTCATCAGTCATAGTTATTGTTTTTCCATGTAGGAATGTTAATAGTTCAACTTTGATAAGTTCCTTTTGATTTCTTTTCCCTGATTACCTTCTCAGGGATCTCTTGCATCTTGTGTCTGGATGTCAAATTTTCTATTCAACTCTGGTTTTTTCCTCAAGAATGCTTGAAAGTCCTCTATTCCACTGAATGACCATATTTTCCCCTGAAACAAAATACTCAGGTAGGTGACCCTTGGCTTCAATCCCAGCTCTTTTGCCCTCTGGAATATCCTATTCCATGCCCTTCAATCCCTCAGTGTAGAAGCTGCCAGGTCCTGTGCTCTTCTGATTGTGCTTCCACAATATTGAAATTGTTTCTTCCTGGCTGCTTGTAGTATTTTCTCTTTGATCTGGGAATTCTGGAACCTGGCTATAATATTCCTGGGAGTTTTCTTTTTGGGATCTTTTTCAGGAGGTGATTGGTGGATTCTTTCAACCTCTATTTCCCTCTCTGGGTCTAAAACATCAGGGCAATTTTCCTTGAGAGTTTCTTGAAGGGTGATTTCTAGGTTCTTTCTTTGATCATGGCTTTCAGGTAGTCCAATAATTTTAAAATTGTCTCCCCTGGATCTATTTTCCAGGTCAGTGGTTTTTCCCATGAGATATTTCACATTGCTTTCTATTCTTTCATTTGTTTGGATCTGTTTAACGGCATCTTGATTTCTCATAAAGTCATTAGCTTCCATTTGCTCCAGTCTAACTCTGAAGGAATGAATCTCCTTAGTGAGCTTTTGAGATTCTTTTTCCATCTGGCAAATTCGGGTTTTTAAGGCATTCTTCTCCTCATTGCCCTTTTGGGCCTCCTTTGCCATTTGAGTTAGTCTATTTTTTAAGGTGTTATTTTCTTCAGTCAGGCTGTTGACCCTCATTTCATACTTTTCCTGCATCCTTCTCATTTCTCTTCCCAATTTTTCCTCCAACTCTCTTATTTGATTTTTAAAGTCCTTCTTAAGGTCCTCTATGGCCTGTAACCCACTCATGCTTTCCATTGGGGATTTTGCAGCAGGATTTCTGACCTCACAGTCCTCCTCTTGTTCTATGCTTCGATCCTCTTTGCTCCCCAAATAGGTGTCTAATGTTGCATTTTTCTGTTCATTTTGTTTCCTTTGCCTAGGCATGTTGCCACTTAATTACTTGCCTTTGGGGCTTGTTGCCACAGTAGGACTCTGCCACCAGACAGGGGAGCTTCTGTCCCAAAGCTGGGGTCTTCACAACTCCACTTCTGGCAAGCTGGATACCCACCCCACAACCTCCATCCCAGACCACAATCCAGATCCAGGGAGGTTAAAGCAAGAGCGATTACCCCCCAAGACTGATCGCTGGATCTCCCTACAGTTCGCAGGCCAGGAGCTGGAGCTGCTACTGAAATTGCAAAATGGCATGTCTCCTCAGCAGCTTGCAGCCCCGAGGGGAGGAAGCCGACGCATTCCCCAAATACTGGTCCCAAAGTCCATAGGGCACTAACTTCTCACTTTGTCCTAGGCATGTGTGTGTTGATAATTCTGGAATCGCCACAACTGCTGGTGTTCTGGACTCCCTGTACCTGGCTGCTGGCCCGGTCGCCCTGGGGCTAAAACTCCGTCTCACACGGACCTGGGCGGTTGTCAGCTCCCAGAGCGCTGCACTGGCCCTTCCTGCAGGGCTGCTGGGCTGTCCTCAGCGGGAGGTTAGCTTCTCTGTGTCATTCTCTGGGTGCTGGGGCTCCAGAAGGTGTTCAGAGTCCCCTTTTACATGGTTTGGAGGTGAGCTGGGGGAAGAGCACCTTGGCCATGCTGTTTCTACTCCGCCATCTTGGCTCCGCCCCAATCACCAAGTTTATTTCCAACTTTCAAATTCTAAGAATCTAAATGTTTCTTCACATTCAATAAAAACAAACAAACAAAATCCTCCAAACACCTCAGCAGTCTATTTCCCACCATAAACAGCATGGGAAAATAGCCCAGTTTCATGTTTCATTCACCTTGAACGTGGACTTCAATTCATATTCTCCTACAATTGGCTTTGGTGGTCCTAACATTTCCATGCTGCCTCCTTGTCTATAATAGCAGCTGCTAAACTAGTGTCTGAGATATATGTTTGTGTCTTTATTTGAAGATTCATAGCAATCCATTATTATTCTCAAAATCCCTAGAGTTTGGTTACAATGCTAAGCAATTACTCCCAAACTACCTATGAATCCACCTCTGGAATAATTTTTCTTCCAGGTCTCCCTCAGAAATGATTCCCCAGCTCTATATTGTAATTTGACTGGTCTATATGGGTCATAAATATGCATATGTCACCTTAAAGGGTAAGTCCCTGAAAGGCAAGGAGCATAGCTCTGTTCTAAAAGGTATCTAGCATTTCTTGAATTCTTTCTAAATATTTCAATCACAAGAAGAAACAATTGTCACCAACACTCTGATCATTATTACTTCTCTCTGTGTGTGATATTCTAGCTTATAGGCAGAATTGCCTCTTGGAATATTTAAACATTCAAAATTAAAAAAAGAACAACAGTTTGCTATCCTCTTCTCATCTATAACCAAATTCTTTTTAGCAAATCAACCGAACTGGCTGATTTTTTAAAAACCACACACAATTAGTGGTCAAAATGTTTTTAGTGCTTGTTGTGTACCCCTCACACATGACAGGAAAAGGAAGACACTGTAAGAAATATAATTCCTGCCCTTGAATGAACATCAGAATCAAATAGAAGAGACAAAACACACATATACATGAAAAGGGCAGGAGGACAGAAAGAAAGATAAATGCATGACTAGTAGCAGTAGTACAAGGTTATAGATAGTATACTCTTATCCAAGATTCTAGTAACCCAAACTTCATCAACTATCACTGCTACACATAGATTGTGCCCTGGATATTCTTGAGTTGGAGTTTCTTCAAGATCTAGAAGTGTCTCTCGAGTCACCAAAAGACCCTGTTCATTAGGGTGATTGATTTAAATGTACTCTAATTCACTGAAATTTTACCATCAAAGTATGTTGTATTTAGGATAGCAATTAATGTTAAAAGTAGGATAAAAACTCTCTGATTTAATTTTTGGTTTGGACCTATGATTTCATCAAGACAGAAAATTTCCAGTGAAGAAACTTCCTTTACCATTCAGATCAACAATTTCTCTACAGGTTATAGAAGGCATTCCAAAAGTCTTTGAGCATTTTAAAGCTATTAAACTATTGAAGTTTTAGTTATTTAACATTTGAACTATTAAAACTTAAAACTGCATTAAGACTTTTGGGAGAACCTGAATATGTACTTGTAGTTTCCACTGGTCATCCTTCATTGTTGGAAGGAGATTCTTTTCCATCTCTACCTCAAAGAATTCTTCTTTTCCCTAAAGACATAGATAGAGAACTATCTTTTATATGACCTTTCCTGAAACTCCCCCCACTTCCCCCATTGTTAGTGACTTCCTTCCATAACTTCTTGTTCTTCGGTCATTTTTCAGTATTGTCTGACTCGTGACCCTATTTGAGGTTTTCTTGGCAAAGATACCGTCATGGCTTGCCATTTCTTTTTCCAGTTAATTTTATAGATGAGGAAACTGAGGTAAACATGGTTAAGTGATGTGCCCAGTGTCACATAGTTCGTGTCTGAGGCCAAATTTGAATTCAGGAAGATGAGTCTTCTGGACTTCAAGCTTGGTACTCTATCTATTGTGCCACCTATTCTCTGTATATATATTTCTATGTATACTTTTCTATACTTGCCATTTGCATACATGTTGCTTGGGAGCAGAGATATTTCATTTTTTGTATTGCTCTCTGATCACCCAGTAGGTGCCTGGAACGAAGCTAGCATTTAATAAATTTGTGCTGAATTATTGGTTGAGACTTAGAGTCTTAGAGAATTGCTGAGAGCACTGAGAAGTTGTCACTTATCCAAGGACACACAACCCACATTTCCCCAAGGTATAACTTAAAACTAGGTCTTCCTGACTCTGAGGACAGGCAGACAGAATATTTGAAGGGCCTGAAGGTTCTATGTTCTGATCATGCAAATAACAGAATTTGCTTGCTTACATAAATGGTGAAGAGGAATGATCAGGCTGAGGCGAGGTTAGGATCAGGTGAGAGCAATTCTTTCATTAATCAACAAGCTTTTATTAAGAATATATACTATGTGCCAAGCACAGAGCTAAGCACGAAGATAAGCAGAATGACTGAAACAATTCTTTATAATTTAGGAAGATTCCATATAAGAAATGAGTCTTGAGAAGAGTTTTTAAAGCTTGGGGATTGGGAAGAGAGGTCAGATATGTATTCTGACAGAAAAAAGGAAAGAAGTCATCTCAAGACAAGGGGTTCATTTATGTCTATTGAAAACTCACTATTCTTGCTCTTCAGGGAGCTTACTTGAATAAAAGGAGCTTGTCTTTAAAAAAAAATGCTTGTGTTTCATTGACAGAGATGCTGTACTATCTTTGATGATCCTCAGCTTTTGTGCCTGTGACTGAATGAGAGCAGGGTATGAAATTGGGTCCATCTCATTGATGCTTTGTCTAGATGTCTGTCACATAATGAGAGGTCAGAAATACCAATTGTGCCACTTGGGTAGTGGTGAGTCAGCCCCCAAATATTTCCAGGGATGGAGTGTTTTGATCCCACATCCAATTGATTATGATCAAATAAGCTTGATCTAAATTCTCTGAGATATTTGCCTACAGTTATTCTTTAATTTCCCCCTCCTGCCCAGGCCAAAGAATTCCTCACCTCTTTTCATGGAGGTTCTCACTGTGACTGCATTGGCTTTCTGCACCTGGTCATGGTTCAGAAAAATGCCTCTTTTGCTTGCCCAACACCACCATACATGCTGAGCAATGCCAAACTCTGGGCCGAAGGGGGAACTCACTTTGCTTGATCAGCATTAGGCTTTATGTTGAACCTAGGAAGGGGAAAATGTGTGTCTTGTCAGCATTCACCAAGCCAGGGAAAATGTGGGATTTGTCAGCAGCTGGAGTTCTCCTGATTGCAGCAGTGAATGTACTTGGTGTGGCACTCAGAACATCTGCTGCACTTCATGGGAATCACCCAACTCAGATTGCACATGCAAAAAATACTTAGGTAAAATACATGTAGATCAACTTCGTGTCCCACACTAAGTCCAGTATTCAATTTGGAAATGACTTTTTCTTTGGAAGCCTTAATGGATAGTTCTTTATTCCAGAAGCAAAATCTTGGTATCATATTCTTCCACAAATATAATGCTTCTAGAACAATTTCCTACCGCCTACTCAACAAGTTAGTTTATTTTATTAGGTTTGTATATATTGTATATTTACATATGCACATATTAGTGTATATATGTATTTTAAATAAATAATTTTTGTTTGTGTCATAGTCATTTCCCTATAATTAAAACAGCTGGCATTTATATAGGGCTTTAAGTTTTAAAATGCCTTATTTATTTTATTTGATTCTCATAGCAACCCTGTGAGGTAGGTGCTAGGTGCTAGGTCTCCAAAATTCTAAACCTGTATCAAA
This sequence comes from Gymnobelideus leadbeateri, assembly GCA_011680675.1. Taxonomy (NCBI): domain Eukaryota; kingdom Metazoa; phylum Chordata; class Mammalia; order Diprotodontia; family Petauridae; genus Gymnobelideus; species Gymnobelideus leadbeateri. Next base: position 107,534 of record WOXC01007399.1, on the reverse strand, counting down.
TTATAGTCCTAGAGATTTCCTACTATAGTCCTAGACATTTCCTACTATAGTTCTAGAGATTTCCTACTAGAAATAGCCTAATGACATTTCCACTTCACAGATTTTCTCAATGAAATACCACTTCTGTCATGTATTTTGTCTCTTAGAAATTTTGTCTGGTACACAGAAATTATGGGCTTTTACCTGGTTTAGTATGTGGAGGTAGTCTAATTCTGTCTAGGATGACCTAACTTGCATTAATAGATATCCTTGATGACTCTTAAAGTATTTTTAAAAACCTTTTTTCATCTCTATAACAACCCATTAACCCACTTCCCCTTCACACCTCAGAGGAAGCTCACTCTTGTAACAAATAAATATAATTAAGCAAAGTAAATCGATACTTTAGCTATATTTGATCTGCATCTCAACTCCTTTACCTTTCTGCCTAGAGGTGAGAGATGTTTTTCAGAGTCTATTTTTGAAGTCATGGTTAATTGCTATTTTGGTCAGAGTTCTGAGTTCTTTCTTTCTTTTTGTAATGATGTAATATTTTACTTTTTCCCCAATTACATGTAAAAACAAATCTTGTATGTGTGTGTGGAGGGGGAAAGGCAAGGAAATTGGGGTTAAGTGACTTGCCCAAGGTTACACAGCTAGTAAATGTCACATGTCCAGAGCCAAATTTGAGCTCAGGTCGTCCTGACTCCAGGGCCAGTGCTCTATTCACTGCACTACCTAACTGCCCCATGTTTTGTTAAGTCTTAAGAATGTCTTGGGAGGTCAGCTCCCAGATATTGTATATATTCATTAGTTATTCTGAATAAAATTTCTTTTTCTACCTATTCATTCTATATTTTGTTATTATGTAGAGAGAAACTGATTATTTTTGTGATTTTTTTCATATCCTCTACTTCAATGAAGTTATTGTTATTTTCATAGAATCTCTATGGTTTTTCCTTATCATATCATCTGAAAAAAAGAAATTGTCCTTTTCTTTTTGATTATATTTATTCCTTCAATTTTCTTCTTTTTCTTATTGCTACTAGAACAATGCTGAATGTTAGTTAGTGCTTTATCCCTGATATTACTAGAGAGGCCTCTTTTGTTTCTCTATTACATATAATACTAGTTCTTGGTTTGTGAGAGATTAATGATTAACTCCAGTGCCTCAATGAGGAATAAGTGCTTTTATTTCTGATTAAATGAAATAATCAGAAGAGATTGTGAACAGGATCTATACACCACCTGGAATTAATCAAAGCTATTGTGGGGGAGAGACTGAGTCACGCCCTAAGTACTTCATATAAAAGGGAGAAGCTAGGTCAGAATAAGTGAAGATATGATTCTGAGCCTGGGACTAAAAGGTTGGAACAAGCATGGCACAAAGGGATTACTGAGCACTGGCAGAAAAGGGATACATGGAGGATAGTCTTTGGCACTACAGGTATCATAGAAATGAGGATCCCAGCTGTGGGAAGTTCCAAGAAATCATTCTGCTTTTCCCCATTTTCCTATTCTAATATGTGACACACCACAGATACTATAACTTGCTATTTTGTTGTCTAGAGGTTTCTAGTAAACTGAATTTTGCCTTAACCATAAAAAGGCAGGGGTTAAAACTAGAGACAGATATAGGTAAAAGGAAGGTCAGATGGAGAATTTTTCATCTAAAATAAATTTTATGCTGCTGTGGAAAAAGAGAACAAAGAACTTAGGTTGTCATCATGTTGTTCCATAGGCTTAAAATGATCCATATAATTGTAGAAACATTTTTATTTTTATCTTTAAAAATGTACATTTACTTAGGTCTGTGACTTTAGTTCTTACATTAGGACTTTGGCATGAGCCAGGTTCTGCTGCCTCCTCCACTGGTGGTAGGGTGGCTAGGTCTAAGCATCCACTCTAGCTCCTAGGTGGGAAGATTGTTATACTGAGGCTAGATTCTGTCTGTGCAATATTAAGGAATGCTCAGTGACTGTAGTCCCAGAATAAGAGCCTTGTTTTTTCCTAAGCCCTAGGCTAAAACTGGGATCTGAGTATTGTCCACTGTCTCAGTCCATCTCAGCTTCCGTCCCTCTTGTGAGGCTTCACCCCCACCCCATTTCTGTTCCTATTGGCTTTATCTACTTCCTTGTACAATTACCTAAGTGAGATAATGGGGCTTCAGCTGGAAGGCTCTTAGATAACACTAATTTCAGGCTAGTCTCTTAAGTCACCTCCAGACCCTAATTGAGCTGCTATTTGTTTTCCTACACAGTCACCTATCCAGAAGTCTTTAGCTTCTGACTTCATGCCTCTACCATCCTGTTTTAGTCCGGTCTCCTATATGGTATTTCCAGAATGCCATTGGCTTAGTTTCCTTATGCTGTCAATTACTGGGAGGCTTAAACACCTCCTGGAATGGCTTGTCTCTTGTACCATTCTACTAGAGGTACAGTTCTAATGGTAGTACTTTCTTAGCTCAAGTTCAGTTTTGAGGCAAATTGAGGCACGGATAAGTCCTTGAACATTTAACAAAGAAGGTTTACTTTTCGGATGTGCAGCGTGGATACAATGACAACGAGCTTTTTCTTTGGTAGACACAGCTGCCCCTGACTCCTCATGAACGTGCATCTGGCCAATAAGTCAAGGGCCTGGTGACTCATGTGGTCTTAGGTAGAGTGGTTGGGATTTTTACATCCCCAGATGGCCAGGAAGCTGTGTCGGGGAAGCTGGGGCCTATCAGGTCCCAGGAGCAGCTCTTTCTGTTTTTTTCTTTTAGGTAAAGCCTCCCCATGTTGTGAGAGGAAAGAAGCAGGGTCAAGGAAATACTGGTCCTATAACATATCCTTAATGTGAAGTTGCTCAGTGGAGTTTCTTTGTTTTTAGGCTCTATTTCACTTGGCCCTCTTCAAGTCAACAAGCTTTTATTACCTGCTAACTTTAGTCAGGCAGTAGTGTGCTTAAGCTCAGTGCATAAAAACACAAGCAAAAAGACAGGCATTCTCTCCCTTTCTTACTTTGTAGTGCTTTCCTTTGCTTACTTTGTAATGAGGAAAGACAATGCATTAAAAGGAGGTGAAATGCTAGTGAAAGTGGATCGTACTCGTGCAAAACCAGAGTGAAGGAGTGGGCATGACTGGCTTTGGGCACTTCATCAAAATGGTGTTTAGGAATAGAGGAAGACCCAACCATCAAGAAGAGGCCAGTGCAGGAACACAGATTCTCCAAGGTGAGAAGGCCATAAGGGATAGAGACATCTTCCGAGGTGAGAAGGCTGCTAGGGTATGGTGGAAAAGCTCAAAGAATCAGGAGTCGAACCAGGAGGGGATGGAGGTTTGCCTAAACATTCATAAAGCCATCTTACCCAGAGTTCCTTTAAAATCTTTTTCAAGAGGACCATTTAGGATCTACAAGCTCCTAAGTGTGGGGGGAAAAGGAGGTTGTTGCTTCTGCTTAAAAGCCAAGTTGCTGAACAAGATGCAGGTGCTTAAGAGGCAGCTGGAAAGTATCAAGTAATGAGGGGAAGGGGGCAGGGTAATGGGAGATGTAAACAGGGGTGGAGAATCACGTGGGGTGTTCAGGCATTCTGGATACGCTGGTAAACTGCAGTGCCCATCCAATGGGGAAACAGGGGAGGGAAATAAGAATCAGGAAAAGGGAATAAAAAGCTGTGTATGTGGCTCAAGGCTTGTAAGGCAATCGCTCTTGTGAGAATGTTAGAGGTAGGAGTCCTTCCTAACCCACCAGCAGCTTTTTGGAGTTCTTGGTAAGACCCTTGTTTTTTTACGATAAATTACTATTACGTTGATACTGTCATCCAAGAATTCACTTTATGAAATTCTCTTTTGATTAATTTAAGCCACACTTTTCAGTTTTCTAGAATTTTGAAATGGAAGGGAACCTAATGATTTTTTGGTTCACTCTCATTTTATAGATGTGGAAACTGAGGCGTAACTAGGGAAAAAAAAAATCTATTTTTCCGAAAGTCACACAGCTAGATAGTGTGTAAATAGCTGGGATCATAACTCTGGTCTTTTGCTTCGGGCCTAGTGTCCTTTCTATTTTGCCAATGTATCTTTCCTAAGTGGAACATTCTCCTTTGGGCAGGAAGCATTTTTATTCTGGATTCTTAAAACTGAGAATATGTGCCTTTAGAAGTCATCGTCATACTGCTGTGTGGAACACCTATGTTCATAGACTTCTCCATGCTCCTACATCATTACTTTTATGTAGTGACTCAGATGGTGGAATAAAGCATCAGGTCATTTTGACTCCCTGTAGACCTCAGCTCTGCTACGGGCTATAGCCCTGCTGACAAACTGAAGAATGGAAGGCTAAAATCAAAAAATGTATACATAGATAGGGTCCTGCCAAGAGGACATAAAGTCTCGAACAAAGGTCTTCAGCTTTATCATGCTCTTGTGGGTTTTACCCTTTACAGACTCAGAAAACCTGGGATCAGTTCTGCCTCCTCCATTTGCTAGTTATGTGACCCTCAGTAAGTCATGTAAATTCCCTTAGCCTTGGTTATATGATCATTAAAATAGGTATATTGATACCTATGATACCTGCCTCACCTGGCTGTTCTGATGAAAATCACAAATATTAATGCACTATATAGTACGCCAATAATGCTGTTGCTGATAATGATGCTGTCTTCACTTAGAGGAAAATCTGGCAACCTTCCCACCACCCTAGTTCACCTTAAGATAAATAATTGGACTATCTTGCTACCCTTGTTTCATATCATGATAGTCTTTCATTTCTTATTCTGGTAGGGTCTTTTGTTCTTTTAATTAAAAATATCTTAAATACTTTTTGCTGATGTTTTCTGTTTTTATATCAACTGTGTTTCCCAATTTATCCTTTCCTTATTTCCTTTCCAGAGAGCAAACCTTTATAGCAAAGATTAAAAGAAGAGAAAATCAGTTCAGCAAAACTAACTCACATATCAAAAAAAAGTCTGATAAATTTAGTGTTCCATACTGAAAGCCTTTGCAAAACAGCTTAGAAAAGTATATTTTCATATCTTTTTCTTGGGGCTAAACTTGATCATAAAATTTCAAAGTATTCAGATTTGACTGTTTTGTGGTTCTATTTACATTTTTGCACTGTGTGTGTGTGTGTGTGCGCGCGCGCGCGCACGCATGCATATGTGTGCTTGCATGCACATACATATGCACACATATCTTATCCTGGTCTTGCTTATTTTATTTTAATTAATTAATTTTTAGTTTTCAACATTTACATCCATAAAATTGAGTTCTACATTTTCTCCCTTCCCTGCTCCCCAAGACAGCATGCAGTCTGACATAGGCTTTATGTATACATTAATATTAAACATATTTTGCTTATTTTATTTTGTATCAGTTTTTTTATTTGAATAAATCTTTCCATGCTTCTATTTTTATCATATTCATTGTTTCTTGCAACACAATGATTTTTTTCCATTGCATTTGTGTACCACAACTTGTTTAATCATTCCCCAATGTATGTCTTCTGCCTACTTCCAGATTTGAGGAGCAAACCGGATTTGGAGCTTATGTGATTGGTTTGGGGATTATGGCATTTCAAAGGATGACCTTTAGGATGATTGAAGGATGTAAAGCACATTCATCTGCCATAGTGGATTGAGTATAGTACAAGATTCCCTGTGGACACTGAATAAATATAAATTGAATATGAATTGAATTTACTTGTGTATGGTGACCAGCCTTTCTGAAGATTGCTTCCTACATAACTTTATGTTTAACAACCATGGATTTTCCAAGGCCAGAGAAATATCTGTGGGGAACTTCCATTGAGAATTTCATTCTCCCACCATGGAGGGGAGAAGAGGTATGAGTGAGAGTAAAGAAGTGAAAATGCCATGGGCTGCAGGCTTAGGTTGCTGAGACAATGGTGGTGCATTAGATCATAATCAGGAAGTTCAGATTTTGGGATCATGGGCCACCTTTCAGAATCAGCTGCCTCATAATTTTTAGCTGGAAATCCAAACCTCTCTTGCTCTCTTCTCATGTATATATGACCATTGTTCTGTGAGGTTCTTTTCATGTCCTGAATCCTGTTCCTGGTTACACCCCAAGACTGTCTTAAACCATCTTCTTTTCTCCCTTTGTTTTCTTTCTTAGTGATCTCTCCAGAAGCTTTGGATTCAGTTATGATCTGTATCATCTGAAAGATGTTTCCCAAGTCTACATATATAGCTTCATTTCTCTCCTGAATTCACTACCTGCATCTCCAGCTGCTTGCTAGACATACCCAGCTGAATGTCCTGCAGATTACTCTAACATATTCTTTAAAAAATATTTTAAAATATTTCTTTTTAGTTTTCACCATTCACTTCTATAAGATTGAGTTCCAAATTCTCTCTATCCCTTCCCTTCCCCCACCTCAAGACATGTGTAATCTAATACAGGTTCTACATGTACAAACATATTAAACATAATTTCATATTAGTCATGTCTAACAATATATTCAAAGCAGAGCTCACTATTTTTTTTTCTCCTAATCCTCTTCCTCTTTCTAATTTCTCTCTTTTGTCAAGAGCACCACTACTCTTCTTCCAGGTACCCAGGTTTGCAAATGAGGAAGCATTCTTGAATCTTGAATTTTTGAAACTCTTACTCATCCTGTATATCCAACAAGCTCCCGAGTCTTGTTCACTTCACCTCCTCAACATTTCCTCCACCATTTCTTTTCTTTTTGTTCCTATTATCTCATCAAATCTCACCTGGACTATTGAAATAGCCTCCTAATTGATCCCCTTGTCTCAGTCTCAACTTTCTCCAATTAGTTCTCTACACGGCTGCTGAACTGATCATCCTAAATTGATCGATAAATTGATATTCCACAGGACAAGGCCAATATCATCCCTCTACTTTCGAAGCTTCTGTGACTCTTCAAAACCTTTAGGATAGAGGAAATAATTCTTTCAGGCGACTAAAGCTCTTCATAATCTGGCTCTCCCTATCATTCCAGCTGGTTGCCCATTCTTCCTCCTCATATACTCTGTGCTCCAGTCTAACTGCTCTCCTTGCTAGTCTCTCCATATGACATTCTATCTCTTGCCTTTGTGCTTTGCATAGCCCATGCAAATAAGCCCATAGCTTATGCCTGGAATGTTCTTCCTCCTCACCTCTGCCTCTTGGAACCCCAGGCCTTTTTTCAAGGCTCAGCTCAAAGGCCTCCTTCAAGAGAACTTTTCTGATGACCTTCTTCTCAGGCTTTATGGGCTTTTTTGGGTACTAGATATGACAATATATTAGAGTGTCCTATCTGGTAATGTGCTCCCTAGATGTGGGTGGGGGAGGGTATAGAAAGGTTAAATTCTTTTTGTGAAGCATGCTTCAAAGCTTAAATAGGTCTGATCTCATTTCTGATTGCAACCCATTTATACATTCTCATCCTGTGCTTCTCTTGTCCACAACTGCCCATAAATTATCTGAGAATACACTAAACATGCTGCAAGCCTTTATGTCTTAAAAAACAAAACAAAACTGGGGATACTAATGAAGCAGATAAACAGTCCATTCATATCATATGAAAGATAGGGAACTGAGTCAAAATAAATTAAGTTACAGGGATGCTTATATAAGTAGATTTAAAAAATAACATTAATTGCAAAATATTGTACATATGTTCTTATTGTATCCTTACAATATTATGGGGAGGTAGTTGCTATTATACTCATTTTGTCAATGTGGAAACTGAGTCAGATTATATAGCTAGTAAGTAGCAGAGGCAGGATTTGAACTCAGGTCTTACTGACTCCCTAACATTCTATGTAATATACCCCTAGCTCCTTATAGAGAAGAATTTTCTAACATATCCAATTCTATGGTATGCCTTTTCAGGGTACTCTCTGGCCATCTCTTCCACAGCCTGACCCACTGTTATAACGAACACTGAAAACCATGTCCTAGATTCTAGAGCAGTAGTTTTTAAATCTTTTGATCTCAGAACCCACTTATGCTCTTAAAAATCATTGAAGATATTTCCAAAGAACATTTGTTTAGGGGGGTTATATCTATCAGTATTTGCCATATCAAAAATTAAAACATCAGTATTATAACGAAAATAGTTTTTGATCTCATGGACCACCTACAGGGTCTTAAAGATCCTTATGGATCCCTGGATCACATTTTGAGAATGACTGCTCTAAGGGAACTGTTACTTTTACACCCAGCTCTCCTGATTGAAGAGTATCTAATTTGAAAGGAAATCCTTAATGAATCATGTTGAATATGGATTTGAAGTTCAAAACAATAGTAATGACAATAACCACTACCTGGCAAACCAACCAGGTCTTTATTTATACCTTTAAAGTGATTTATAAACATTAAGTAATTCATTCTACTTGTGTTCCTCATTACAATCAAGTGAAATAGTCATAACAGTTAAAAATAGATTCATTTTTCTACACACAAATGTTCAATATTAGTTCAAAAATTCATTCATTTTCTTTTCTGGTTTCCTAGCATCTTCTTCACTGAGAATTTAGGATATAATGATTCATCACTAAGGGACTCTCTTATACCTCCAACAGAACTCAGAATGCCAAAAGTACATTAGCTGTGGTGAAATGAAGTAATGACACATAAGCACATTTTACTGTAAGATAACGGGTCCCTTTTAGGCATTGTTCAGCCAAATGTCTTTGAACAACTCAGGATTGTATTATCTCATTGTAGCAGGAGTCTTAGAGTTTTCTAATGCAATTAGGAGAAGAAAGGAGCATAGTAGAGAATGAGCTACTGCTGCTTTTAAATGACAGGTTTAATATAAAAACATTCATGTAAGAAAGGTAACTAACTGCATGTAATACTCTAAGCAAACAATCTTAACTCTACAAACTTGTCATATTTTCCTGAAACGATCATTGTAATAATGACTAAGTAGAGGAATATTGGGTTAGGATAAGGGCTTACATTTGCCAACACAGACAGCCAATACTAGCACCATAACCTGAGGCATAACTTGAATTTGATCAAGGAAGTTCTTGAATCAAATTTATGGGTTACAGGTTTGCAAACTAACTGGAGACTCTCCAGACAATTTTTCCATCATCAGAACAGACTATATTTCATTGGTCCAACCAAAGACAACAGAATCTTCCTAATTGGCTATGTTCTCTTGGAAGTCCAGAAAAAGCACTATCATTCAAATGTGTAGCCAGTGGAGGTGAAGCTGCTAGCAGCAAACAGTTGTCCCTAGTAGGTTAATACATTTCTTTTCTTTTCAGATTAGCAGTTCACTTTATTTGACCTCCAATATCGTGAATTTGCTGGTGGGTGAGATTTTTCTTAGGTTCTCAAAGAATCGGGCTAAAAAATTCCCTCAAACAGTAGTAAGTAGCAGATCTAGGATTCTAATTGTGATGTGGTGGTCAGTCTACTGTACAATCTAAATTAAACAAAAACCTGCACAAATACTGGATAGGAGAAACATGACATAACAGTTTATCTGAAAGAAACCTGGAGGTTTTAGTGGAGTGGAAGGGTAGCATAGGCCTAAAGTGACATAACAGAAAAGCTGCTTAATTGAAGACAAAACAGAAGAGCTAATGCCATTTTAGGCTATGTTAAGAGAGCTGTGGTATCAAGTAGTACACAATAATCCATTTATTCTGCCTACACCTAGAGTATTATGTTCCATTTTTGTTGCAACATTTTATGAAGGAGAGTAGGAATTGCTTCAGTCTTTGTATTTACATACACAGTGCATTAGCACAGTGCCTGACACATAGATATGATTGATTAATGTCTGTTTATTGACACTGAAAAGCTGGAAAATCCCAGAGTAGGGTGACCAAGATGTTGAGGGGCCTTGAAAAAAAACGCCATATTATTAGTTGAAGGAACTGGGGGGGGGGTTGTCTTTTTTTTTTTTTTTTTTTTGGAGAGGGGAAGGCAGGGCAGTTGGGGTGACTTGCCCAAGGTCACAAAGCTAGTAAGTGTTAAAGTGTCTGAGGCCGGATTTGAATTCAGGTCCTCCTGACTCCGTACCACCTAGCTGCCCTGGAACTGGGGGTTTTGACCTAGACGAGAGAAGATATTTTGTTTTAAGCCTCATGAAGACAGAAGCGACTAGTAGAGGTTTCTAAGAAGTGAACATAAAACTTTGACAATTAGCGCTATCTAAAAATGGGATAGGATGTCTCAAGATAATAAGTTCCCTGTCATCGATAGGTCTTTCAAAAGTGTTGAACCAGTCTTTCACCTTAGTCTCTACCAACAAAGGGCTGTTCTCTGACAGACTCCTCCCAGCACTCCCCACCATCACTGCCATTTCCTGGGCCTCTGCCAAAGGTTCTTCACCTTCCACACCAGTCATTTGCTGCCACCATGGTGAAGCTTCATCAAGGTGATCCAAAGAAAATGGCTCTTTCCCCAAAAGAGATAAGAGACAATGAAGAAAAAGAAGAAAGTAATGGAAAAGAGGTTGTGATTCCTCAGAAGAAGGGCACAAAGGCTGTGGCTACACCTGTAGAAAGGTACCACTGGTCAAAAAATGATGTCATCACCCCTGCCAAGAGAGCAGTCACAACTCCTGGTAAGAGGCTGCTGTGTCCCATGTTGAGAAAGGGGCTTCACCAGACAACATTGTCATCGCTCTAGGCAAGAGTTAAAGCAGCATCCCTACCACTAAAGGGGCAACAAATGGGAAGAATGCCAAGAAAAAGGACAGTGAGTTAGAAGGAAAGAATGGGCAAGAAGAGGAGGATGAAGAATTTGAGTCACTCAAAACCACAAATATGGGAATAACTCCAGTCAAGTAAGACTGAGAATGAGGAGAAAGATGATAGTGATGAGGCTGAAAGAGAGGAAGGTGACTAAATATTAAGTTGTGGGTACCATACCTGCCAAAGGGAAGGATGCTTCTGTGGAAGCTGCCCCTGGGGAAAGTCAAGGAATCTGAGGAGGTGGAAAAAGAAGAGGAGGAAGTTCTTGTCAAAGATGCACCAGGGAAGAGGGAAAAGGAAATGGGCTAATAGCCCCCGAAGCCAAGAAACAGAAATTGGAAGCTAAAGCATCTCTAAATCCCAGTCTCTTCACTGATAATCTGAACGTCAACAAAGCATCTTCTGAGCTAAAAACTGGCATCATTGATTTCTTTGTAAAAAGAATCTTATGGTTCTGTTTCAGCATGGGTATCACCAGGAAGTTTGGAATTTGAATCAACTGAAGACATGAAAAAGCTCAGTGGCTCCAAAATGCTTGTCTCTGAAGTGAAACGGGAAAAGTCAAAGGAAAACAAAAAAGATTAAAATGCAAGGGTGCTTTTTTTTCCTTAAAGAATCTTCCTTAGAAAGTAACTCAGCAGGAATTCAAGAAAATGTTTGAAGATGCTATTGAAGTTAGACTGGTCTGCATCAAGGATAAGACACCCAAAGGAATTTCTTATGTTGAATTTAAGACAAGCAAATATGTGCAAGGCCTTGGAAGGAAAAAGAGGTCTGAGATTAATGGTCAGGCACTCATTCTGGACTACACAGGGAAGAAAAGTCAAGGACAAGAGAATTCAAGAGTTGGGAAGAATAGTATCTAGAGTGGGAACAACAGCAAGTCTTCAAACTCAAAAGACCCTGGTGGCAATAACCTTGCCTATGGCACCACTGGAGAAAGTCTGCAGGAAGTGTTTGTGAAGGCAACTATCAATCAACTCTTGCCCCAAAGCAACTAAGGCCAATCTCAATGGTAGGTAGGAGTTCATTGAATTTGCTTCTGGAGAAGATGTGAAAGAAGCTTTAAAGTTTTGTAACAATATAGAAATAGAAGATAGAACCATCTAGCTGGAGCCAAAGTGACAGAAGAATGCAGCACCAAAAAGCCAGACCTTTGTCAAAGGTCTGTCTGAAGACACAACAAAAGAAACATTGAAAGATATATTCCATGACTCTGTTTGGTACCACGATAATCACAGACTAGGAAAAGGGTCATTTAAAGGGTTTGTTTAAAGGGTTTAGATTTAGTTGACTTCAGCTCAGAAGAAGATGCTCTATCTGTGAAAGAGGTCATGGAAGATGGGGAAAGTGACTCTGGACTGGGCCAAGCTCAATGGCTTTTTGAAGACCCACTGGCAGCCATAGTGGTGGTGATAATAGTGGGGATTTCTGTGGTTTAGGAGCAGGTAGCAGAGACAGAGGTGGCTTTGGTGGTTGAAGCTGAGAAAATTTTGGAGGTCAGGGTGGTTTTCAAGGAGACTGAAGAGGAGGAAGAGGAGATAACAAGCAACAAGGAAAGAAGATGAAGTTTGAATAGCTTCTCTACATTTTCTTTTCCCTTTCTAACTAAATAGACTCCAAGGGTTATAACTCATCATCTCATCACTGAAAGAACATTTTGGAAGGACATTCCAAAACATGCAGACCAGAGGTTTTCAGGGTGTGTGTGTGTGTGTGTGTGTGTGTGTGTGTGTGTGTGTGTGTGTGTGATATTTTAAAATTTTGTTTTGAGGCAAGTGGGGTTGTGACTTGCCCAGGGTCACACAACTAATAAGTATTTGAGGCCAGACTTGACAGAGGTCTTGGAAAAACCAAGATGACATTTCAAGGGAGAGAGCATATTGGTTTTGCATAGATTGATGTTCCATTTAAACTTTTTGTGGAGATGAGTGATACATGAGGGAATTAACATTTTTGTCTATGAGGTTTTTTTGTTATACTCTATAGACAAAACCTTTTTTTTTCTTATCAAAAATATATGACCACTTCTTGGGAATGTTTGTAGAAAAGTTTGCTGCTCAATGTGAATCAGATGACCTGTGACCTTCCTTCCAAAGATGATCTCATACCATGAAATAATTTTTAAAATAATTCTAAGCAAAGGCCAGGGCCAATTTAAAAATGAGTTAAGTCAAACTGCATGTTTAAATCTTAGACAATATCGTCACAGTGAGCATATGATATCTTAGTCATATCTGCCTTCTCAGTTTTTGTTTCATTCTTTTTCTTAAGTCTAAAGGCACAGCTGGCTGGCTACCTTGCCTCACAGCTTAAATAGAGTTGGACCTTCTGCTCAGTCTCATCTAGTTTCAATAGTTTTTTAGGGACCGATTGTTCTGGCCTTCATTTCCTTGGGAGATCTTTAGTATTAAAAATATTTCCTCAGCTATCTCAGTCTTCCAGACAACTGAAAGAACACACATTTGGAATCCATATTCTCTGAAAGCAAGCCCCTCCAGTTGTGGGGAAATGATTCAGTAAACTAATTTGCACTGTGGTGCTAGTTATTTAATGAGTGGTCACCTATTGATTAATGGACCCCAGACCAAATTTTTGCTATCCCCAGAAAGAACTTCTATAACTAAAAGTATACGTAGAGCAGTGTGGGGGTGGGGATTATAGGGGAGGAAAGTGGAAAAACAGCTGCTGGATTCAGCTGTTGCCATGGAGAACAATCAGGGAGCTCTCCAGCTGAAGAAATGGGAGCAAGGGAATTTGCTATCCAAATCTAGATGTAAACCGCCCCCCCCCCCCAAACTGAGATTGTGCCTCATCTGAACTGTTGTAAAATAAAGTTCAGGTGTGATTCTTGCTGTCCTCCTTCTGGAACTCCTTATGATTCCTGGTCTTGGTTTGACTTCAGGCTTAGCCTTTAACCTCGAGGCTATTAAAGCCATGGATACTTCTGCCATACTCTTGACCTTGACTTGTTTGCACTGCTTTTCCACCCTTTGTCTTTGCAGGAATTTTTCAGCTACATCCCTCATTCCCCATTCTTGTTGCTCCCCAGATTGGGAAGGATTCTTGTGTACATCCTAAGGCTAGGCCTTGATGGGACCTGACTTCAGTCCTACCCTAAGGCAATTAGGTGGCACAGTGTATAGAATACTGAGCCTGAAGTTAGGAAGATCTGATTTCAAATTCAACCTCAGAAACTTAACTAGCTGTGTAACCCTGAACAAGTTTGCCTCAGTTTGCCTCTGTTTGCCTCAGTTTCCTCAATTGTAAAATGGGGATAAAAGCACCTGCCACTCAAGGTTGTGGTGAGGATGAAATGAGATAAAATATATGTGAAGCATTTAGCACAGTGTTCAGTAGCAGTGCTGGGCTCAAGATGAGGTAAAGCCTCAATTTGTTGCTATCACTAGAAATCAACTTTCCCAACTGTTTGGTTAGAAAGCTAGTTTGTGTTTTCGGGTAGCTATGAAAGAAAGAAGCAGTGAGATTACTGTGAAAAGGCAATATGAGATTTGCAGTCAGTTGGACCTTGGTATGATACCTGGCTGATTAGCTGCAGAACCATGGCTAAATCACCGCCTATGTCAATCTGTTTCTTCTTCTGTAAATTGGGAATACTAGTACTTGTACCAGCTACCTCACAAAGTTTCGGTGATAAGATTGCTGCACGGTAGAGGCTGCTGTTACCATTATTGTGTTCAAGGGAGCACCTATAATACGGCCGTGGTAGATGTGGGCATGGAATGAACCATGATTGCTTTGAATAAACAGTTTACCCTAGGCTGAGAGAAATGTATTCAGAGTATTGTATAAAGAATATTAGATTTGAAGTGAGAGGATTTGGGATCAAATCCATAATATGACATTTATTTCATATGTGTGGAATATTACTCCTTGTTTATATTGCTTTTTGTTTATTTCCCCTGTGCCTGGTACAGTGCCTTTTCATAACAGGTACTTAATACATATTGAATTGAATTATGTAGCCATTCCAATCCTCTGAGCCTCAGGTTTTTTTCATCTATAAAATGAATAGACTGGACCAGATGATAGCTGAAATCTCTTCAGGTTCTAAATTTATGATTCTACTCTGGGCAAGAGAATTGACACAAAATGATGGGAAGAATCAAGTATCAATTTAAGGTTATTTTTCATCCTCGCACTTGATTTAGCTTTGCAAAGTTGTTCCTAGAAAGAAGAATAATCTGTTGTTAGGTGATTTCTCATTTTCCATACAATATTCTCATACAAGATAGATATTTGATATACTAATTTAATAGCTCAAGGGTTTTGTGAATGATAAACCATCTATTGAATAGCTCATAATTTAATTTATGAGGCATCACTTTGTACCTCTCAATATTTCTCCTAATTATCTCCATCATGACAGAGTGTCATGGATGTACTATAAAAATGCAAACTTTTCAGAGTCAGAAAAGAAAGTCATCACTTTTTTCTTATACCTTACTTCCTATAAACCCATTTTCATCTTCCCTTTGCCTTTTCAGTTCTCTGCCCCTTTCTGTTTGGTCTAAGATATTATTACAATGTTGTGGATCCTGAAATTTTTGCATTTTTTCCTTTACCTCTCCATCCTTTATAGGACTTTGAACTGCAATTTAAATAGAAGACTTAAACTGCATGTCCTTATAGTGTTAAGGATTGAATTATGGCTTTTTTATTTAGGTGAATGATAAGTTAGCACACACAGAAGACTTTAGACTTATCAGTGACCATTAAATACATCACCTCATTTGAACCTCACAACACCCCTATGATAAATATTACTATAGGGAGAATATTATTTATCTTTACTTTGTAGATGTGGAAGAGTAGTTTTTCGTGAAGTTAGGCAGCTTGCTTATAATCACACAGATAATGTAAGAGGTAGATTTTGAATTCATGTTTTTTGGATTCCAAGTTCAGCACTTTGTCACCTATGCCACACTGCCTCATTTCTTTCTCCTTCTTTTCCTCTTCCTTTTCCTTCTCTTCTTTCCCTTCATCTTTTTTCTTTCTTCTTCCTTTCCTGCTTCATCTTTCCTCCTTCCTTTTCCAACTGGGTCTCTCAATTTCACCCTGGGTAGAAGTTCGGGCCAAACATCACTATTAATTATCTCTTATTAATTATCTAATTATTAACTCATTGGCCAAACATTACTATTAATTATCACTACTGACTGGCAGGGGAGCATTGTCATGTTCCACTTCTTTCCTTGGCTGGTTCAACACTCTTTAGGCAACCTGCTGACCCCTTACTCCTGGGGCTCACCATATTGACACCAAACTTAGTACATACCAGCATAGTTCAATGTAGCTCAGAACTTCCAAGTTCAAAAGATTTCCCACCCTTAGCTTCCTTTGTAGCTGTGATACAGGCATGTACCCAACCACTTGAATTCTTAAAGGGACCTTAAAGATCCATTAAAGGGATCCAAACTTTGATTCTTCTGAACATTGTGAAAACACAAACAGAAGAAACTTGGGTTCAAGAACATTCAACAGGTTATTTTTTTTTCACAATCTCATAAGTGTACATTTAGTTAATGAAGCCAAGAAAGACTGCCCTAAGTCTATCCATAGACTCTCTCTTTTTTTTTTTTGTAGGTCACACATATCTTATCAATACTATCCATGCTCTTTTCTGCTACTCCTTTGTCCCCAATTTCTCTGAAAATACAAGTCACATGAACTTTTCAAATTAACCCCCAAAATAACTTTCCATGAAAAAAAAGTAACCAGAAAAAACCTCAGAGCTTCATTAAAAAATTCTTACAAACCCATCTTCAAAGGATTTTTTTAATGCTTAGCCTAATTACTAGTTTATATAGTCACAAAAAATGGTATCCAAAATTTAAGCTATTAGAATAGAATTTATTTTATTCAACTTTGGGACTTTCTGACTGTGTGTTTTTAGCATTTAACTACGTGTGATTTGATACCAAAAATACACTAGAGGAAGTTTAATTTCAAATAGAGCAGTTAAGAGGTATTGAGCTTGTTTAGTTTATACATATTTTAATTTTCTTGTTATTATATTGGCACTGTTACAATTAATGGCCTGTCTGAAATTACATTAAATCTTTTATTTTCAGAGGTTTATAACTGAAGCATAAAATTTTTTTCCGGACTGAAACTTGTTATACAAGGTCTTAGTCTGGAACCAATTTAAAAAATAGTCATTGGTTTGTCTTTAAAAGTAGTTTTAAAATTTTTGTTAATTTTAGGCTAAGCTGTTTAGATAAGTTCATACTATACTTTCCCTGTACTCCAGATTAGTATGAGAAACCATGTGTGTGAATCTGCTTGTTAGAAAGAGAAATTAGTAAAACATAAAAAATAGGGAAACATAGAAACATAGGAAACAGGAAAATATAGAAAACAGTGAAAACTATATTTCTACCTCTGGAACCTAGCCAGTTTTTTTTTCTTTTTCCTTCCTTCTTTTTATTTATTTATTTTTAGAATTTTTTCTTTTGAGTCATTCATCTGACAAATATAATCACCATTGAAAGACTGTCTGGGAAAATTGGTTATCTTAAACTTGGGGCAGAGGAGATAAAAATTTGGGGGCAAATTAAGACGTGGAAGGACAACGATTATGTCTACATTTTTATGAACATATTTAGTAGAAAAATATTTCAATGTAAGTATGAGTAAAAGAAAAAAATAGGATTTGTCATGATCTTAAAAATTTGGGACTCTAAGGTTTTGAAAAAGTTAAAGTATCTTCAATTTACTATTTTCTTGGTATTCCCTACAGGAAGATAGTACTATGTTTGGCAATGGATACTCTTGTCTGCCTGGCTATTTCATGAAGAATGCATTATTATCTCTATCATCATCAAATATTCCAAATCACTAGAGGATTGATGATTTAAAACCTACCACTAAACATGTTAGCAATTTTCTGTTAAATGCAGGTTATTTAAAAGCAGTTACCAACATGTGGAACATAGGCTGAACTATAGAATTATTCAGTTTTGAGAGTTGGAAAGAGAATTTAGGGATTGGATTCCTTCCACTTAATCTAGGAATCATGTTTACAATATCCCTTATTAGTGACTATCCAGGTTCTTCTTGACCATTTATAATGACAGAAAATGACTACTTCACAAAGCAGCCCTTTCCATTTTTGAACATGTCTAAGTGTAGGAAGAAAAAAGGAACTCCTATATTGAATCCAAATCTGTTTTTTCTATTACTTCAGTAAATTCTTTCTATTTTGTAGCCTAGGGCTATACAAATTCTCCTTATAGCCCTTTCTCATGGCAGAATGGGCTTTTGACAATAGCCCTAATTTAGAATCAAGAACCACCTGGAACTTAATCCTAGCCATGATCCTTAATATTTGTGTGACCTTGGGTAGGTAAATCATTTATCCGCTTCTCAAGTTTTTAAAACTCTAAAATGGTGACATAATTATCAAAATTGCTATCTCATGGGACTGGTGTGAGGAAAGTACTTGTAAACCTCAAAGAATCTGTAGAAATATGACTTTTTATTACTAAAATCCTCATATTCATATAACAAATACCAAATTCTCCCATGTCTTTTTTTTTTTCAGCTAAATATATCCAATTTACTAAGAGAGTCTGGTGCAGTAGAAAGGACATTGGATTAGAAATCATAGAGCTTGGGTTTCCATTCCATCTTTGCTTCTTACAACCTGTGTGGCCTTAAACTGGCCATTTGACCTTGCTAGTCCTTGGTTTCCTCAACTGAACTGGGGGTCTATCTGTATGATCCTTACTATTCCCCTTAGCTCTTGCTTCTACAAAGACTTTTTTCTATGTCATCCTTAGGTCCTCTTCAGAATAGGCTTCATTTGTATCAATTTCCCTTGTAAAATATGGTATTCTAAAAACATCACAATGCTTCAGATGTGGTCTGAACAGTGCAGAGTATCTTCCTTGATGCTAACATCATATTTCTATTAATGAAGCTAAGATTAATTAACATTTAAAGCTCATATTAAACTTGTCGGCAACTATAATCCCTAAATACTTTTGTGTGTGTGAAGTTTCCTTTACCATGAAGTTTATTTTTAAAACATTAATGGAATGTTTAATACTTATTCCTATTAGCTTCCATCTTAGAGTTACCCATTATTCAAACCCAAGATTGTTTCAAATATTGCTGTGGGTATTCAGTGTATTAGCTATCTCTTCTACCTTCATGTTAACTGAAAATCAAATCAATGAATATTTATTGAGAGTCAACTCTCTGCAAAGTCCTTCCTTAGGCATTGTCAAGAATTTAGAAAAGTTTAAGACATCCTGTTTGCTTTTATGGAACTTGTGATCTCATTGGGATAAGCAATAAATTTTCTGAATAGGGAGCTATTACTGAGGTTGAATCCCAAACATTTTTCTCTCAGCTATCAGGGTAATTTAGGGGGAAAATGTAGTCTTTAAATTATATTCAAATTAATTTTGTTCATTGCTTTCACTTTCCTATGGCTAGCTCTGTATTCCTGTACTTAAATGACTTGTGACTGAAAGATTTGCTAGGTCTGATTTTGTGTTACTAAAATTCTGAAAGATTATTTCAACAGTGTCAGGAACTGGTACTCCTGGTTCCTTGTGAGCACCACACTGGACTGCTTCAAACTTTCAACCATATCCAATTAGGCTATGATTGTGTGGCCATAGTTTAAATTGGCTTAATCTGTTTAAAGCTAGGCTAAGATAGTTTCTCTAAATTCATATTTTTGCTATTAGTTTTCCATTGAAAAATGTCATTTAGAAGTCAATATTAAATCTGTACTTATGGTTTATTTTAGCTAATATTTGGAATTCAAGTATGTTTTCCCTAATTCTGGCTTCTCATTGTCTATTGTTGTGTCTCTTCTTTGATTGCCTGTTTACTCTTGAGTGTATCTCTGAGTCACCAGAATTTAGTAGATAGAATATAGGGCTGAAAAGCAGGAAGACCTGGGTTTGATAAGCTGCTTAACCTCCCTGAACTTCAGTTCCCCTAATCTTTAAAATGGAGATAATGTTATTCCTAATGCCTATCTCATAGGGCTGCAATAATGTAATAATGAAGTTAAATGTAATAATGCACTAAAAGTTCTTTGAAAGACTTAAAGAATCATACAAATATCACTTATTATTACAATTTATGGAGTATGACACATTAACAAGTATTAAGCATTTAATATGTGACAGACACTGTGCTAAGCAATGGAAATATAAATAAAAGCAGAAAGACAGTTCCTGCCTTCAAGGAGCTTACATTCTCTGGGGAAAAAAAAATTTATTTTCAGTTCTGAATTTTCTCCCTCCCACCCCACTGAGAATATGAAAAACAAAACTCATTTTATATAAATATGTATGTGTATACATGTATGCATGTATGTATGTATATATATGTACATATACACACTCACATTATTGTACTGATCAGATATTCCAAGTCTTTTAAAGTTGCTTTTCTTTATAATATCATTGTATTGTATAAATCATTCTCTTCTGGTTCTGCTCACTCACTTTGCATCAGTTCATAAAACTCTCCCTAGGTTTCTCTGAAATAATCCTTTTTTTTTATATATATATAGTAGTATTCTACCACATTGATATACTGTAACGTGTTCAGCCATTCCCCAAGTTCATGGGTCCCAATTCTTTGCAAAAACAAAAAGAGCTATTATATTTTTTTAAATATGTGAGTTTTTCCTCTTTCTCTGAACTCTTTGGTGCATAGCTCTAGTAACTAATATATCTGCAAGAGAAGGTATTCATATTTGGGGCATAATTTCAAATTGCCCTAGTCGATAATAACTAGACCAGTTCACATCAAGAAGGTTATAGTCTAATGAGGGAGGAAAACACATAAAAAGAATCTGGAAACCCTGAACAGGAGACAAGGGAGATAGAAGAAGTCAGGTGTTACCTGGAGAGGTTTGAGACATGAATGGCATTAACACCTTCCCTAAATGAAGGAGCCTTGGGAGGGAGAGGGAGAGGCCTTTGGGGCAGAGGGTATTTCCAAAGTTTAAATTCCAGGACTGGAGTGAGGAAGATTTGAGGCATGGAAGAGGAAGTATGGAGTATAGTATAGAGAGGAATGAGCTCAGAACTGGGAGTAAGGCTGTGAAATTAAAACAACCAAAATTGGTTCAAAATAAGTTCATAATTTTAGAGGAGAAAAGTACCTTAAAGGCTATCAAATTTAATTTCCTAATTTTATAGATGAGGAAATAGAAGCAAAGTGAGAATAAGTGACTTGCTCAGTGTTACACAGTTTACTATCAAGTCCTGAGGAAAAGCTGATTTGGGAAATCTAAATTAAATAAACACTGGCTATCATCTCATTTCATCATTACCATGGGAAAATTCACATATTTATGGTTACATAACTTGCAACAGTTGAGAGAATATACCTTCATACAAAATGATGCTTCTGAAAAATAGAGAACAATTCACAAGAAAATCTACCAATCTATATCTAATATTTTTTTTTATGTGGTGACTGCCAAATACTACTAATGTTTATTACATAGTAGACATCCAATAAATGACTTTTTAAATGAGTGGGTGATAAGAGAATATACTGAGTCTTTTTAAAGTTAATTTTTATTAACATTCCTTTTATATATATTTATACATGTGCATATATGGTCTCTGCTCCTTCGAATGTTAATCTCTTGAGTACCTGGCTCATGGTGAAGCAATATTCTGGAGTGAAGCTGAACCAGATTAAAATGCAATTGGGAGGGGCAGCTAGGTGGTGCAGTGAGTAGAGTGTCGGCCCTAGAGTCAGAAGGACATGAGTTCCGATCCGGCCTTAGACACTTAATGCACACACAAACAAAAACCTAGCCTTTGTGACCGTGGGCAAGTTACTTAACCCCAATTGCCCTCCAAAAGGCAAAAAAAAAATGCAATTGGGAAATATTTCACAAAATAAAAATACAAAAGAACAAGATGTTAATATATAATTTTCCTTTTGGCAATTTAAATTTAATATTTTATCGTCCCCAATTCCACGTAAAAACAATTGAAACATTTTTAAAAATTGAGTTCCAAATTCTCTTTCTCCACCCCCCATTGAGAAGGCAAACAATTTGACATAGGTTATACATGCATAGTGATATGTGGTTTTCTTAGTCAATATGAGGCCCCCAGGGATCTTTATGCATGGCTTAGTGGCCTCTTTTTCTATTTGAGTTTGACACCTTTGTTCTTGAGGGCAGGGCTTATTTCATTTTTGTCTTCATATACCCAGAGCTTAGCATAGTTCCTTACACATAGCAGACACTTAAGAAACATTTGTTGATTGATTAACCTAATTAATAATATATTTTCTTTTTCCTGAGTAACTTTGAGACACTTAAGAACTCTCATCAATAAAATGTTCAAACACTATTCCAGAAGAATAATGATAAAGACAGACTCTGGGTGCAAAATAAAACTTTTTTTTTTGGACCTAGCTAATGCAGGAATTTGTTTAGCTTAATTATGTTTTATCTATGTTGCAAGGGTTTTCCTTTTTCTTTTTGGGGGAGAAGGGAAACAAATTCTTGTTAATAGAAAAAACATTAAATATCACTATTTTTTTGTAAGGGGAAGGCAAGGCAATTGGTGTTAAGTGACTTGCCCAAGGTCACACAACTAGTAAATGTGTCAAGTGTCTGAGTTTGGATTTGAACTCAGGTCTTCCTGACTCCAGGGCTGGTGCTTTATTCACTGCACCACCTAGCTGGCCCCTAAAATGATCACTTTTAAAAGAAATTTGAAATTTGAAAATTGGATTTACTATTTGAAATTTTACTATTTGAAATTTGAAATTTGAAAATTGGATTTACTATTATTTTATGATAGACAATGTGTCATTGCAGATAGAATAATAGATTTGAAATCAGGTATTGTTGGGTTCACATTATAACTGAGACATACTATGTGGTAAATTGTTTATTCTCTCTGAGTATCAATTTCTTTATCTGAAAAATGGTGATAACAATGGCACCTACCTTACAAGGTTGTTGTGAGGTTGTAGTAAGATCTCCCTTGCTGACTCTTCACTTTTGTTGTTGTTGGTTTGTTTTGTTTGGTGAGCAAAATTGAATGATCATTGTGATAGTAAGCTTCTAGCCTTCGAGGCAACCTTGTGTGTTGAGAAGTCAAAAGCACTTGAGTTCCTCAGTGATAACTAAGTGACAGCAGCAGAAGCTTTCTATTATGACATACTTCTCAGAACAGTTGACTATTGACAGGAGGATGAGACTAAGCCCTGACTTGGTTGACTAATTCACATGGATTTCAAGGGAATTTTTTGGGCTAGGCAAAACTGAGGTGAATTGAATTAGCCATGTAGCAGTCCTATGAATTTTTTTTTCACATTTTGATAATTTAAGCATTGACCAACAAGGAGAGTCTAATAGGAATTACAGGTTACTATTTCATGTTTTAAGTCCTTGGCAATATGTACTTATGAGTCTTTTGGAGGTTTTTTGTTTTGCTTTTAAAAAACATTTTATTTGGGGCAGCTAGGTGTCGAAGTGAATAGAGCGCTGGCCCTGGAGTCAGGAGGACTTGAGTTCAAATCTGGCCTCAGACACTTACCACACTTAACTAGCCGTGTGACTTTGGGCAAGTCACTTAACCCCAATTGCCCTAAAAAAAAAAAATTATTTGCTTTAAAGAGCCAAGGTCCACCTTCTCCCTCTCACATCCTAATTGAGAACACAAGAAAAACCAAGTCCATTGCAAGATAGAATAAATGAAATATGATTTTCACATTGACCAGGAGCCCCCAGATTGTCTCATTTTGAACTCCAAATCCTTCACCTCTCTATCAGAAGTGAAAGGGGGGGGGGCAGCTAGGTGGCACAGTAAGTAAGAGCGCTGGCCTCGGAGTTGGGATGACCCGAGATCGAATCCAGCCTCAGAAAATGAGCACCCACACATAAATAATGACTAGTTGTGTAACCTTGAGCAAGTTACTTAACCCCAATTGCTTATAAAAAAAAAAAGAAGTGAAAGGGGGCCTCTCCAGTCATCTTTATCTATAACTTGCCACTGGACCCAGATGGCTTCAGAGGAGAAAGTGAGGTTAGTGATTTTGTACAGCCCTTCCTCACTTATATCCAATTCACTTGTAAGTCATAACATCACCTTCCTGATGTCATGGTCCTCTTTGAGAAGGAAGGACAAACAACAACAATAGCAAGGAGGTAAGTAGAATTCTTTTTTCTTTATCATTTGTCCTCTGGAACCCTAATTAGCCATTATGCTGATAGGAGTTTTCAGCACAATGATATTCTATAGTATTCTATAACATTTATGTACCACGACTTATTTATTCCCCAATTTATGAACATCCCTTCAGATTCTTTGGAATTTGAACAGAACAGTAAATGTTTTTGTGTATCCTAAGAATTTGTTTTGCTTAGGACTAATGTCTCCCTTAACCCACCCTCTTTCGAACTTCCTTTCCCCCTTCTACTCTTTCCTATTACCCTGTTGAGTGAAATGTATTTCTGTACCTACCATGGTGTGCATGTGTATTCTGCCTTCTTTTGATCAGTTCAGTTAAGAATGAAGTTGAAGTGTCAACTCCCTTTTCCCATTTGTTTTGAAGACTACTTATGCACCCTGATTATATGAAATACTTTTCCCTAACCTTCCTTTCCTTTGCCCTCCTCCTCTAGTGTGTTTCTTCTTCTCTTTCCATAATATCAAGACAAAGCAGAACGACTCCCAAGCCTTGTCTCATTGGACTTCTGAACCCTGATGATGATAGGGTTGAGAGGGGACATGCTTCATTTTCCCATATTTCAATTTAAACAATGTATCTATTCTTGCTTAATCCTTTAGCATTGTTAATTCATCTTTACCTTTTTATGTTTATACTTCACAGTTTCTCTACAACTTTGGTCCTTTCATCAAGAATACTTGGAAGTCCTCTTAACCTTTCCCTGCCTCAGTTTCCTCATCTTTAAAATGGTGTTAATCATAACATCTACCTCATAAGGTTGTTGTGAAGATCAAATGACTTAATATTTGAAAAGCATTTAGCAAGTTTAAAGGACTAAATAAATGTTAAATACAGCCATTTTGCTCTTTGGGGACCCCTCAGACATGAACCATACCTAAACATTCTTAAGCTATTTTCCCCAGAGATCTGGACTTGGGTCATAAAGAGTTAGAAGCAGTAGTAAAGGGTCTGATTCCTTTCTTTAGAAGTCAGATTCCCCAAGGAATAAGCCCAGATTGCACATTAGTCCAGAGCTGGGGACTCTTGGGCTCAATATTGTTCTATATAAAACAGACCAGAGATATTTATTTATTTGTTATTTTTTGAGAACCCATTGTTTGCAAAGCAATGTTTTAGGCAGAGGAAAAAATGAGTAAAATAGTCTTTGTTTTCAAGGAATTTGTATTCTAGTAGGGACAATAAGATAAGTACCCAAATACCTAGCATGTATGGCACTATGTAGTAGATATACTAAAAGTACAACAAATATAATTGGGATTCAGAGGAAGGAGAAATTTTTGTTTATCTTGCTACTGCCCTGGGGTTTGTCCCTCCTAGGATAAGCTCATCATTTCTAAACTAGCCAGCATGTTGCTAATTCAAGCCTTGATTGACTCTACCTTTCTCAGCGTCCTCTTCCCTCTAGAGGGCTGGGAGGGTAGATTATTAAACTCTTCCTAATGCCTTCCTTTATTGAGGACAGAAATCAAACTCTCAAATCATTTTTCTTTGCAATTACTGCCCTGTCTAGTTTCAACTCCATGGACCCATGCAGAATACACCCTGATGTCCTTAGCTTCTCCTCTACTGCCTCCTTTTATGTACTGTCTCCCCATTTAGATTGCAAGCTTATTGAGGGCAGGTAATGCCTTTCTTTTTATTAGTTGTATGCCTAGCACATTGTAGGCATTTAATAAATGTTTTGGGGGTAGTATTGAAATTGAGAGATCAGTGAAGGGTCCATGGAATTATCAGACGCACTGGATGCTGACATGTAAAGAATAACTGGGGGAGGGAGGGATAAGAAGAAAAGTTAGCATAAGGAGTCAGGGGAGCAACAAAATTAAAGTGTGGGCAACAGTGAAGAGGTGAGAAAGAATGGAACACTTTCAGATAGATAACCTCACTTGGTTGTGGCAGATAAGCCCAAAAAGGTAGATTGGGATTGGATCATTGAGAATTTTGAATGTGAAGCTAATAAATTTGTCCTTGATTTGATAGAAAATAGGAGCTCCTGAAAGTTTTTTTGATAAGTGAATGACAATAAGGGCTATGCTTTAGAAACATTAATCTATCCATCATATATGTGTGTGTATATATATATATATATATATATATACACATATATATATATAATGTATACATATATATAATGATGATTAGGACAGAGGAGAGACTGGAGTCAGAAAAATCTATTAGGTGGCTATTACAACAATCTAGGTGGTCACAGTAGGAAGGGAAAGTAGATCACATTTGGAATTGAGAGACATTTAAGAAGTAGAACAGACATAGCTTGGTGAATGAATAGATATGATAGTGAGGAAAGAGTGAAAGATGATTCTAAAATTTCAAGCCTGAGTGACTAAAGGAAAGCTCAGGAGGAGGAGCTAGGTCTGGAGATACAGATTTAGTCATCCATGGAGAAATTGATAAATCGAAGCTGGAGAAGTTGGAAACTAAGTGTTAGATGACCTTGACCTTGATAGTAAAGCAGAATACAAGGTCACCTGCTGAGAATGAGAGAAGGCGAGTGGGATTAGGAGTTTGAAGGAACTATGAAAGGTTCGGAGTAGTCTCTGTAGACATCATATAGGGAATTCAATAAAAAATGTATAAGATGATTGACATTTATCAGTAAAGGTTGAACTTAAATGAAATAGAATGACTGTTGATTCAATGAACATACTTTCATAACTTTTCCAAAAAAGCTTGGAACTCAGGGGATAGAAGAGAAGAAAGCAAATGTAGTTTTGCAAGATTGGGAATTATAAAGACAAGGACATCAGAAGTTCAAAGAAAAAGGGATTAAGGTGCTAGGAGACCATCACTAAAATGCTTGACTTTGAAATCCAAAGACTGAGTGGGCACACAAGTGAAATCAAATGGCTTTGATGGACTTTGAAAATAGGGAGATGTAGAAGGTCCTAATTAATATTAAAAAAGGAGATTTAGGTAGAGTGACATAGAGGATAATTGAGTGATGCTTACTGGGTATAAATAGACAACAGATATTAAAAGAACTAAAGTGCTTTAGGTCAATCCTCTGTGGAAGACTTATAGATATAGAAAGAGACAAGGACAGAAAGTGAACCGGATAAAAAGGTGTGATAGGACCTTTATCTGCTTGGGTTAAGATAGTTTTTCCTTTAAAATATGCAGATGAGACAGGGCTTGGTCTACTGAAGTTAAGTGCTAGAGTGTTCTTGTCAAATATTCTTTCTTTATTATGGCTAACTAAAATTTCCTTTTGTTAACTGTTGAACAAGCGCCTCATTTCATTTCTAATATCCAGTCAAATTGGGTCTAAGTCAGGTTCACTATTACAGAAGACATGACAGAAGGAATTTCAGTCTACATTGGTGAATGGAATGCCCAAACTGAAATTGTGAATTTAGGTTTAAATAGTCCTGGAAAATATGCTATTGAAATTGGGATGAAAATTTGTGGATAAACCATAAGGCCCTTACTGAGACTGGGAGATTAATACACACTGAGTTGCAAAATCCCCATAGCTGGGAAAAGGAAGAGAGTTTCAAGATCTGAATATCATTTTACACCTTCTGAGTTCCAGGATCTTAAGGCCTGAGAGAACAGGGAATGTCTTGGAAAATCATATTAAGGATGCAAGATTGTGACTGAGACTGACCTTGTGACAAAGATTTATGGCTGTTAAAACATTCCATTTGCATGTGTATGTACGTGTGCGAGTGTGTGTGCATGTATGCGCACACATGAACATACTTGAGACCACCCAGGGTTGTCAGCATGGTGCAGCACAGAGAACTTCCCTAGGAATGCACAGAACACAGTTTAACAAAGAGATACTCAAGGAAATCCACCTAGATTGTAACATGTTCCTGAAGGCCTGTCTCTCAACAAGAATTTTTATATGATTTGCCATTTTCCTCTTCTAATTTGACAAATAGTTCTGTGACAATGGTAGAAATTGGTAATCTAAACCCAGAATTTATCAGTTGTCTTCAGGTAGCTTCAGAGAGCTAGAGACTGAAGCAGTTCTTAATGCTAAAGCCCACAGCTACTGCATCATAATAATGGCATGCATTTATATAGGGCTTTAAGGATTCCAAAATGATGCTTTAAAATATTATCTTATTTTACCCTCACAACAATTCTGGAAGCTAGGTGCTGTTATTATTCCTATTTTATAGATGAGCAAACTGGTTAAATTAGTTGTCTAGGGTCACATGGCTAGCTAGTATTTGAGGTCAGATTTAAACTCAGATATTTCTGATGCTAGGTCTAGGGCTCTCTGTACTGTGATGACTAGGTCATGGAGAAATCTTCCTTCCTTCCTTCTTTTAATGTGATGACATGGAAGGAGAACATGGAGGCATACGTGGGTAATTTAGGCTCTGCTACCCACCTCCGGGGGCATACAAGTGTTGAGACTGGCCAGCACTTAGCCTGGGAGCTTGTTAGTGCAACAATATGGAAGAGAAAACATGAAACTTAAGGTTGTACAGCATAATTGTGATACGGCTGTAAAAAAAAATAAAAACAACCAAATCTTTTTGCTTGGAATGGGTTGGAGGGTGGAGAGTGAAAGGTAAATTGTAAATTTCTTTTGTCTACTCAGTATAAATTTAAAATTTTAATGTTTGTTCCACTTTGGCTAATGATTAACACTTAATTAAAAGGTGAGTATTGATACCTGATGGAAATGGAGGCAGCCATGTTCCAAGGGAAATGTTTTGTGAATGGCATATTTCCTGATGCATATGTTTCAGCCTCGAGCACAAGGAAACCGAGCATAAGGGAAGGGGGAACACATGCCTAAATGAGTTCAGTTTAGTCCTTTAAACTTATTACAAAACAACTCTCTGATCCCTGCTCTCCCATCCAATCTCCAACCAATTCCTTTCATCAAAGAGCATCCTTATATCCCTACTCGGTTCATTATCAGTGAAGATAGATATTGTTCATTTGAGTGTTTTATCTTATAATTAACAATTATGAAGCATAAAGTAACACATTTTTCTATGTCTAGGATAATTTAAAATTACTTCAATGATTTTCAATGATTTGTTTCTTCCCAAACCCCACCTTTTTAAATAAGACTACCAGCCATCAAATCTTTAGAAAAAACAGTTCCAGTATTTAAAATACTTAGAATTGTACTGATAGTACTTAGAATAGTACTGATAATTAGTGTAGCTGGACTATCTTTGGCAACAACTGTTTCTTCACTTTATCTTCTCTACCTTCATTATCTTCCTATTCTTTCTCCTTCCTTCCACATCTTTCTTCCTTTTCTAATTCTTCTTATTCCATCCTCTTTAACTATTCTGAATAATTTCTTTTATCTTGTTCTTAACTGATATATTCATTTGAGTATCGGCTGTGTGGCCATATCAGGCCAGCTACTAGAAGATATACCAACAAAACACTAAAGATGTTCCTTGCTCTCAAGGAACTTTCAGAGTAGTAAGCTCAATAAGCCCAATATCCATTTATTCAATCAGTCATTCATTAATTCTACAGATATTTATTACACACCTATTAAAGGACAGGCACTGTTTTAAGTGCTGGGGACACAGAAATGCACAGAGACACACAGAGACACAGACAGACACACAGACACAGACATAGACACACAGACACACAGACACACAGACACACACACACACACACACACACACACACACACACACACACACCGGACATAGTCCCTAACTTCACGGAGTCTATATCCTATGTATATGTGAAGATGAAAAGAAAACAGTATGTAAACGAGTAAATGCCAAATCTGTACAAAGTTTCCAGGCTGGAGAAGGAGGAGAAAGAACCAACTGGAGAAGTCTGGATAGGAATTTTATAGGTAGTGGCCTTTGAATTGAACCTTGAAAGAAGCTAGGAATTTTTCTAGGCCTCTGCCTAGGCTGTATGACTGTAAATAATATAGTGCTAATTGTTGCCAGAGGTGGAATATACTTGCAATGACTTGTACAGAGAAGGGCGAGAGATCATGGGAGAAGGGAAGTGTTGGAGGGATCTTAATCAGAGCAATGGAACTTGGGCCTTCTCTCCTGCTTTGTGCCTTAAGCCTTTTGATATCACTCACAAAGAACTTTCTGCTCAAGAGTCCAGATCACATTCCATGGGCCAAACATAAGGAAAATCTCATGACATTTGTTCTTTTTAAATAGACAACTTCCCCACCCCACCCCCTTTCTCTTTTCCCTTTTCTCACCCTCAGGTTTGCATCTCCCCTGAGTTCAGATGAAATACTTAAACCTGAAGGGAAATCTCATCTAGTTCAAGGTCATTTGAAATTTAGCCCTGCTTTTTTTGAAATTCAACCCAAAGCTATGCAAACACTGACTTGAATTATACCTATAGTTTACTTGAAATTTGGGCCGGGTCATTGAACAATCTCTGAACCTTTATAAACTAGCTTCAAGATGTGATTTGATCACAATATCTCCAATCAGGTTTACATGGTAAGAGTTTTGAACTCCAAGGCATGTGGGTCCAAATCATTGTAATTTTCTAAATCATCAGATTCTTTTAGGAGGTGGGGTATAGGAATAGGTAAGGTATTGCACATGATGGACTAAATTCATGATTATATATAACAAATCAAATACAATAAGAAAGAGGAAGTTCAGTTTATAGTGCTAGCTAATTCCCAAGAGGTTTTCAAGTGAACTTAGATTTAAACTTTACAGAGTTCAAGGTTCAGTAAACTATTGGTATACCAAGTAATTCATGTATGTCAGGCTTCCCTACTTTTGTCAATGATACTACTACTATTTTTCCATTCTCGAAGTTTCCCAGGCTTGAAATTTAATCTTCTTTCTCAATCTCCATCTCCAATCAGTGGCCAAGCACAGTATACTTCTCAGTTCTTCTCCTTTACATTCCCACTGCTATTATTCTAGTTTCAACACTTATTACCTTTCACTTCTACTATTATAATACTCTCTTAACTGTTCTACTTGTTTCAAGTTTCTCCCCTTGGCAACTCATCATTTACACATTGCTTCTGACTCTCTTTCTCAAAACCCTAAGTGGCTCCCTATTGGGCCTAATAGAATACAGACTTCACCGTATTTTCAAAGCCCTCAATAATTTAGCATCAACTAATCTTTCTTGTAATATTTTGTTATTTGTTTTCATGCCTTTTGTTGTGTCCTAACTAAATCTGTGTCTATTCGTTGCTTTCCCAATTTCCTGTTGCCATCTCCCACCTTGAAGAATTTTCTTGAACCACCTTTCATGCCTAGAGTAGACTCCCTCCACCACCCTCCCAACTCCACGTCCATGGCCTTCACTTGCTGAATTTCCTTCAAAGTCCAATTCAGATACCCTTCCTTCATGGAGCCTTCCCTGTACTGTCTTCTTCCTCCCAGCTGAAAGTGGTCTTTTCCGGCTTTTTGATCACAGCTATGTATGTAATTCTACTCTTACTTAAATTATGCTTTCACCTTTCCATTATTTACATACCTGATGGATTGTAAATTCCTTAAAGGCAGAGTCGTCTGTCTTTGTAATTATTATATTCCCAACACCTAGAGGAGAGTACTTAGTATATCACAGGAACTTTTAATAAATGTTTCTGAAATTGAGAGTTGGAGGAAGAACTTTAGCATTTAGTGTTTGGATGATGGAGCAGGTCACTGAAGGATGCAGAGATATTCATACTATAAGCACAAAGGATATGTAAATATTTCTTTTTTCAAACTTAACTTTTAAAAATTTGACCTTAACACCAGCAAAAAGAACATTTCCATAGAGTAGAGCAGAAAAAAATTATGTATGGAAACCATGACTCTTATGTACAATTTGCTTTTTTTTTAAAGCATACAACCAATTCAGCATGTTACTTTTAAAGCTATTTTATTTGTATTTCATTCTGTGCTTTCTTTATTTCTCTTTTGTGCATTTAAAATGCTTCAATGGCCCTCTTTTCTTTCTTTTCATTCTTTTTTTTGGGGTTAACTATACTGCTAGATAACACCTGTCTCCCAAATCCTTCATAGAAAAAAAGTGAAAAATGCAATCCAATAACAAATAGCTTTTGAGAATAATGGCACATTCATAATTCTTTCTCCCTTCTCTCTCCCCCTCCAAAAAAAGGGGAGGATTTTTTTTAACTGGTGTGGTGTCTGAGGATCAAGATATGTTGGTGAATGGAATAAGGGTATTAGTTAAAGTAGGGGTCTCCTCTTATCCTGGTTGGTTAGAAGGTATTCTGGACTAACAGCCTCAGAAGCCTCGGCTTTTCTGCCAACTGGAAAATGGTATATTTCAATCTCCTCATCAAATGATGACAGTAATATGTCTTCTACCTTCCTCATAGGTTGCTATGAGGATCACATCAAATAATATATAAAAGTCATTTGGAAAATATGATGTTCTATAAAGAAAAGGCATTAATTTCCCTTGTTCATTTCTGCAGTCAGTTTCATAGCAGGGATGCATAGCCATCACTTCTGAATGAGTTAACCTAGTATTGGGTAATGGGTAGTATTGGAATGGATCTGATGAGCTCATGAAGTCTCTCCTGGCTCTTGGATTCTATGGTCCTGTGGAGACAGGAGCTTCTTCTCGATATCAGAAGTGGTTTCAACACCAGAGACATAAAATGAGTGGCGTGGGAGCCACCCTTGTAAACGTGTGCTAGTGCCTGCTCTACTTGTTTGATGGAGAAATGAGAGCTCAAGTTCCCAATGATGTCAGTTCTTGCCCCTTTCATGAGCCCAAAACTCAGACTGTTGTTTTGTGTGGTTCTTCCTCTTCTCCCCACCCCCCCATTTAAATGACATTACTCACTTGGAATGCCAAGTGGAAAAATACTGGCAACATAAAGGTTAATAGAAACACTGACACAAGCCTAATTGCGGCAGCACAAACATATTTCTATAATTATAGTGAACACTTATCTCCATTTCTCATACCCAGTTCAACCATTGAGGGCTGCCTCAAGCTGAAGATGAAACGTGGGCCTCTGGGAGTGATTTGAATGAGCAGGGCCTGATAGAGTTATCAGGCTCCTGCAGAAATGATGCCTGACATTTCTGGACATTGTTATAATCAGTATTTAAGCAACTCACCTGGACTCCTATGGGGACCACTGTGCCAAAAAGAATTCTTCTGAGATATGTAGCAGTGTGTGTATGTGTGTGTATATCTCTGTGTGGCTGGCTAGGAGAGATGGAGCCAAAAGGGCCAGAGGTACCAGTCTAAACTGGTTTCTGAAGTTTGACAGTCCTGTGGGCCACACAAGTTTCCCATTAGGTAATTATTTACCATCATTTGAATATATGCTTATTTTCAGACTTAGGCAGGAATTGGAATACTGCCCAATTCACCTATGACAACGAACTATAGCTGTCAAAGCCCCAACAAGCTGATTCATGTTTACTATAATTGGCCATGCTTCATGCATTGGCTTTGGGAGGGTGGGGATGTTCATTTTTCAACTCTAAGATCTGAAGTTAGCTCATTTAAGGGTGACCTGTCATTGTTATCTTCTAAGGAGACTCTCAAGAACTCATTTTCATCATTGACTTTCTCTTTCTCCCCTGTTAATTTTAGTCCTATACAAAAACTGGATGCCTCTGAAGTGTTAATTGAATAATGCCAGTTCCTTTGGTAGGTGTGACTGATTAAGCTGATGTTAGATTTTCTAATATCAGTTTTCATAAATTTCCTGAAGTTTAGGCTACTGCAGATCAAAGGATCATTGATTGAGAGTTAGAAGGGACCTCTGAAGTCATTCTAACCCTACTCTCTCATGTTATAGATTAAAAAAAAAACAACTAAGCCTAAAGAGGTTAAGTAATTTACCTGATATCATACAGGTAGTGTTAGAGCTGGGATTTGAGCCTAGGTCCTTGGATTCCAAATACAATACTTTTTCCACTATCCGCTGTTGCTATTCATGGATAATTAAAAGGAAAAACAACTTTGTTATTCAAATATGTTGTTTGGCAGAGTTTCAGGAACCCCTCTCAAGTCCCCCCTTTCTACTGCAGAATGACTAACAAAAAGGCTCAACTACCACTATCCTGCTTAGGCCAAATACACAAAATCGTCTGGCACCAGGCCAAGCCTAGCTGTCTTAGACCCCACAGATGCTGGTATTTCCTCAGTCTATTCAAAAGTCACAGAATGCTGCTAATTGGTCATATCCTCTTAAGTAGGCCTGAAAAAAGCTGTATAAGCCTAATTCTGTGGTTTACTGTTACTAGTTTGTTCAGTTGTTTCAGTCCTGTCTGACTTTTTTTTTTTTATCAAATGCTTTAACTTCTAGTTTACATCATTCATTTCTGCAGGATTTTGAGTTACAGATTTTCTCTCCATTTTTCCCCTACCCACCACCCCCAAATAGCCATCCCACTGGGTATCCCCTCCTCCAATCTGCTCTCTCCTGTATCTTCTCCCATACCCCCTCCGACTTTCCAGAAGGGCACAGTGGATCTCTATGCCCCAGTGCGTGTATATCTTATTTCCCTTTTACATGTAAAATAATATTGATAATAATATATATATATGTATATGTATATCTATATATTTTAAACATTTGATTTTAAAACTTTGAATTCCAGATTCATTCCCTTCCTCTCTTGTCACCCACCCTTACTGGGAAGATAAGCAATTCAATATAGGTTGTACATGTGTAGCTATGCAAAACATTTCCTGAGTGGATATATTGTGAAAGACTGATTATATTTCCCTCTATCCTATCTCACCCTCCACTTGTTCTATTCTCTACTTTGACCCTGTCCTTTTTCAAAAGTGGGTGCTTCTAACTTTCCTCCCCCACAGCCTGCCCTCCCTTCCATTTATCCCCCCTCTCATCCTCTTCCCCTCTACTTTCCTATAGGGTGAGATACCATATTTTAGTGTGTATGTCATTCCCTCCCTGTGCCAAATTCAATGAGAATAAGATTGACCCATTCTGTTTTGACTTTCTGTTCTTCTCCTCCATTGTAACTATTTTCCCTTACCTCTTCTATATGAGATAGTTTACCCCAATCTGTTTCTCCCTATCTCCTCTCATTATATTCCTCTCTCACCTCTTACATTCACTTTTTAAGTATCACCCCTTCCCATTAAACTGGTCCTGTGCCCTCTATCTATGTATACCTGTACACATATATACACATACTCACATATGTATTCATATTCCCATATACCCTCCTATATAGACATATATACATGCATATATATACATATATATACATATATATATACACATATATATATTCTCTTCAATTATTCTCATACTGAGAAAAGTTTCATAAGTTACAATTATCATTTTTCCATGTAGGCATGTAAATAGTTCAACTTTGATAAGTTCCTTATGATTTCTTTTCCCTATTTACCTACTAATGTTTCTGTTGCTTCTTATATCTGAGTTTCAAATTTTCTATTCAATTCTGGTTTTTTCATGAAGAATACTTGAAAGTCCTCTATTCCACTGAATGACCATATTTTCCCCTGAAACATGATACTCAGTTTTGCTGGGTAGGTGATTCTTGGTTTTAATCCCAGCTCCTTTGACCTCTGGAATATCATATTCCAAGCCCTTTGATCCCTCAGTGTAGAAGCTGCCAGATCCTGTGTTAGTCTAATTGTGTTTCCACAATATTCAAATAGTTTCTTCCTGGCTGCTTGTAATATTTTTCTCCTTGATCTGGGGAATTCTGGAATCTGGCTATAATATTCCCAGGAGTTTTCTTTTTGGGATCTTTTTCAGGAGGTGATTGGTGGATTCTTTCAACCTCTATTTTACCCTCTGGTTCTAAAACATCAGGGCAATTTTCCTTGAGAACTTCTTGGAGGATGATTTCTAGGTTCTTTTTTTGATCATGGCTTTAAGATAGTCCAATAATTTTTAAATTATCTCTCCTGGATCTATTTTCCAGGTCAGTGGTTTTCCCAATGAGATATTTCACATTGCCTTCTATTTTTTCATTTGTTTGGATTTTGATTTGTCATATAGTCACTAACTTCCATTTACTCCAATTTAATTCTGAAGGAATGATTCTCGTCAGTGAGCTTTTGAGATTCTTTTCCCATCTGGCAAATTTGGCTTTTTAGGGCATTCTTCTACTCATTGCCTTTCTGAGCCTCTTTTGCCATTTGAGTTAGTCTATTTTTTAAGGTGTTATTTTCTTCAGTCAGGTTGTTGACTCTCTTTTCATAATTTTCTTGCATTGTTCTCATTTCTCTTCCCAATTTTTTCCTCCACTTCTCTTATTTGGTTTTCAAAATCCTTTTTAATCTCCTCTATGGCCTGTAACCAGCTCGTATTTTTCTTGGAAGCTTTTGGTGCAGGAGTTCTGACTTCACTGTCTTCCTCCTGTTTCATGCTTTGATCTTTTTTGTCCCCAAAATAGGAATCTAATGTTGGATTCCTCTGTTTGCTTCCCTCATTTAATCATGTTGCCACTCAATTACTTGACTTTTGAGCTTTTTGCCACAGTAGAACTCTGCTACCAGAGGGGGGAGCTTTGTCCCAATGGCTGGGGTTTTCTCAGCCGCTGGAGCTATTAGTTGATTAGCTTCTCTGAAGCCTCCACATGCTCTGGCAAGCTGGTCACACACGCCAGGACCTCCACTCTAGACTGCAATCCAGATCCAAGCAAGTTAAAACAAGAGCAATTATCCCTCAGAGTGGTCACTTGGTCCCCCTACAGTCTGCAGGTCAGGAGCTGAAGCTGCCACTTGGCAGTGGCTGCACCATTGTGGCACCTCCAGAGGATAAAGACCAACCACACTCCCCAACTACTGGATCCCAAAGTCCACACTGCACTGACCTCTCACTTTGTTCTTAGCGTCTATGGGTTGATGATTCTAGAAACTGCCACAGCTGCTGGTGATCTGAAGTCCCTCCAGCCAGAAGCTGGTCAGGCCTGGGGCTAAAACCTCAGGCTCCCACAGGGCAGGGGTGGGCTCCCAGAGTGCTGCACTGGCTGCTCCCTGGTGGCCTGCCGGGCTGTCCTCAATGGGGGGTTAGCTTCTCTGTGTCATTTTGTGAGTTCTGTAGCTCCAAAGTTTGTTCAGAGTCACCTTTTACATGAATTGGAGGTTGTAGGAGCCAGAGGCCAGTGGAAGTCCTGTTTTTACTCCACCATCTTGACTCCTCCCCCCATCTGACTTTTTGTAACACCATTTGGAATTTTCTTGGCAAAGATACTGAAGTTGTCTTCCATTTCCTTCTCCAGTTCATTTTTGCAGGTGAGCAAACCCAGTCAAATAGGATAAAGTGACTCCCCTAGGGTCACATAACTAGTAAGTATCTGAGACCAAATTTGAATTCAGGTCTTTCTGACTCCAGGCCCTTCCCTCTATTCACCAAGACATCTAGCTGCACCACTGCTATCAGCAATCAAGGCTAAATTTATTTTCCTTTAAGTTTGGCTACTAATTTTATTTGACCTCTAATCAATCACACCTGCTGGTAGGTAAAATTCTCCCTGAGTTTTCAAGAAATCCAAGTTGAACAATTTTACAGTATAGCACAGGATGGGAAAATACATTTGGATTGCAAAGTATAGAACTGGAGGGAATATCCATATAAATACCACAGATTTATTAATGTGTGGAGAACTCAGGGTTAAATATAAACAGAACATAGATTTTTGTATTTGCAGGAATAATTTTATAGAGAGTATACTTCAGAAATTTTTAAGTAAATTTAATTAGCCTTCAACTTGATAAAAACGTTTCATGAGTACCTACTCTAACTTCTTCCATTTAAAAAAAATTAAACATTCTTTTGATTATTTTTCTCTCTTTTATTTCTTCCGCTCCTTGTCAACTCCCAGTACCCCTTTTGTCCTCTCTACTCCTTACAAGTATATTACCTTCCCTGGTAACAAATAAGTCCAGTCAAATGCAACAAATGATCACAGTCACCAGATGTGAAAATGTGTTTCCTTCCTCACCTTTTTTTTTTTTTTTACAGATGTGGGTGTGTTGGTAAATGTTGAATGACTAAGTGGGGGAGACAGCATGAGCCTAATATACATGTTTCAGTTTAATCCACATTATTAGTATTTTCTCTATCACTTTCTTAAGTCCAGACAATCAACAAAACAATAAGTTAAACTTTGATTTGTTGCCAATTTCCTAGGTGTAAATGTTCATTTAAATTTAAAGAATATAAAGAACATTTAAGAATTTTCTTTAAATTTAAGAATCAGGGAAAGTTTGAGGTGGCTCCATCAGGCCTTGTTACTCATCCACCAATGACAGTCTACCTCTTCTCTGCTAAAGGTAAAATTAACTATCAATCCTTTCAGATCACAACTTGTATCTACTTTAACTACTTTCCCCTAGTTCTATATTCTATATCCATTGCTATAAGATTTTCCAAGTTTTTGTGAATTCTTCACAGTTGTCATTTCTTTGCGGCTGTTGTCTGACTTTTCATGACCCCATTTGGAGTTTTCTTTAAAAAGATACTGGAGTGGTTTGACATTTCATTTTCCAGCTCATTTTATAGGTGAGGAAACAGGAACAAAGTGTTAAATGACTTCTCCAGGGTCACACAGCTACTAAGTGAGATCACATTTGAACTCAGGTCTTCTTGACTCCAGGCCCCACCAATAGCGCTATCCACTGTACTGCCTAACTGTTCTTTATAATTTTTTAAAACACATGATAATATTAGATTCCAGCAAATTTTTTTTATTTTTAAAATAAAAATATACATAGGAACTTTGTACAATCTTGCATTCACTTCAAATGTTCATGCCTTTGTCAAGTGATACAGAAACTATCTATCCTGTGTGAGAAATTAGGCAACTTCTTGATAAGGTTTATTTTGATACTTTCAGTCTCTCCTTCAGACCTCAATCCCCTTTCAGTTCTCCTTCCCAACCAGATCTCAGAGATCTCATCTTAGGATTTGCATTTTTTTTTTTTTTTGCTTTTTGGAGGGCAATTGGGGTTAAGTAACTTGCCCAAGGCCACACGGCTAGGTTTTTATTTGTGTGTGCATTAAGTGTCTGAGGCCAGATCCGAACTCAGGGCCTTCTGACTCCAGGGCCGAGGCTCTACTCACTGTGCTACCTAGCCACCCCTAAGGATTTGCATTTTAAAAGAAGAAAGAAACTTTAATGCAAAAGAATGATTTTTGGTCATCAGTAGATTTTTTTTTCAGCAGAGCTCTCCCACAG
Source organism: Gymnobelideus leadbeateri (assembly GCA_011680675.1). Taxonomy (NCBI): domain Eukaryota; kingdom Metazoa; phylum Chordata; class Mammalia; order Diprotodontia; family Petauridae; genus Gymnobelideus; species Gymnobelideus leadbeateri. The sequence continues at coordinate 68,525 of WOXC01007399.1, read as the reverse complement.
AACCTCATAAACATTCCTAAAATCAGCCTGGGTGTGGGACTCATACTCTGTAAATCAGGCAAGTAGATAGCCCTAGTCAGTCAATAAAATTTATTAAATGTCCCATCTGTGAAACCCTTTTTCCAAATAGCTAATGGATATAAAAGACATAGAAAATACGAGAAAGTATCTTTCCTTTTATTATTTATAATCAAGTTATGCAAGAAACAAGAGGGGGAAAAACATGGAATCTGTGATCTGTTATTAGATTTGACTGATTTGGAGGGAAAGTAGGAGAAGGAAGGGAGGAGAAAAAGGGGAGAAGAGGGAGGAGGAAGAGAGGAGAGGAAACATGGAATAAAAGATCTTGGAAATGATTATTTGTTGCTTTGGTATACTATTCTCCCCACATAGCCCGTGCACACCCTTCACTTACCTATTTTACTTTTACCCCATGGGACTTTTAAGTTTGGCCCAACAGGAACATACTCTCTACTCTACCTACCTTGGTCCCTGGAGAAAGGGAACTCAAACTTTAAGTGGCTACTGTAAGTTCAAGTTCACTTCTAGGTATGGCAAAAATGAAGGATAAGTTGTTCAGTTAGGCTACTAGGTGGCCTAGTATAGTGGAGAGAGGCTAGAAGACCCTATTTCAAATATGACCTCCGACACTTACTAGCTGTGTGTCCCAAGGTAAGTAAGTCACTTACCTTTTGTTTGCCTCAAAGTTTCCTATGCTGTAAAATGGGGAAACTGATAGCACCTACCTCCCAGGGTTATTGTGAGAATAAACTGAGATGACATTTGTAAAGTGCTTAGCACAATGCCTGGCAGTTAGTAGACACTATATAAATGTTGTTTGTTATTATCATCATGCCATCTCTTGTTGGACACAGTTTCTTGGCTGCTCCACTTTTCTGCTGCTGGACAGACTCCAGTACAGGGGAGGGGAACCTGTGGCCTGGAGGTCACATGTGGCCCTCTAGGTCCTCAAGTGCAGCCCTTTGACCTCGAGGCCAAAGGTTCCCCACCCATGCTCTAGTAAGTCACTCTTCAGTCCTTGGATCTATAGGCTCAGCTGCTTCGGCCATGACAGACATTATTGCTGCAGTTTTGTCAATTTTCTATGAACTCCTGACACTCAACCTCTGATAGTTCTTCCAACTTTTCAAACCTCAGAAGGTCATTCTGTCTCAGATATCATTTACCAAGAATCAGAGAAGAATAAACAACAGAGACGGAAGCAATAGGAGTACTATGTATTAGTGGTTCCATGGTGATCCTGATGGGGAGATGAGGCAACCCATGACAGGCAGTGGCCTGTGAGTTCCACAACTGCTGCTCTCTCCTCCACCTGAAGGCTTGCAACAATTTTTGCCTCACTGGTCACTAGGGTAGAGAGAACTAAGGTTCCTTTCAGAATTTTTGTCTGCCTACTCATTTCTGGCTCTGCAGCCAATGAAAATGCTTTTTATCATCAAGTAAGGGGGCAAGAGACAGTCACAGAATTCCAAAGCATTCCTAAATGATGGGCAGGGGCTTCCATCTGGAAGCAGCTCACTAAGACCTTATATAAGTTGACAGCAGAGCACACTGCTCAAGCTTGTAGACTTGAACTCTATTGCCCAGTCCCCTCTTTATACTCTTGTCCTACCCCCAACCATGTGAAAAAATTTGCTATCTAAGAAACATTTGGGAAGTCTTATATGAACTGATACAAAGTGAAGTGAGCAAAACCAGGGGAACATTGTACACAGAACAGCAATATCGTGTGATGATCAACTGTGAATGACTTAGCCATTCTAAGACATATAATGATCTAAAATAATTCCAAAGTTCTTATTATGAAAAATGCTATCCACCTCCAGAAAAATTTGAACTGATAGAGTCTGAACACAGATCAAAGTATACTATTTAAACTTTATTTTTCTTGTTTTTTTTTTTTTTCTGGTCTGTTTTCTTTTATAACATAGCTAATATAAAACTATGTCTTGTATGACTGCACATCTATAATGGATACCAAATTGCCTTCTCAAGGAGGGGGAAAGGGAGAGAGGGAGAGAATTTGAAATCCAAAATTTTAAAAAACCCAAATATTAAAAATTGTTTTTGGGGGGGGGGCGGTTAGGTGGCACAGTAAGCAGAGCACTGGCCCTGAAATCAGGAGGAACTGAGTTGAAATCCAGCCACAGATACTTAACACTTACTAGACCTTGGGCAAGTCACTTAATCCCAGTTGCCCTGTTTTCGCCCTCCAAAAAGCAAAACAAAATTGTTTTTATGTTGTGATTGAGGAAAAAAGAGAAAAAACGCCATCTTTCATTTTGTTTTAGCCTTCTTCCCTTCTGTCTCTACTTTGCATATTTAGGTTCTTTCAGTTCCAGATAAGAGTACAGAAATACTTTCTATTCACCATAGTATTTATTGAAAATTTCCTTAGAGTTCTGATTCAAATGCATAGTTTTTAAGTGTTGCTCTTTGCCAAACTGATCAAGTTCTCATTTATAGTCAAGTGGCTCTTCATATTAGGATAGAATGGAAGCCAGAATTTTGTTTCTATGTAATGGTATTACTACTACAACCACCACTAACTACTATTACTACTTCTTTTTTTTTTCTTTTTTGGAGGGCAATTGGGGTTAAGTAACTTGGCCGGCCAAGGTTACATGGCTAGGTTTTCATTTGTGTGTGCGTTAAGTGTCTGAGGCCGGATCCGAACTCAGGTCCTTCTGACTCCAGGGCCGGCGCTCTACTCACTGAGCCACCTAGCCGCCCCATACTATTACTACTTCTACTCCCCTACGTTCCCCTCCTAGCCAACATTTATATAGCGCTTATCAGGTACCAGGCACTAATGCCTGGTGCACAATAGGCATTTAATTAATGTTGAATTATTGAATTGAAGATGATATTCCTGTCTAACTATCAACAAAGCATGTGCTTTTAATGTTTTCCTCCTGGGATGAGAACTAGATTTTTACTGGTATTTATCTTTTTTTGCCTGATTTCACTTGTGACCAAAGAAGTACATGATGATAAAAAATTATATTTTATATAGTGCTTTAAGGTTCTCAAAGTGCTTTACATATCTCATTTGTTCATCATATCTACTCTCTGAGGGTAGGTGCTATTATCCTGATTTTATAGGTGAAATAACTGAGGATTAAAGAGGTTAAATGACTCACCCAAAGTCACACAGCTAATACATATCTGGGGAGAGATGGATGGTTTAGTCTTCCTCATGTTTAGTTTAGCACTTTGAATTTTCAAGTTAACTAGCTAATCCATGGGAAATGGCCTGCTAGAAACAACAGAGGCCTAGCTGGCTCATACACGCCAGGATGCTCAATACTTTGGCTTTCTAAACATTTGATGCTGACTACCCTTACATAGACAACTATTTTCATAGTAGTGCCATAGCAGCAAATGGTAAGTTGGATATATGATCAAATTCTCTTTCAGAAGAAATTCAAAAAGCATGTATTAATTCAATTTAATTAAAATGAACAAACATTGAGCACCTGCTATACATATAGGATGTTAGAGGCATTTTTTAAATTGTCCCTGTCTTTTAGGAGATTACATTCCAGTGAGCACCTATGAAAACAGTAGCAAAAGAGACCGAAGGACTCCTTAGAGATTTAGGAGTCTCTGAAAAGAAGCTTTTTGGTTTTTTTTTTTTCTTGGTGGGCAGTGGTGTGGGTGTTGGGGAGAGGGCTATTAGAACAGAGGGAGTGGTCAACTGTCAAAAGCAAGCAAAGGGGTCAAAGAGGACAAAGGCTGTCCAACCCTAACATTTTACAGATGAGTAAACAGAGGCCTGGGGAGGTAAGTGGTTTGCTCAAAATCATGTAGGTGAGCAAGCATTAGACATAGTAATTAGAAGTAAGTCTTCCAACTCCAGAGCCAGGCCTTTGTTCGCTGTAAATTGATAGCTGGATCTGGCAATTAAGAGGCCAGTAGGGGTCTGGTCAGAAACTCTTCTGTGAGGCAATGGGGGGTAAAAGGTCAAATGCAAGTAAGGAAGGAAGATAGTGAATAGTGAATAAGTAAAGGAATCAAACATAGTGCCTGGATGGCTATTCAGGGCCCAAAAGAAGTGAATGGTTGTGGGAATTACTCCCCAAAATTTATTTACCTAATAAGAGGTAATCTGAGTCACCTGTATGCAATGAGTCATTTGCTCTGGCAGATGAGATGTCATCAATGAATGCTTTGGCAATATTTTTACTCTAACAGAATTCATATGAAGTTGTTCAGCTCACTTCATAGTAAGTTACATGTCAATGTTTGGGTACATATCACATCACAGAATGCTATTTTATTGGGGTAGAGGCGTTGCTTTCATCAGATAGCAGAAATAAAAACAGTATTGTTTATTATTCTGAGGATGCAAAATGGGAGCAAAAGTTTTTCAGGTGTTGGGCATATTATAGGCATAGTAGGTATATACCACTAGCCCTCGAAGGGGGAAAAAAAATCTTCCCCAAATTCTAATCCTTTCCACTTCTAAAAATATCCTCTTTATTATCTTGTTTTACATCACCATGTGGGGGGCAATTATATTTCAATGATTCCTTTAGAGATTAAGGTTAAAGAAATAGAACTCCTGGGGCGGAGATGGTGGAATAGAAACAGCATGGCCAAGGCACTCTCCCCCCAGATTACCTCCAAACTATGTAAAAGGGGACTCTGAACAACTTCTGGAGCCCCAGCACCCACAGAACGACACAGAAAAGCTAACCTCCTGCTGAGGACAGCCCAGCAGCCCTGCAGGAAGGACCAGCACAGCACTCTGGGAGCTGGGCGCAGTGCATGGGGAGCCAAGCACAGGTCCTCCTGAGTCGCGGTTTTAGCCCCAGGGCAGCCGGGCCAGCAGCTGGCTGGAGGGACCCCAGAACACCAGCAGCTGTGGCAATTCCAGAATTATTAACATAGACATGCCTAGGACAAAGTGAGAGGTTAGTGCCCTATGGACTTTGGGACCAGTATTTGGGGAACGCGTCGGCTTCCTCCCCTGGGGGCTAGAAGCCTCTGAGGAGACACGCAATTTTGTAGTTTTCAGAGGCAGCTCCAGCTCCTGGCCTGCGAACTGTAGGGAGATCCAGCAATCAGTCTTGGGGGGTAATCGCTCTTGCTTTAACCTCCCTGGATCTGGATTGTGATCTGGGGTGGAGGTTGTGGGTGGGTTTCCAGCTTGCCAGAAACAGAAGTTGTCCCTCCACATGTTCGTGACGAAAGTTCACCTGTCTGGCAGCCCAGCCATACTGTGGCAACAAGCCCAAATGTCAAGTAATTAAGTGGCAACATGCCAAGGCAAAGGAAACAAATTAAACAGAAAGATGCAACATTAGACTTTGCCGTGGGGGCAAAGATGATTGAAGCATAGAATAGGGGGAGGACGATGAGGTCAGAAATCCTGCTCCAAAAATCCCAAAGGAAAATATGAGTGGGTTACAGGCCATAGAGGACCTTAAGAAGGACTTTAAAAATCAAATAAGAGAAGTGGAGGAAAAATTGGGAAGAGAAATGAGGAGGATGCAGGAAAAGTATGAAATGAGGGTCAACAGTCTGACTGAGGAAAACAGCACCTTAAAAAATAGACTAACTCAAATGGCAAAGGAGGCCCAAAAGGGCAATGAGGAGAAGAATGCCTTAAAAAGTCGAATTTGCCAGATGGAAAAAGAATCTCAAAAGCTCACTGAGGAGATTCATTCCTTCAGAGTTAGACTGGAGCAAATGGAAGCCAATGACTTTATGAGAAATCAAGATGCTGTTAAGCAGATCCAAACAAATGAAAGATTAGAAGGCAATGTGAAATATCTCATGGGAAAAACCACTGACTTGGAAAATAGATCCAGGAGAGACAATTAAAAAATTATTGGACTATCTTAAAGCCATGATCAAAGAAAGAACCTAGAAATCACCCTTCAAGAAATTCTCAAGGAAAATTGCCCTGATGTTTTAGATCCAGAGGGCAAAATAGAGGTTGAAAGAATCCACTGATCACCTCCTGAAAAAGATACCAAAAAGAAAACTCCCAGGAATATTATAGCCAGGTTCCAGAATCCCCAGATCAAAGAGAAAATACTACAAGCAGCCAGGAAGAAACAATTTCAATGTTGTGGAAACACAATCAGAATAGCCCAGGACCTGGCAGCTTCTACACTGAGGGATCAAAGGGCATGAAATATGATATTTCAGAGGGCAAAAGAGCTGGGATTGAAGCCAAGGGTCACCTAACCCGCAAAACTGAGTATTTTGTTTCAGGGGAAAATATGATCATTCAGTGGAATAGAGGACTTTCAAGCATTCTTGAGGAAACAACCAGAGTTGAATACAAAATTTGACATTCAGACACAAGAAGCAAGAGATGCCTGAGAAGGTAATCAGGGAAAAGAAATCAAAAGGAACTAATCAAAGTTGAGCTATTTACATTCCTATATGGAAAAACAATAACTGTGACTGATGAAACCTTTCTCAGTATGAAAATAATGGAAGAAGGGTGTATGGCCATATGAATACATATGTGAATGTGTGTACCTATGTTTACAGTTATATATGGATAGAGGGCATAGGTTGAATTTGTTAGGAAGGGAGGACACTCAAGGGGTGAAATTATGAGATGAGAGAGGAAAGTGGCAAGAGGAGATGGGGAGAGACAGGGTAGGGTAAACTATCTCATGTAGAAGACAGAAGGGGAAGTGGCTGCATGGGAAAGGAAGAATAGGAAGACAAAAAGGCAAAACCACATTCTCATTGAATTTGGTTCAGGGAGAGAATGACATACATACTAAATGGGATATCTCAACCTGCAGCAGAATAGGGGGAAGTGGGGTGAGAGGGGGGATGATGGATGGGAGGGCATTCTTGGGAGGAGGCGAGGTTGGAAGTACCCACTATAGAAGGGGGACAGGATCAAGTTGGGAATGGACCAGGTGGGGGGTGGGATGGGTGGGAGGGAATTATAAGCAGCCTTGTACAATATACCTACTATGGTAAAGTTTTGCATAGCTAGACATGTACAACATATACTGAATTACTTATCTTCCCAGAGGGAATGGGTGACAAGGGAGGAAGGGAATGGATCTGAAATTCGAGCTCTTAAAATTAAATGTTTCAAATATATATAAATACCATTATTAATACTCTTTTGCTTATAATGGGGAGATAAGATGTACAGGCATTGGGGCACAGAGATTCACCTTCCTCTAATGGAAAAGTTGAAGGGGGTATGGGAGAAGATATTGGAGAGAGCAGATTGGAGGAAGCGATATCTTGTCGGACTGCTATTCTGGGAGGGCGGGTAGGGGAAAAACGGGGGAAAAAATTGTAACTCAAAATCTGGCGGAAATGAATGATGTAAAACAGAAGTTAACAAAACATTTGTTAAAAAGAAAAAAAGAAATAGAACTCCCTTAGTACCACCTTTTAGTTAGTTCTTGTTTCGTTTTTGGTTCTTCATAAGAGGTTTGCAGTTTCTTCTTTTATCTTTATTTTTAATTTATGGAATAAAACAAGCATTTCCCTAACATAGTACAATAAAAAAGATGATTGCAGATGAAACTGCAAATCTACTATGCACAACTTTCTATTCCTTTCAAATATACAAGAAAATTATCATGTACATTTCTTTTTTTTTTTCTCCACCCCACCCCAGCTGGCTACCATTAGACACCAACAAGAATATATATGTAAAATTATTCTATATGTCTATTTATCAGTTCTTCCTCTGGATGCAGATAGCATCTTTCTTTATATGCGCTTTGTAGTTTAGTAGACAAAATGACTCATTTTCAGTCATTCTTAAACCAATATTGCTGCCACTCTATGCAATGAGTTTTGTTTTCCCTTAAGTAAAAACTTAGCATCTTTTCAACATCAAGGCGTTGTTCATATCTGCTTCTTTCTCAGTTCTGTCCACTTTTATAGGCTCATAGGACTAGAGCCAATAAAAGGACCTGAGAAATGATTTCGTTCAATCCCCTTGTTTTACCAAAGAGAAAACTAAGGCCCAGAGTTTGACTTACCCAAGGCCATGCAGGTTGTAAGCATAAGAGAGGGTATTTGAAGCCAGATTCTGACTCCAGAGTGCCTCTATTTTCCCTGTACCACATTACTTCTTTCACCTAGATAATTTCTCTTCCATGCTGATTTTCTTATACCTTTGTGTTCCTTTAGCTTAACAATAATAACTCACACTTCTGTAACACTTTAAGGTTTACAAAAGACTTTCCTCACAACAAACACTTGAAGGTAGTCTGGAAAGGCAATTCTTCATTTGGGCTTCCCCCCCTGATTAACAAGGCAAATCTCAGAACAAAGAATTAAAAGGAGTTTATTGTAAGTTGAAGGGTAGACTTCTAGGTGGGGGACAGCTTTCATAGGTAACTTTAAGGCACTCCAGATAGGTCCACCTCAGCCAAACAGGTTCGACCCTTGCTTCTCAGTTCCTCCTCAAGGTAGTAAGGGGACAATTTGTGGGTAGGGGTACTTGACAAAGATCAGGTGATACAGAAAGCTGCAGACTTGGTATCTCCTTCCCTACCAGAACCTCCCCAAACACTAGTTGATAAGCAGGGCTGGGAACTATGGGTAACTGAGTCTACATCACTTTCAACAGTAGTATAGGCATTATTTTCCCCATTTTACAGATGAGGAAAGCGTGGCTGTCAGGCAAGATTAAGTTATATGACCAAGTTCGTATAAATAGCATGCAGCAGAGCTCCAGTTGTACTCAGCACTGTATTTCAGATTCAATGTCACTACTATAGGATCATCCATTTCATTCATAGGCACATATGCATAGAAGACAAAGCACACAGAAGAGCTATGTTTGCCTCCCTCAGGGCAGTTATTCAGAGTCTAGGAATGAAGCATTTTTTTCCCTTAAAAATCCAAGGTTTTATTTCGACAGAATATCAATTCAACAAGGCTTTATTAAGCATTTGCTATTTATCAGGCTCAGTATTGGACATTAAAAGAGGGTAACAACACATTCAGAGATATGCAAATACTAATCTCCACTCTAAACAATATATAAATAAGTCAATAAATAAATAAATGGACTTTTTTGTGGCCTGGGAGTGGAATGGGGTTGGGGTGGTGTTGATCCTTGGAATCCATTTCTTTAATCCTAGTATTCTTCAAATGAAGCTATATGACTGGAATTCATGGAAGAATGAATGAATGAATGAAAAACATTTCTTCTCTACTTCCTTTTTTGTCAAGAACTGTACTAAACTCTAGGAATATGATGACGAAAATAAACCAGTCCATGCCTTCTTTTAGGTGAAGACTATGAATTCATCATTGAAATAAGCATTTAGTAAGTGTTTCACAAGTTGGAACTGAGGATACAAAAGTGAAACAGTCTCTGCCCTCAAAGAGTTTATAATCTAGGATCAATGGAAATCAATGTAAATGTTCAAACACAAGAAAAACTCCCCAAATTCTATCCACAAAGAAAATCAGTATAGTGATACAGGGATCTTCATATATATATATATATATATATATTTTTTTTTTTTTTCAAGGAGCAGTGCTTGGTAGAATGGTGGTTGGTGTGATAGTGATTGGTTTTTTTCCTCAATGAAGAGATTGCATCTAGTAAAAATGAAAATAGAAAAAGAAGAACATAATTTTGTTTAAAAGGACCCATGAATATCAAGTACCACCCTAGCTTAAACCTAACTTTGACTTAATTTCCTCCTTAGATATCTGGTATAATTAGATGGGGGTGGGGGTGGGAAGGCTATAGGGTGGCATATCAGAGGCTTGGGAAGAGTGTTGTAGTTTGGGAAATATCTCAATGGGAATTTTATGCTAAAGGGGTCTCAGAAAGTTATAGGCAGGAAACCTGAGGAAGGAAGTTCAAGGCACCTTAAAATCCAGCAATGTCATTGTTGAATAATTCAGATTTGGATGAGATAAAACTCAAGGAAAAGAACTTTTTTTTTTTTTGCCAGTGTGGTAGTTATCTTCCCCACCCCCCACCCCCCAACACAGCAGGGATTGTCTTAGGTGAGAATGAACCTTATCTAAAGGCAGGTCTGTGAACAGCCCCTGGGGACCTTGGAAATCTCTGATTCAGTTTAATTATTTATGAAATTAAAGGGCCTGGTCCTTTTTCGTTCTTATAAGCTCTTATTAGCAATTGTAAGGATTGCTTCTTATAGGGTCAGGCATTTTGAAGCAGAATTACTTGGGAATTATGTTTTGCTTAAAATTATACCACTTAAGTCTCTATTTACTCTTTCCTCTAGACTCACTTTCTTTAAGAGTGTAGCATTATCTAGGAGGATTAACAGATTGTTAGATAGCCCTTGCTAGAGGATTAGGGTACAATGAGGTGGGAGGATACAGTGGATAGAAAGAAAGGGTCAGGAGTGTTGCTGATGGAGTCTGAATAGTTGGGCATTCAGTGTTTGGGGGAAAAGGAGATACTTTTGCCAGAATTTTAAAGAACCTTGAAAGGAGTGAAGCAAGGGAATTCAAGATTCCCTAGCTTTACATTCCTGTTAGATGTAAGTTCTTTTCTTTACAAGGTAATTTTTTTCAATGAATAAAAATCTATTTTCTCTTCTTCCCATCTCTCCCCCCTTCAACTGAAAAAAGAAAATAGCAAAAAGCCTTGTAACAAATACAAATAATAAAATTTTCCCACATTGATCGTGTCTAACAATATATCTTAGTGGGCACCCTAAGTTCATCACCTCTCTGTGAAGAAGTGGATAGAATGATTCAACATCAATCCTTAGCCAGGTTCTTTCCCCTAGAACTGTCCCAATTCAGAAGTAAATGATCACTCTTTGTATGAGGTCACGCCTTTCAATGTACCCAGGAAATGGGTCCCTTCTAAGCAGTGAGCCTGATGCAGGAATTTCTAAAGACTCTGAAGCAGTTAGAGCAATTGCCTTGCTTTTAGCATTTGACTTGGTGAACTGGTAATAGCAAAAGAAAAAAAAAGTTTTTAAACTCTCAGTTTTTATATTCTTTTGAAAAGTAGAGATAGTCCTTTCTATTCCTTGAACAAAACTTTCCATCTTCCAGCATTTTCTTTGTCTATCCCCTCTGGAATTGTCTCCTCTCCTTGTCTAGACCTTTTGGCTTCTTCCCTGGCTTCCATTAAGTCCCCGCAAAAATCTTATTTTCTTCAGGAACCTTTTCCTGCTCACCCTTAATTCTAGTGCCTTTCTCTGTTGATCATTTCCTATTTGTCCTGTTTGTACATGATTCATTTCCTACCATCTCTCCTTTAGAGAGTTAGCTCTTTGCGAGGAGGGACTGTTTTTAATTTAGTTGTTTAAATCCCCAGCACATAGTAGGCACTTAAGAAGTGTTTGTTGCCTGAGTAGCCCTCTTTCAAGCTATCTATACTTTTCCTTTTCTACCAATACCAGGTATTTAAGACCTGATTTTTGGCCTGGCAGTGGGCGTAGTGAGGTTGATGGGGTCATTGAAGCATAGGTTTGAGCTAGAAGGGCTCTCTGAGGTCACCTAGTCCAATCTTCTCATAGAGGGGAGGAAATTGAGGTCCTCTGACTCCAAGGCCAGCAGTTTCTACTGAACTACTATTTGTACTTGTCAGCCTTCCAGGGATCTAGGGTATTGGAAAGGATAATGACCCCAGTCTTTCAGATTATTCTGGAACTGTTCATATAAAAATTATTGGGGAGGGGAAACATTTCCCTGTCCATGTTGCTTTGACATTTATGGCAGGACATCTTGTTTTTGCAAACCGCCTAATACAAGTTGGAAGAGGGAAAAAGAAAACCATGTAATTTTGCCTTAGGATGTGGACTTTGAAACTGAACATTTGCAATCATTTTTCTTTATCCCCTAAGACTGTATTACTGTTTCACAAAATCTTGGCTATTCATCTATAATGGAATTGGGAATGTGTGGTGGGGTAGGGGTGAGCAAGGCCATTTAGTATTTGGTCAGACAACATAGCCATATTAATAGGAAACATGATTCCAGTATAAATTCTGACAGTCACAACTATTTTGATTTCTCAATCCTTTGAACACTTTGTTTAGACCTTACTGCTTATTTTCTTTGTACAATATGATATGCCAAATTATAATCGGCCTATAATAATATAATTCTCGTTTCCAAAGCATAGTATTTAAATACTCAGATCTGGACATGAAAATAAGCATATGTTCAGATTACCAAAATTTAGGAATGTAATATTTTAAAAAAATTAGTGCTTAGCATCCAAAACCTGGTTATTGTTGAATCCTAACCCTGCCACTAACTGGTTGAGTATATTTCTGTCTCTTTATCTGTTAAATGGGGTCAATAATGCTGTTATGAAGATGAAGAAGCAGCATTGATTTAAGAATAAGAGGAATCTTAGAAGTCATCTTGGTTTCACCCTTTTTTTTTTTTTTTTTTGGCTAAGATGTATGATCATCAGTCCTTTCTATTTATAGTTGCGAATGTGTCTTTTAGACCTCCAGGGCTTTCCCACCCAGACTGATACTGTGCCATCCACCTGGCAGCCACATTCTCCTCTCCCTGTTGTCTCCTTCAATTTGATTTTGAGTTTCTTGAGAGCAGGAACTCGTCTTGTACTAACACTTAAAGTGTTATATAAATGTTAGCTGTTATTATTATTAATGATATTATTAACATAATAAGTATAACATTAGCTGTTATTATGTGATGGATGTTGGCAAGTTAATTAACCACTCTGGGCCTTAGTTTCTTCATTTGTAAAATTAAGACTTTGTACTTGGAGATCCATAAGGTTCCTTCTAGCTCTAAATCTCTGATCTATATAGTCAGAAGGATTGTGTTTCTGACTTGATGTCTTAGTTGAGAGCAAAGATGAGAACTTTGTTGCCAACACTGGAGAAGATACCAATTCTGGTGTTTAAGCTAATGTAGTTTTTTTGCATGTTAACTTGATTTAATTAGCTGGTAACTTACTGACAGCTAGGTGTTGTAGTAGAAAGAATGCTAGTCCTGGAATTTGGAGGATTCCTCCCTGAGTTTAAATCCAGCCTCAGATACTTACTAGCTGTGTGACCCTGGGCAAGTCACTTAACCCTGTTTACCTCATCTGTAAAATGATCTGGAGTTCCTCATTTGTAAAATGAGCTGGAGAAGGAAATGATAAACCATTCCAAATATCCTTGCCAAGAATATCCTAAACAGAGTCATGAAGAGTCACACTTGACTAAAAAAAAAAAAAAAGACTGAACAACAACTTGTTTCACAAAGTTTCCTTTGATAAAAGGACTTGTATTTGCCCTAAGGTCCTTTTCATCAGTTACCTACATTTGTAAATCTTTTCTATATCCTTACAGGTCAAATGTTCTTGGTTTACAACTAATCTGGAAATGAATGAAAAAACAAAACAAAACATTTATTAAGGACTTTCTATGTGCTAAACCCTGTGCAAAATTCTGGACATAGAAATACAAAAGCAAAGATGGTCTCAGGCCTCAAAGAGTTCACAATTATAATAGAGGAGAGACAATATATAAAAGAGTGTAGTAGCCTGGCACATTTGGATCCAGAAAATTACCAGAATGGCAAATGTAGCCCTGATGGGGGTTGACAATACACCTCTATTCAGGAACTTTGACAGAGTTGATTTGGGCTTGATTTCCCATCGAGGGAGGAGGAGATAGGTAAGAGAGGGAGGAAAAGGTACACAGCAAAATTTTGCAATTGGCAAAGTCTCCTTAACCATAGGTTTTATGTTGGCTTTTTACAGGATTCCTTCCCCACCCTGCCAGGCCCTGTATGTTCATTGAAATCTGATTTCAACTGTATAAACACACATGGGGGAAAGAAAACAATGCTATTATCCTTGAATCCCTGTATCCCCTAAGATAGTCTTGGACTTCAGCTTACCTAGAAATGTCCCTGTGCGGAGGGCAGAAAGAGCATCCACCCAACATTCGCTCCTTTGGGGAACATATCCCCAAGAAACAAAGGCTCAGCAGGTTTTGTATCTTGGCTCTGATGGCCTACATCTCTTTTGGCTGGATCATTACCCTCCCTACTGGACTCCAAGCAGTTTTTCTCTTTCTTTTCAGGCAAACCTTCATTTTTTAGGGTTTCCCCATAAACACCCTGGAGCAAAACATTAAAAAAGAAAACCCCCTGCCATTTCAAAATGACAGACAGCCTTGATTGATCAAATTTCTAGCTAATCACAGATACCCTGATGACATTTGAAGAAAGGAACTGCTTTGCAAACTGAATTCCTAAGTGAAATCCCCGTACCTCCACAATATTGAGATCAATAAACTTCATTATTGTTCCTATCTTGAACCTCTGAATAATTCACTTCTTAATTTTTAAAGGCCCAATGCAAAAGATTGATCTTAATAGGTTGATATTTTTAAAAGCTAGTAAAACAATATATAATTTATACATACACAGCTTTTTGGTCCAGTGCCTAAGGCAATATTCTTTCTGTTGCAATTAAATGTGTGAAAAATTTTCATCTTTTAAATTGCTAGTCATCTTTGTAGGTATAGGTGAAAAATACTTATGGCAAAGCTCACCCATAATGCCTTGCAGTTTCCATTTGTCATCTTATTTGAGCTTCACATCATTGCTGTGAAATAGGTGTTATATCATCCTGCCCCCTTTTCTACACACTAAACCTGAGCCATACCTTTAATAAGCATAGGCAGTCTCTTATATTTAATAAGCATGGGGACTAAATCTATAATTTCATTGATGTGGGAACTTCTGGTTGAAGAAACTCCCTCTGCCAATTCAGGTTGGTGGATTCAGATAGACATTTCTGGCAAGAGGGCCCCAGTGCCCATCCTTGTTGTATATCCTTCTTCTACTATGGCTAAATAAAGAATTACAGAGAGGACAAGTCACACAATGCCTCAGTGTCTCAGTTCCCTCATCTGTAGAATGAGGTCATTGAACCAGCTGATTTCTTTTTTTTTTTTTTTTTTTTAAAGCAATTGGGGTTAAGTAACTTGCTCAAGGTTACACGGCTAGTCATTATTTATGCGTGGGTGCTCATTTTCTGAGGCCGGATCTGATCTCGGGTCATCCAAACTCCGAGGCCGGCGCTCTTACTCACTGCGCCACCTAGCCGCCCCTTTAGGGCAATTGGGGTTAAGTAACTTGCCCAAGGTTACACGGCTAGGTTTTTCGAACCAGCTGATTTCTACTAATCTTTCTAGATCTGTCTTTTTGTCATTTTCTAAGTCTGGGAATTTCATATTGGGAGGATAGTGGTATGGAGGTATCTGAGGTATATAGGCAAGAAAGGGGAAGCTAGACAGAGGAATCTATTCAGTACAGTTTCAAGTTAAAGGGTTAATAACATGGTCAGAAGAAGTGGTAAGATGATAATGAGATGTATATCATAGAAACTAATCATTAATATAGACCATATATTTTTCTTGAACTACAGAGGAAGGTATCAGATCCAGAATTGCTTGTTTTTCTATCTACAAGGCTGAATATACATTAGGTGCTTAATCAATGTTTGTTTTTGATTGATTTGCCAGTGTTTTTGTTCCCTTCTGTCTTTTTGATCCTGATAAGAGATATGATTATAAATTAACGAT
This sequence comes from Gymnobelideus leadbeateri, assembly GCA_011680675.1. Classification (NCBI taxonomy): domain Eukaryota; kingdom Metazoa; phylum Chordata; class Mammalia; order Diprotodontia; family Petauridae; genus Gymnobelideus; species Gymnobelideus leadbeateri. The sequence continues at coordinate 52,980 of WOXC01007399.1, read as the reverse complement.
TAAAAACAACAACAAAGAAACATACAAGAAAAATTGTATCATCTCCTTCAAGTCAAATACCTTGGAAAACTGTACTTATTTTAGCTGTAATAAGGATCATGCTCAAAGTTGCCCTTCCTGGTTTTGGGAGACAACATGGAAACTCTGGGACCTTTCATTGGTCATGTGGAAGCCCAGAACTGAGAAGACTGATCCTATAAATACTAAGTGGTCTCTTGAACTTTAACCTACCTTGTGCCAGTAGAATAAGGGCTGGATGCTGCTTCTATGAGAAGAGACAGCTTTCTTCTTAGTGTCTGCTTTCAACTCTGCAGTTGACGTCATACAATTTCAGGATTTCCAGTGAGTAGTGAGAAAGAGATGGATGGTTTTTCTCTACTCCAGCATTTTGGTGATCATACGCTCATAGCAGCAAGCTCAGGGGAACTCAGTTAAGCCTTCTATACTCATGGATACGTTTTCTTCTTTTGTGGTTTCTAAGTAGTAGGTGACAAAGGAGAAAACTTAAGTTGTATATGTTCAGGGTTGGATGATGACCTTGTGTGTTTGTCTGGTACATCCACTGAAATAATGGTGATTAATACCAGGCATCAAGGACTATACAGATATGAATGTACATAATGTGTGTGTGCCCGTGTAAGATATGTACATCCACATGGGTTGATTAAATGTAGCATTCTAAGTCAATGATATGGATAAATGTCTTTGGAATCTGGCCCATCCTTCTCTAAACAAGACTGAGATAACTACCTGAAAGGGAACAAGAAAAAGTTCTCACCTATCTCCAAAATGAATATTGACTTAGAAAATTTTACTTACACACACACAACACACAGACAGAGTCACACATACACTTCTGCTCACTGAACTACTTCTGGTTTAGGGTTCCGAGTTTGCTTAAGAACAAAAGCTGTTTGCTTGGTTGCTAGGCCTTATTAGGATGGAAGGGAGGGTAGCTCTGCATTGCACCCACCAACTTGGCTTTTTACCCACCAAATGTTGGTTACACAAAAGGCCATACCAAATAATAAATAGTGAGTAAACTCATTTAAGCAAATAGAAAACAGAAAATTGGAGTTCTACAAATGAGGTATTTCAGAAGACGTATAAAAATGAGCCAGTTATTCTAATAGGGGTGAGATAAGATCTCATCTGGAACTAAGAGAGAGACTTTCATCTTACTCAAGGGGAATTCTTTCTCCATACTTTCCATAGAGGCAAAATTATGGACTTCTCTAGGAGTTGGCTTCTCCTATATGCCTGCAACTTCCAATGTCTGTCTTTTTTCCTGAAGAATATTTGGAATTATGCATGCCTTTTCCCTAAAGGATGGCCAGAACCATCTCTATCCTTTATGTAGGTTCTCAGAGTTGCATCAACATTCTTTAAATCAGTTAGGAGAGAAGTCTCTGCATATATAGTAGCACACAAAACACCCCAGTCTTGACTGAAAGCCTCATGATAATATAAATACTACCAGTTTTTAAAGGTGGAACTCCTTTTTTTGAAATGGCCTATAATGCATTTCTTTGAATATTCCCAATGGTGTTTGACTTAAATCAGTTAGAGTTATTGGAAACAGTTTGATGAATAAGGCTAGATCTTAGATGGAGTTAGATTTACCTTAGAGATCATATTGTCAGACTCCCTTATATTATAGATGAGGAACGGAGACATAGAGAAGTTACTCGCTAAAGGTCACTCAGATATTAAGTGGTAGAGATAGGATTTGAACTCAGGTCATCAGACTCCAAATCCAGGACTTGTCTTTTGACTTCATTGACTCTCAGGTGGGCAAGGAAGAGGACTAATACTCCTTTTTTTCTTTTTAGGTCAATAGCTATTTCATAGAAAGCACACTATAGCTCAGAACATTGTCATAGATAAGAAAATCACCATGTAGCCACAGTTGACTCTTTCTGCATCTTAACAGAATCCATCAAATAGTTCAGAGATTCCATGTAATGAGTATGCTTGACTGTTTGACTATAGGAATGATGCCATTGATAACAGAGAAACAAATCCACATTGTTTCATTTATGATTATAAACACATGGATTTTCTCAGATCTTGGAGCTATTGGAGTTTTTCCAGCAGACTCTAGTGCTATATTTACCAAGGTTGTGGCATATTCACTCACTGGTGAACATTTCCCTTCAAAACACAATGTTTTGTCTGGCTTTCTCCAGAAACATCAGGGAAAATGTCAAGTCTTTATGGTTTATTTTCACTTGAAATAAGTGGTTACAATCTGAACAGAAACTTTCCTTATACTGAAGTTTTCTTTTTGTATATTTCTGCTTCAGTTAAAATTGAATTCTCTGAAAAATATGATGCCCAAGCTTGGATTCCAAAAGGAAACATGAGAAGGTACCCCACTTTCTTTTTTTTCTAATTTTATTTTATTTTATTTTATTTTATTTTTTTTAAGCAATTGGGGTTAAGTAACTTGCTCAAGGTTACATGGCTAGTCATTGTTTATGCGTGGGTGCTCATTTTCTGAGGCTGGATCTGATCTCGGGTCATCCAAACTCCGAGGCCGGCGATCTTACTCACTGCGCCACCTAGCCGCCCCTTTAGGGCAATTGGGGTTAAGTAACTTGCCCAAGGTCACACGGCTAGGTTTTTGTTTGTGCGGCTCCGAACTCAGGTCCTTCTGATTCCAGGGCCGTCGCTCTATTCACTGCGCCACCTAGCCGCCCCTTTTTTCTAATTTTTAATTAATTTATTTTTAGTTTTCAACATTTATTTCCACAAGATTTTCAGTTACAAATTTTTCTCTCCCTGTCTTTCCCCTACCCCACCCCAAAATAGCAAGCCTATGAATACCCCTTCCCCCAATCTGTTCTCACTTATATCCTCCCCCTTCACCCCCGTAACTTTCTAGTAGGGCAAGATGGGTTTCTATACCCAGTACCTATATATCTTATTTCCGAATTGCATGTAAAAAAAAACCTATAAACATTTGTTTTTAAAACTTTGAGTTCAGGTGGCTAGGTGGCACAGTGAGTAAGAGTGCCCGGCCCTGAAGTCAGGAGGACCCAGGATTGGTTCTGGCATCAGAAAATTAGCATCCACACATAAATAATAACTAGCTGTGTAACCTTGAGCAAGTTACTTAACCCCAATTGCTTTAAAAAAAAATAACAAAAAACTTTGAGTTCCAGATTTTTTTTCCCTTCTTCCCTCCTCACCCACCCCCACTGGAAAGACAAGCAATTCAATCTAGATTGTACATGTGTAGTTACCAAAATAATTTTCATAGTAGTTATATTGTGAAAGACTAACTATATTTACCTCTATCCTATCCTGCCCCCCTGACTTATTCTGTTTTTTCCTTGACCCCTTTCCCTTTTAAAAAATGTTTGCTTCTAACTACCCTCTCCCCCAACCTGCCCCCCCTTCTATCCTACCCCATCTTATCCCCTACCCCCTATTATCCTGTAGGGTAAGATACCCAATTGAGTATGTATGTTAGGACAAATTCTTAGGCCTAATTCGATGAGAATCAGGTTGTCCCATTCCCTTTCACCTTCCTGCTCTTCCCCTCCATTGTAACAGTTTTCTCTTTTTTTTTTTTTATTAAACAAATGCTTTATTAACTTCTGTTTTACATCATTCATTTCCGCCAGATTTTGAGTTACGATCATTTCCCCCCCGCTATTCCCCTACCCAACCTCCCAGAATAGCAGTCCCATAAGATATCGCTTCCTCCAATCTGCTCTCTCCCATACCTTCTCCCATACCCCCTTCGACTTTTCCATTAGAGGAAGGTGAATCTTTGTGTCCCAATGCCTGCACATCTTATCTCCCAGTTATAAGCAAAAGAGTATTAATAATAGTATTTATATATATTTGAAACATTTAATGTTAAGACCTCGAATTTCAGATCCATTTCCTTCTTCCCTTGTCACCCATTCCCTCTGGGGAGATAAGTAATTCAGTATATGTTGTACATGTCTAGCTATGCAAAACATTATCGTAGTAGATATATTGTGTACAAGGCTGCTTACAATTCCCTCCCACTCATTCCACCCCCCACCTGGTCCATTCCCCACATGATCCTGTCCCTCTTCTATAGTGGGTACTTCCAACCACCCCTCCCCCCAAGGATGCCCTCCCATCCATCTTCCCTCCTCTCATCCCCCTTCCCCCTATTCTGCTACATGTTGAGATATCCCATTTAGCATGTATGTCATTCTCTCCCTGAACCAAATTCAATGAGAATGTGGTTTTGCCTTTTTGCCTTCCTATTCTTCCCCCACTTACAGCCACTTCCCCTTGCTTCCTCTACATAAAATAGTTTACCCTACCCTGTCTCTCCCCATCTCCTCTTGCCACTTTCCTCTCTCACCTCATAATTTCATCCCTTGAGTATTCTCCCTTCCCAACAAATTCCACCTATGCCCTCTATCCATATATAACTGTAACCATATACACACACATTCACATATGTACTCATATGACCACACCCCCTTCTTCCATTATTTTCATAGTGAGAAAGATATCATCAGTCACAGTTATTGCTTTTCCATATAGGAATGTAAATAGTTCAACTTTGATAAGTTCCTTTTGATTTCTTTTCCCTGATTACCTTCTCAGGCATCTCTTCCTTCTTGCGTCTGGATGTCAAATTTTCTATTCAACTCTGGTTTTTTCCTCAAGAATGCTTGAAAGTCCTCTATTCCACTGAATGACCATATTTTCCCCTGAAACAAAATACTCAGTTTTGCTGGGTAGGTGACCCTTGGGTTCATTCCCAGTTCTTTTGCCCTCTGGAATATCATATTTCATGCCCTTTGATCCCTCAGTGTAGAAGCTGCCAGGTCCTGGGCTATTCTGATTGTGTTTCCACAATATTGAAATTGTTTCTTCCTGGCTGCTTGTAGTATTTTCTCCTTGATCTGGGGATTCTGGAACCTGGCTATAATATTCCTGGGAGTTTTCTTTTTGGGATCTTTTTCAGGAGGTGATCGGTGGATTCTTTCAACCTCTATTTTGCCCTCTGGATCTAAAACATCAGGGCAGTTTTCCTTGAGAATTTCTTGAAGGGTGATTTCTAGGTTCTTTCTTTGATCATGGCTTTCAGGTAGTCCAATAATTTTTAAATTGTCTCTCCTGGATCTATTTTCCAGTTCAGTGGTTTTTCCCATGAGATATTTCACATTGCCTTCTAATCTTTCATTTGTTTGGATCTGCTTAACAGCATCTTGATTTCTCATAAAGTCATTAGCTTCCATTTGCTCCAGTCTAACTCTGAAGGAATTAATCTCCTCAGTGACCTTTTGAGATTCTTTTTCCATCTGGCAAATTCGACTTTTTAAGGCATTCTTCTCCTCATTGCCCTTTTGGGCCTCCTTTGCCATTTGAGTCAGTCTATTTTTTAAGGTGTTGTTTTCCTCAGTCAGGATGTTGACCCTCATTTCATACTTTTCCTGCATCCTTCTCATTTCTCTTTCCAATTTTTCCTCCACTTCTCTTATTTGATTTTTAAAGTCCCTCTTAAGGTCCTCTATGGCCTGCAACCCGCTCATGTTTTCCCCTGGGGCTTTTGGAGCAGGACTTCTGACCTCACAGTCCTTTTCCTGCTCTATGCCCCAAAATAGGAGTCTAGGGTTGCATTTTTCTGTTTCCTTTGCCTTGGCATGTTGCCACTTAGTTACTTGACTTTTGGGCTTGTTGCCACACTATGGCTTTAAGGCCAGATAGAGGAATTTTCGTCCCAAACGTGTGGGGGGCAACTTCCGTTTCTGGCAAGCAGTAAACCCACCCACAACTTCCACCCTAGATCACAATCCAGATCCAGGGAGGTTAAAGCAAGAGCGATTACTCCCCAAGACTGATCACTGGATCTCCCTACAATTCGCAAGCCAGGAGCTGGAGCTGCCTCTGAAAACTACAAAATGGCGTGTCTCCTCAGAGGCTTCTAGCCCCCAGGGGAGGAAGCTGACGCATTCCCCAAATACAGGTCCCAAAGTCCATAGGACACTAACCTCTTACTTTGTTTTAGGCATGTCTATGTTGATAATTCTGGAGTTGCCACAGCTACTGGTGTTCTGGGGTTCCTCCAGCTGGCTCCTGGCCCTGCCGCCCTGGGGCTAAAACCTTGGCTCACGGGGACCTCAGCTCTGGCTCGGTTCAGCTTCCTGCGCTGCACACTGCCGGCTTCCAGACCGCTGCGCTGGTCCTTCCTGCAGGGCTGCTGGGCTGTCCTCAGTGGGAGGTTAGCTTCTCTGTGTTGTTCTGTGGGTGCTGGGGCTCCAGAAATTGTTCAGAGTCCCCTTTTACATAGTTTGTGGGGAATCTGGGGGCAGAGTGGCTTGGATGAGCTGTTTCTACTCCGCCATCTTGGCTCCAACAGTTTTCTCTTGACTCTTTTATATGAGATAATTTACCCTAATTTACCATTTTCTTTCTTCTCCAATAAATTCCTCTCTCACCTCTTAATTTTATTTTTTGGATATCATCCCTTCATATTCAACTCATCCAGTGTGCTCTATGTATATATGAGCATATAAATGCCCACACTCATATATATATTTATATACACATACATCCTCCTATACATACATATATGTATACACACACACACACACACACACACACACACACACACACACACACACACACACACACACATATATATATATATATATATATATATATATATATATATATATATATACACACACATACATATATATTCCCTTCAGCTATCTTCATACTGAGGAAAGTCTTATGAGTTACAGTTATTGTATTTCCATGTAGGAATGCAAATAGTTCAACTTTAATAAGTTCCTTATGATTTCTTTTTCCTGTTTACATTCTCATGCTTCTCTTGCTTCTTATATTTAAAAGTCATATTTTCTGTTCAGCTTAGGTTTTTTCATCAATAATGCTTGAAAGTCCTCTATTTCATTGAATGACTGTATTTTTCCCTGTAGTATTATACTCAGTTTTTCTGGGTAGGTGATTCTTGGTTTTAGTCCTAGATCCTTTGACCTCCAGAATATCATATTCTAAGCCCTTCAGTCCTTTAATGTAGAAGCTGCTAGGTTTTGTGTTATCCTGTTTGTATTTCCACAATACTCAAATTGCTTGCAGTATTTTCTCCTTGACCTGGGAACTCTGGAATTTGGTTATAGTATTCCTAGGAGTTTTCTTTTGGGGATCTTTTTCAAGAGGCAATTGGTGAATTCTTTTAATTTCTATTTTGTCCTCTGGTTGTAGAATATCAGGGCAATTTTGCTTGATAATTTCTTGAAAGATGGTGTCTAGACTCCTTTTTTTGATCATGGCTTTCAGGTAGACCAATAATTTTTAAATTATCTCTCCTGGATCTATTTTCCAGGTCAGTGGTTTTACTGATGAGATATATCACATTGCCTTCTATTTTTTTCATTTGTTTGGATCTGTTTTATTGTATCTTGATTTCTTATAAAGTCATTAGCTTCCAGTTGCTCCAATTTAATTTTGAAGGAGTTATTCTCTTCAGTGACTTTCTGAAATTACTTTTCCATATGGCAAATTCGGTTTTTTAAAGCATTCTTCTCCCCATTGGCTTTTTGGGCCTCTCTTGCCATTTGAGTTGGTCTATTTTTTAAGATGTTATTTTATTCAGTATATTTTTGGGTCTCCTTTAGCAGGTTGTTGACTCACTTTTCATGATTTTCTTGCATCATTCTCATTTCTTTTCCTAATTTTTCCTTCACTTCTCTTACTTGATTTTCAAAATCCTTCTTGAGCTCCTCCATGGCCTATAACCAGTTCATATTTTTTTGGAAGCTTTTGATGCAGGAGTTCTGACTTTGATGTCTTCCTCCTGCTCCATGCCTTGATCCTTTTTTGTCCCCAAAAAAGGATTCTATGGTCTGTTTGTGCTTCCTCTGCTTGCTTATATTGGCAGCCAATGACTTTACTTTTGAGCTCTTTGCCATGGTAGAACTCTGCTTCCAGAATGGAGAGAGCTATGCCCCAAATTGCTGGGGTTTTTGCAGCTGCCAGAGCTATTGTATGGGTGCCCTCTCTACAGCCCCCCACAAGCTCTGGCTCACTGGTCACATACCCCAGGACCCCTACCCAAGACTGTGATCTGGATCCAAGCAGGTCAAAGCAAAAGCAATTATCCTCTTAATGACTGCTTGATCCATGTACAATCTGCAGGCCAGGAGCTCTGGAAGCAGCCATGTGGTTGGCAGCTGTAGCCACTGCGTTTCCACTGCTTCTTGCTCTGGGGGAAGCAGCCAGACCGTGTTCCCCTGTTCCCAACAAAGTTCCACACTGAACTTTTACTTTGTCTTTGGCATTTGTGGATTGAGAAGTATGGAAACCACTATAGCTGCTGGTGATTTACTCTTGTGAAGTCTGCTCCAGCCATGGCTGGTAAGGGCCAGCCTGGGGCTAAAACCATGCTCAGTTGGGACTGTGCTCAGTTCCCAACATGCTTCAGTGGACCCTTCCTGATAGCCTTCCAGGCTTCCTTCAGTGGGAGATTTGTTTCTCTCTGTCACTTTGTGGGTTCTGTAGCTCTAAAGATTGCTTAGAGTCATTTTTCACATGTTTTAGAGGAGATAGAAGAGCCACACAGAATTCCTGTTTCTACTCTGCCATCTTGGCTCTGCCCTAGCACCCCACTTTCTTTGTAGAGGTGAGAGGACCAACAATGTGTATGGAATACTGCATACAAAAGAATTTTTTCGCATTTTTAATTTTGAGAAATTATTTAATCACTGTCTTTTAATTCCTTTTTTCCAAGAGATAGCTCTCTGGGAGGGAAAGACAAGATGTTATAGGTTGGGATATAAACCAAAGAATATCATTAAGCTATTAAAAATGAATCTGTTGGGGCGGCTAGATGGCGCAGTGAATAGAGCGCCGGCCCTGGAATCAGAAGGACCTGAGTTTGGAGCCGGCCTCCAACACCTAATCCGCACAAACAAAAACCTAGCCGTGTAACCTTGGGCAAGTTACTTAACCCCAATTGCCCTAAAGGGGCGGCTAGGTGGCCCAGTGAGTAAGAGCGCCGGCCTCGGAGTTTGGATGACCCGAGATCAGATCCGGCCTCAGAAAATGAGCACCCATGCATAAATCAAATGACTAGCCGTGTAACCTTGAGCAAGTTACTTAACCCCAATTGCTTTAAAAAAAAAAATGAATCTATTTCCATATTGAAACAACTATTTGGACATCATTATCACAGTAAATTGTATATTTGAAGGAGCCAAAACTTTGACCTCTTCAACATTTCTGTAAGTTCTATGGAATGAATGATTTATGTATCACAGACATTTTCCTAACCTCCTTTAAATATTTTGATGTTTGAGTTTCTATTTTTAACAAGTCAAATGCCCCACTTGAAGATTTGACAACTTCACACAATTTTATAGTAATTCTTTGCTTTAAATAACAGCTCACTTAAAAAAAAAAACCTGACATGAAGTAATATATATCTATTCACAACAGTGAGTAGCAGGACTGACTGGCTAATCTTGAAAGCATATTACTGTTACAAGTTGAAACATGTTGCATGAAAGAACATCTTCATCCATTTCCACAAGCTACACACAAAAAAAATCTCATTAGTTTTTACTTACCCTCTAAAAGGAAGGAGACACCACAGCATGGCCAAAGAAGCTCCAGAACAGAACTCAGAAGACCTGCCTTCTATTACTGGCTTTACTGTGATTTCTGGCAAGGTGATTTACCTGTCAGGGCCTCAGCTTCCTCATTTGTGTGGGGAAAAAACTGGAAATTGTGTTTACTCTTCCTTAAGATTTTTCTAAGTTTAAAATAATGTGGTTTAGAAATTTTTCATTCTTCATGTTTGATAAAATGTGGGGTCAGACAGATGACTGACTGATAAGTAGCACATGAATTTTGAGTCAGAACTGGCTTTAAATCCTGGCTCTGTCACTCCTCTAAAAACTGAAAATAAAAAGTACACGTATTATACAACTTATGTTAGCTTTAAGGTCACCTGTATGATGATGATCAAGTCATTTAACCTCTTTGGGTCTGAAATTCATCTGTAAAATGAGATAGTTGAGTTAGACAACCTGTGGGCCCCTTTCTGCTTCTCTCTCTCTCTGATTCTATGTGGGTTGTGTGAGGAAGTAATGCCATTTTAGGTAGGCTGACTCATTTCTCAAAATTCAGGAAGAACAACAACATTTAGGGCCATTCATACACAACTATTAGGATTATTGAGTCTTATTTCCTTTTTTTTTTTTTCTTTTTGGAGGGCAATTGGGGTTGTGACTTGTCCAAAGTCACATGGCTAGTAAATGTGTCAGATGTCTGAGGCTGGATTTGAACTCAGGTCTTCCTGACTCTAGGGCCAGTCCTCTATTCACTGTGTCACCTAGCTGCCCCTTGAGTCTTATTTCCAACAAGCAGGATAAACAAATTCCTGCCCAAGTGGACTTTTTTTACACTAACTCATCAAAATCAATTCTTCAGTGAATCTGTATCACAGAGGCTTTCTAATGGGCTTTAAGATTTTCTGATTGTTGGTCACAAGTGCAAGTTAACTCTTTTTCATCACTAGTGGTCTTTCCCTTCCTTCTTTTTCTTTCTTCTTCTCTCTTTCTTTCATTGGGGTTGTGACCTAATTGGAGTGATTTGTATGTATTTTGCTCTGGCACAAGTAATTCCTCTTTTTAAAAAAAAATTATTTTCCTTTTTTTTTTTTTTAAGAAGGGGGAAGGCTGATCTATTGGGGTTAAGTGACTTGCCCAAAGTCACATAGCTAGTTAAGTGTGTCAAGTGTCTAAGGCTGGATTTGGACTCTGGTCCTCCAGACTCTAGGACCTGTGCTGTATTCATTCCATCCCCTAGTTGCCCCCCACAGCAGGTAATTCCTAACTAAAACCCAGCCCTACCATGCCTTTCCATTTTTACCCAACACACACACACACACACACACACACACACACACACACACACACACAGAGTCAGTGAAAAAGAGAGACAGGCAGACTGACAGGCAGACAGAGAGAAACAATCTTCTAATACAGATACGAAAGGCTTCCTACTAATTGAATGAACTGATAGTAAACTTCACTTTCCACTTTTGTAGCTTACCATTTGTTAATAGATAGGAAGGATGCATGCTTTGTCCTTGTATTTGATTTGAATTTGTTGCCTTTTAGTGTTGATATTATTGACATTGCTGTGTTCATTGTGTCTGTAGTTCTCTTGACTGTATTGTTCACATGTATCATTTCACATAATTCCTCCCAGTTTTCTCTGAATTCTCCATGTTTGTCATTTCTTATAACTTATTAACCTTCCTTTATATTCCTATCCCTATTACTGGATGACCAGGAAGATGGCAGTGCTTTAGCCAATAATAGGAATAGGAACAAAATGGGAGGCTTTGAGAGAAATATAATGAGTTCTGATTTGGACATTTTGAGTTTGAAATGACAACAGTTTGAGATGCCCAATAGGCAGTGGCAGATGTGAGGCCATAGGTCAACAAAGAGGTTAAGTTTGGACAAACAGATCTGAGAATCACTTCCATAGAAATAATAATTGAATCCATGGTTGCTGGTGAGATTACCAAGTGAACTAGCGGCAAGGGAGAAAAGAGGAGGGGCCAGTACAGAACCATGGAGGACACCCATGGCTTGTGGGAATAGGGAAATTTTCATTTCAAAGGCTTCAGACAAATAAGTCAAGTGGAAACTGATGCCTCACTTCCTTTACCACAAATTGATTCTAAAGAGTCAAGGTTAGAAACAGAAGGGCAATAGGTTAAAGAAAATAAGAATACCCATATTCTCAAAAATACTCCGGAGAGCATCACATTCAATATCAACAACAACAACAACAACAACAACAGAGATAACCAATATTTTGGAAATAGCTATGCAAACTATGCTATAGGTTAAATGCCAAATTTAGAGGCCATCCTCTACTCTTCATTGTCTTTCCCATATATGAGTTGCCAAATCATGTCGATTTTACTTAAGCAATTTCTTTACTGTCTACCCCCTTCTCCCCTCTGATGCTGCATCACCCTAGTACAGGCCTTCATCTCACACCTAGACTATATCAGTGGCCTACTGGTTGTTCTCACTACCTCAAATCTTTCCCCACTCCAATCCATCCTTTACTCAGCTATCAAATTAATATTCCAAAAGCACAGGTCTGACCACCTCCCTCTTCAATAAACTCCGGTGGCTTCCTATTACCTCCAGTATCAAATTTATAACCTTCTGTTAGGCTTTTAAAGCCTGTAACAACCTGGCTCCCTCCTATCTTTTCAGTCTTTTTACACTTTACTACCCTCCAAGTACTCTACATTTCAATGATACTGACCCCTTTGTTGTTCCTAGCACAAAACACCCCATCTCCTTACTCTGCATTTTTGTTGACTGTTCCCCAGGCCTGAAGTCCTCCAGGACTGTCTCTCTTCCTCTCAAAGTCTTGGCTTTCTTTAAGTCTCAGCTAAAAGTCTACCTTCTGCAAAAAAAAAAAAAAAGTTTCTCTTAATCCTCCTTACTATTAGTGCCTTCTCCTGGAGATTATCTCCAGTTTTTTCTGTTTACATCTTGTTTATACATAGCTATCTCCATGCTGTCTTTCAAATTAGACTATGAACTTTTAGAGATCAGAAACTCTTTTGACCATAGTACCTGGGACATAGTAGGTACCTAATTGTTGACTGCTTCCTAATTTTTGTACCTTTTTCATATGCTGTCACTCTTATGCTGCTGTTTTCTTTCCCTAGGCAGACTGAGCAATATTTTTAGTGCTAATAACCTAATCAACACTTCATTGTGGATAGCTATAGGACAGAAGGGAATGGGACTTAGAGCCATTGCATTGGGTAGAATAGCTATAGCGTGGTTGCAGCTCAGGGAATGGGAATGCAGGACAATTCTTTTAGATAGGAGATTATAAAGTCATAGATCCTGTGGTTGATAGTCACAGATTAGAGTTAGAAGGGACTTTAGAAGTCATATCCTTATTAGCACATCAAATGAGATAATATTTGTAAAACCTTAGTACAGTACCTGGTGCACAGTAAGTGCTTAATAAATGCTTGTTCCATTCCCATCTCCATCGAATCTACATTTCTTGCTCTAAATGAGGAAACCAATAGTGAGTCAATTTATTTGTCCAAGATCATACAGAGAGCATGTGGCAGAATAGGGAATTAAATCTAGGCCCTCTGAGATGTACAGTTAATCCAATTCCTAAAGGCAAAGTAGTGGACAGAGTCTGGGATGCCAGGCCAAAATGGAGGTTAAATGCCAAATTTAGAGTCCAAGTAGGTAGTCCAGGATTTGTCTTCAAAACTTCAAGCTGGACAGGAATGGGCTTAACAGACTAGGTTCAAGAGCCAAGTCAAAGAAGATCATGGAGGGAATAGAGTTCCTTCCTTCCTTCCTTCCTTCCTTCCTTCCTTCCTTCCTTCCTTCCTTCCTTCCTTCCTTCCTTCCTTCCTTCTTTCCTTCCTTCCTTCCTCTTTCTTTCTCTCTCTTCTTTCCTTCCTTCCTTTCTCTCTTTCTCTCTCTTCTTTCCTTCCTTCCTTTTATTCTTCTTTTCTTCCTTCCACTCATTCTTCCTTCCTTCCTTCCTTCCTTCCTTCCTTCCTTCCTTCCTTCCTTCCTTCCTTCCTTCCTTCCTTCCTTCCTTCCTTCCTTCCTTCCTTCCTTTCTCCCCTTTGCCACTCTCTGGGCCTTGAAATTAAGAGACATTAGTATGATTTAAAAGCCACTGAATATGGAATTAAGAGAATTTGGTTGCTGTTTTACTTCTTCAACTAAATGCCAATGTGATCCTAAGCAATTTATTTAACATCTCTGGGCCAAAGTTTTCTGGGCCAAAGTTTCCCAGTTAAAAAAAAACAAACCAACCAAAAAACAAAAATAAGTGCCTTGGATCGAATGGCCCCTAATGTTCTTTTCAACTCTAAAACTTGCTTTGCATTCTACAAAGTGCTTTAGGTATATCATCTCTTTTGAACCTCATAACAGGTATCCTTCCATTTTACAGATGAAGAAGCTGGAACTCAGGATAAATAACATGCCCATGGCCACATAGCTAGCATTAGAGGCAAGGTTTGAGGTCTTCCTTGTTCCTAGCTCAGTACTCTTACTACAATGCTTCCTGATTTTATGTGGCAGTAGTTACTCTCAGGATCCTTGTAGAGTTTTGCAATCCCGGGTGACTATAGTTGAAGCATAAATTCTATAGGGAACCTTCATAGTTCTAAAAACAAATGGCCTTTTTTGTGTCCACTAAGGTGAGTCACCATGCAATCAATGATATTGCTGCAGGATTCCTATGATTTGGTAATCTAGGTAAATAATAATTTTGATGGATTAGGTGGATTATGATACCACAGGCTGTGATTTTATTTTTAAAAAAATCAAAATGAAAATTTGGTTGTATATAAGACACAGTTTACACTTCACATAAGAATAATAGTCCCTAATTGACTGAAATAAGGGTGGAGGATGAACCCAGAATTCTATTTCTGGTATGAATATAAAAATCTTTATTTAAAAAAAATTATAGAAGCATCACTTTTTGCTTTAGAGTTATGATGGCTTGTGTGATATGTGCTTTGCTTTTGATATTTTTTTTTTTTTTAAAGCAATTGGGGTTAAGTAACTTGCTCAAGGTTACACGGCTAGTCATTTGATTTATGCATGGGTGCTCATTTTCTGAGGCCGGATCTGATCTCGGGTCATCCCAACTCCGAGGCCAACGCTCTTACTCACTGCGCCACCTAGCCGCCCCTTTAGGGCAATTGGGGTTAAGTAACTTGCCCAAGGTTACACGGCTAGGTTTTTGTTTGTGCGGATTAGGTGTTGGAGGCCGGCTCCGAACTCAGATCCTTCTGATCCCAGGGCCGGCGCTCTATTCACTGCGCCACCTAGCCGCCCCTGCTTTTGATATTTTTAAATTTGGGGTTATTATTTGAACCATCCTATAAGACTATGATGGTTTTCATGTTGGTTTTCTGGGACTTGGAGGTATTATAGAGACCCTGCTGCTGCTGCTCTTCCCTATTTCTTTGTTCCCTTGGTGCACATGGGGAAATTCAAAGGTGTCTGTAGTCTCCTCTCACTTCTGCTTCTCTCGGTTGCTTTTGAGCATTTGTGCTGAAACCTCTTCTAGCTCACTGTTCTGGGCAACCTTCTTTGCTTCTTCCCTCTTTGAGTGATCTTCTGAATGTGATCTTTAATTCAGGAAGCTGACAGGGAGCACTTAAGAGGAGGAAAGCAGCAGATGAACTGGGGAGGGAAGATCGTAACAGGGAGGCTGGGCATGGGCCCGAGGCAGCTCAACCTGGTGGCACTAGTAGCCTGATGAACTGCCTTCCTTTGAAGGAGGTTTGAATGAGGGCTGTTTTATGCTTAAACTGAAACAAACCAATGAGCTCAAAATGGGAACATATTGCACTAATTTGGCATGCCATGAACAGAATAACAGAACCATGTCTAAATATCAGTTTTTATGAAACACTAAACAAACCAAAGGTCATTTTCCCCCACCAACAAAATACCTAGAAAATTGTTTTGAGGCAAAAGTGAATCTATATATTTTCTAAATCTATCAAATCAAGAAATCAATAAACATTTATTAGGCATCTATTATGGGCCAGGCACTGTAATAAATTCAGGGGACACAAAAAAAGGTAAAAGACCATCTTTGTCCTCAAGGAACTTACAATCTAATAGAAGAGAAACATCTATATATATATTTATATTTATAGGATAAATAGGAAATAATTAATAGAGGGAGAGCATTTGAATTAAGAGGGATTAGGGAAAGCTTACTATAGAAAGCTGGATTTTAACTGGGAAGTAAAGGAAGCCAGGAAGATCAGTAGTTGGAGTGAAGGATTAGAGCAAAAATTAGAACAAAGTTAGAAAATCAAAATAAGGCTTTCCATACTGTGGCACAGTAGATGGAGCACCAGGTCTGGAGTCAGGAAGACCTGAGTTCAAATATGACCTCATATACTTAATAATTGTATGACTCTGGGCAAGTCACTTAACCCTGTTTGTCTCAGTTTTCCTCTTCTGTAAAATGAGCTGGAGAAGGAAATGGCAAACTATTCCAATATGTTTACCAAGGAAACCCTACATGGGACCACAAAGTCAGACATGACTAAAACAACTGCACAACAACAGCATGTTGGTATTCCATTCACTTTTTTTTGAACCATTTTCTTTTTTTCCCCTGGGGCAGCTAAGTGGCACAGTGTCAGGATTTGGATCTGGAATCAGGAAGACCTGAGTTCAAATTTGGCCTCAGACATTTACTAGCTCTATGGCCCTGGACAAGCCATTTAACCTTTGATTGTCTCAGTTTTCCCATGTATAAAATGAAGGTAATAATATCACTTACTTTCCAGAGCTGTGTGTAAATGACACAATAATTGTAAGGAGCTTAGCTCTGTACCTGGCACATAGTAAGTGTTATATAAATAGGAGTTTTTTTATTATTTAAAAAAAATCTTTGTTATAAAAGATAGCACTCTAAGAGGGGAGAGGTAAGACATATATTTGGAAATATATAGTATAGTAGTATAAAAACAAAACATATCAATAAAAATTAATTTTGTTGCATTTCTAAAATATAAGACCGATAAGGAACTAATTCGAATTTATAAGAACAAGAGTCCTTTTCAATTTGATAAATGGTCAAAGGATATGAACAGATGTTTTTTTGAGGAAGAAATTAAAGCAACCAGTAACCATAAGAAAAAATGCTCCAAATCACTAATAATTAGTGAAATGAAAATTAATGCAACCCTGAGATGCAATCTATAATGGTGTGGAAACCTCATACCCATCAAATTGGCAAAGCTGACAAAAATGGCCAATGGAAAGTTCTGTAGCTATAGGAAAACAGATTCATTAATACATTGTTGGTAGAATTATGTGTTGGTACAGCCATTCTGAAAAGCAGTTTGGAACTATGTCAATAAAGTCACTAAATGTTTCGTAGTCTTTGACTCAATGATACTTCTCCTAGGACTAAAGAATGAGGAAAAGGACTCATTATTTATAACACCTCCTTTTGTAGAGGTAAAGAATTTCAAAAACATCACTTAGGGTACAGCTGAATATTGATGAATGAAAATCTAATGAAATGCTATTGTATTTTATTGTAAGAAATGATGAAAGTTTCAGAGAAACCTGGGAAGACTTAAATATACTAACACAGAAGGATATGAGCAGAATCAGAAGAACAATGCATATGGTAACAATAACATAATAAAGGTGGACAACTTTGAAAGACTAACCAATCTTTGAAAGATTCTAACCAACACAATGACTGACCATGATTCTAGGGGACTGATGATGAAGGCTCCTATCTCAGAGTATAAAATGAAACATATTTTTTGAATGTGGCCATTATATGAATTTATTTTGTTTGACTAAGCATATTTACTACAAGGATTTTGTTTTTTTTCTTGAATGGAGTGCATGGGAAAATAGATTTTTGTTAATAAAAAAAAAGAAAATGTAATTTAAATAATCAAAAAGAAAATGGTTAAGTTTTTTCTCTTAAGGTACTTATGATTTAATGGGTATGGAATGGAAAGGCCTGATTATATACAAATAAAAAAATCATAATAGAATGTGAAGAGGGCAAAGAAGAGGTCCAGACAAAGTACAACAAAACTTTTGATGAGGCCCAGATCATTTTTATATGGCAATATTTCATGAAAGAGGTAGTACCTCAACTATGCTCTGTTAATTGTCGTGTGTTCATTGTGGAACAGTCATTTGGTGGGTCAAGCCTTGGATATAAAGTTTGGGACCCTCCTTTTTCCATTAGTAAATAGCAATCAGGAATTTAGCTTGTACCTGAAAATGAAATCCCCTACACTAACAATATTTAAGAGAGCATGACTGGAGATGGCCCCCATTTCCCTAGAACCTTCTCATCCAAGGTTACCATATCTGTTTAGTACAATATGTTTCTTGTATATAATAATTAATAGATATGATTCTATTCTGGAACTCCTTTCTGAGGAAAGCAGAATGGCTATCTGCTCTTAGAGTGGGTTGGAGCACTTGGAGAAGGAGGAGGGGGAGGAGACTTTAGAAATATATTCTTCTTTTCTTCAAGCCACAGAGTGAAACAGTTTTCACTCCATGTGAGAGATAGCCTCACTTACTTTTTCTTAATGGGGAAAGGAGGGTCCCAAATTTTGTATCCAAAGCTTGACTCTATTTTCCCCTAGATACCAGTTCCACAATGAACATACATGTCGAATAGCAAAGTAATCCATTTATCCAAATTGATAACAAAAGAGAAAGCAAAGAAAATTTACATAGGAGAATACATACTAGAAAATACAAAGTGAAGCACCTCTGCCATTGGGAAGGAAATAACTCAACTTAACCAAGAGAGTTCTAAATTTCACACAAAGGGAGGAATTCCCCAAAGTCTTTAGTATAGCAATAACATGATGGAGACTGACAGCTCCTCTCATGTCAGCTTCTAAGTCGGAGTCTTTTCCTCCTTTCAGCAACCTAAAATGGTATTGGCATTGTCCATATTCTCTAGAATCTTGAAGACAGAAGTAGCTAATGAGACTGAAGAGACCAAAGAGAATGAAGAGACCAGATGTCTTTTATCCCTTCCCTTGCTAACTCTGCCCCATCCTTCATGTAGGTATTTTACTAGTTGTTGTTTGTTCTTTGTTCTCAAAGTGGACCATGGCATCATGAAGGTTATGTCATGACTTGCAAGTGAATTGGAATTAGGGGGGCAGGGTTGTGCAAAGTCACCAGCCTTCACTTTCTCCTCTGGAGCCATCTTGGTCCAGTGGCCAGATATAGATCAGCATGACTGGAGATGGCCCCCATTTCCCTAGAACCTTCTCATCCAAGGTTACCATATCTGTTTAGTACAATATGTTTCTTGTATATGCTTTACATATGTATTTGTTTTCTCTTTCATTCAAATGTAAGCTCCTTGAGAGATAAGAGACTTTCACATTCCTTTGTAATTCAAGCCCTTAACACAATGCCAGGCACATAGTAAATAATTAATATAGGCTTATTGGTTGGCAGTTCCATCATCTTGCTAGCCATTCAGGCTCCAATCTCCCCTACAAATCTAATTATATGCCAAGTAGTGTCCTTTCTATCTCTTCAAAGATTTGCTTCAATGGCAATTTCTCTCCTCCCTCAACTTTGTAGAAACCACCCTGATTCAAGACCTTATCTCTTCTTATTTAAATTATAGTAATAGTCTATTTCTCACCTTCAGGCAACCAGCTTACTCAAAGCATTCTTCTGGCAGATGCTCTTTACTGGCTTGGTAAGATCATGTCATAGTTTCATTAAAAAATCTTAAGTGGGGGTGACTAGGTGGCGCAGTGAGTAAGAGCGCTGGCCTTGGAGTTGGGATGACCCGAGATCGAATCCGGCCTCAGAAAATGAGCACACACACACAGAAATAATGACTAGCCGTGTAACCTTGAGCAAGTTACTTAACCCCAATTGCTTAAAAAAAAAAAAAAACTTAAGTGGCTCCCCATTGCCTCCTGAATAAAGTATGCTATTAACATATAATTTGTTCCATCTTCTTGATCCAGTTGCCTGATCTCCTACTTACCTCCCTTTGTGTACTCTGTCATAGCCAACCTCTTTCTGTGACATTGCTCTCACCCTTCCCCATTCCTGGAAAGAACTCTCTGCCTCCTCTTATGTCCTGAAAGCTTCCCTTTCTCTAGGCCCAATTCAGTTGCTCCTACTTATTTGAAATCTTTTCTCACCAGCCTTTCATATCCCTTAGGTGAAAGTAATCTTTCCTTATTCAAATGTCTCCAAGCACTTTTCTTGGACCTCTTTTTTGTACTTATCTCACTTTCCCTTGTATCATTGTTATTTCACTATATGCTTTTCCCCTTTAGACTCTTAAGAGCTGGGTCCATGCTGCATATATTTCCCCAGCACCTAGCACAAAGTAGCTAAAATATTCCAGTGCCAGATCTCAATGAATAGAAATACTGCCACATACTAATTAAATCTGACTAGTTTTTTTTTCTTTTATAATATATGAATCTCAGAGAGTACACACAAAGAGGAAGCTTGGATACATGTGCCTGGCCAGGAAGCTTTGCCAGCTACCTTATTTCTCGATGTCCATTCTTCCTCCTGAAAGGCAAAGCAGTCTCACACAGGGTATTTCCAGGCAATCTGAGCCCAGTCCAGAATTCCATTCTATGTCTCAGTGAAAGTGGTAGTGGCAACAGCAGCAACAGCATGGATAATTAAAAGCTAGAACTGTTGTGTACTAATGAGGGTAAATAGAGCTTATTTTCTTCAAATGAGTCAATAGACCCCAAGCATATTTTGACTACAACATTCACAAGTAAACAAGGATAGGCACAAGGTTTGTTCGAGTACATGAAAAAATGTGGGGGCGGGGAGGGGAGAAGGTATGTTAATAGTTCTATTAGCAATACAGCCTTTTCTATCTGTACCCTGTACCCTGTGGTGGAGTGAGCAGGTCAGTCCAAGTTGCACCAATAGGTGCTTAATAAATGTCTGTTCAAGTGAAGTCTGCTTTTCCTATCTTTCTTTCTACCCATCATGGCTTGAGTTTATTTGATTCCATTTTAGTCATCCAGAAAGTAAGAGGACAGGGAATCCCTCTCTGTAAAACTGTGGAGTCAGAAGTAGTTTGTCTTCAACCACCCTTTCTCCCTTCTCTTTTCTGCATTCTTCTTCTCTTTTTCTATGTGGGGGCAGGGGAACATAGCAATCTTCTAGCAGCAGTGTTCTTCAGTGGAGAGGATCCTCAGTTTGGAGTCACAGGACTGGGGTTCAAATCCTGGCTCTATTGTTTGAGTTGTATGACCCTGAGAATCAATCAGCCAACAGGTGGGAGGTGGAGAGGGCCTGAACTATGGTGGTGGCTGTGGGAATTGAGAGGAGGGGCTGTATGTAAGAGCTTTGGTGGATAGAGAAACAACAACTTCCTTCACTTTCCTGAGCCTCAGTTTCTCTACCTGTAAAAGGAGGGGATTGGACTAGATGACCTCTAGGATCTCTTTCAGCTACTATTAGACCCAATAATCTAATCAGCCTTACCCTAACTGGCATCTTCTGCCTTAGGCACGATTTGAAGATTTCACCCCTTAGTTTTTGAAAATCCTTCACCCTTGTGCCTGCTCACAGTATTCTATGTATAGTAGGCACTCAACACAGATTTACTGAATTGAATTGCTGGCAACAAACGGCCTCACTGTATTACAGCATGCCTCCTGATAAACAGAAAAGAGGTCTGAATTTCCCAGCTTTAAAGAAAAAAGAATAAAAGTATTCCTTCCTGATTTTCCTGAACATAGCACCCAAAGGACCTGAAGAGAGTATAAGTATCAGTTTTCCTTGTCTAATCTCAGCCTCAGCTCTGCTAAACATATAGTATCAGTGGAGAAAATATGTGGAATAAGGAGGTCCTCTCAGCACCTTTGAGATCAGAGAACAAACTCAATTGCCAGCTCCACCTAAACACTTTCTCTCTCTCTCTCTCTCTCTCTCTCTCTCTCTCTCTCTCTCTCTCTCTCTCTCTCTCTCTCTCTCTCTCTCTCGATGCCAGGTCAGGTAATGGGTATTTTCTTTGTTTAAGTGGGGCCTTGACCTCTAGCAGCTGCAGTGGGAAAAGCCTATCTTCAGTTTGGGTCTTTCCTCTGTGAACATGTTTTGTGTTAAAAAGAAAAAAAAATACAGGAGTAACTGGAAAGGTCTGCAAATCTAAAGAAATCTGAGGAGACAGTGTTTCAGGGGCAGAGTTATTATGGCAACAGATAATGCCAGTGCCTTGTTAGCAAACAGGAGGTTGTTTACATAAATACTGCCGAGTGGAAAGTGTGCTACAGCTTAATCAGCCCTGTCTGACGTTTCCAAGGTGGCAGGAGCTAAGATGGAAATTTAGTATTTCCCCACATAATCAGCAAGAGCAAAACACTTTGATCAAATGCTTACTATGTGCCAAGCACTGTGCTGGTGCTCCTTGATGGCAGGGATTCTGAACTTAATGAACTTTGAGGTATCTTTTCCAGTTTTTCTAGTTATTGTGGTATAATGAATAGAGAGAGATCTGGGCTTGGAGTCAGGGAGACCTAGGTTCAAGATCCACCTTAGACACTTGGTATTGTTACTATGGGCAAGGTATTTAATGTCTTAGTGCTTCAGGCAATTCTCTCAGACTAAATTATAGATGCTACCTGGAGTGATGCAATCATAGGTTTGGGGAAAAAATGGGGATAATAATTGCCCCTGCCTCACAGCATTGTTGTGAGAATCAGATGACCTCATGTATATACATTACTTTGCAAACCTCACAACATTATAAATGTCAGCTATTCTAAATTCTGTGACTCTCTTCTTGTCTTTAGCCACTACCTACCACAATATAGGCCACTCAAAATATTTTCTGAACAACAAAATTGTACATTTTGAACTGAAAGGCATTTTAGAAATAATCTAGTTCAATTCCCTCATTTTACAGGTGAGGAAACTGATGCTGAGAGAGATTAGGCGACTTGCCCAAGTTGTAGGCAGTACATTAGAAGACTAGGAATCAAACCTAGGACAGACCTGTGACTCCTAATTCAGCATACTTTTCTCTGTACTGTTAATGAGAGAAAACATAATGAAATCATATATATATATATATAGCCAAGTCTTAGCAGAATATAGTATGCCTGAAGCTGACTAGAATTTTGGTTGCAGCAAATTTTCATCTAAATTGACTTGAGATAAGACAGACCTTTCCTTGTTCTTAGCAGGAGAGTAGGGGTCATTGGTTCTAATTCTGCTTATCTCCTGTGTAACCTTGGAAAAGCCACCAATCTTCTTTGGGTGGGTCTCAGTTACCAAGTCTGTCAAATGAGGAATTGGACTGGGTTCTTCTAAATGTCCTTCCAATTCGAAATCTAGAATTCTTTGTACTTTACCCACTATTTTAATATCATATTTGCTTTTATCATATTGGGAAAAAATATTATTCCTGTGGAAGGACCCATCATCTTTTCTGAGACAAAATGGCTTTGTAAAGACACACTTTGCAATAAAAATGGTGAATGACTAGCAGTGATTTTATATTTAGTCTTATTTTCATGGTTACAATCTCCCTAATTCCATAATTAACATGGTAATGATTTGATTATGATCAGTTTGTGGGATTATTAACCACCCTTGGTTTCTTCTCAGACCATTAACCAACAAACTAGGCACTAACTGTTGATAATAACCAATTTCTCATGGATTGTTGCTCAGTATTACTGAATCTTTTCTGTTTTATGGAGCCATTGCTATTATAGAGTGAACTACTATTTTAAAAAAATTAAAATACATGTCAGCATCCCTTTAAGAGAAAATATGCCTTTATCCTCTACCTAACCAATCATTTCCTCCCAAGAAGAAAGTTGTAGGGCCTATTCTGAGTGTCAATTAGCTGAAGGTTATGAACTTAGTCTTTTAGTTGGTATCCTTTGGCAGCATTTCCTAAGTAAATGTGGAAGGAACCAGTCTAGCTAGAATGGCACCGAACTCTAATTAAGACATGGCAGCTTGCTAATAGGAGCCTCTGAAAGGCATGAATGGAATTTTTAATGGCTGTGGCTGTTTGGCAAGTAACACTGATTCCTTGAAGGAGAGTCACATTTTGTGAAGAATGGGGTCAGACAGGAAACTAAGGTTGATGTAATTCAGACATGCATGGGCTCCTCAGGTGACAGATAAGTACTCAGACTTAGATGAACTGGAGAGTAGTTCTAAATCATAGGTTCCCAAAATGGGTGATTCTATCCCCTAGAGGGGAAGCTGGAACATCCAGGGGGACAGTAGTAGCCTCATGTGAAATTGGGAGGCATTGAATAAAAATAAGGGGGTGGTGGAAGCATAAGGAAAGAAGAAAAATTTGAAAAACTGTTCATACACATTTCATCTGTTGTATAACTGAGTTAAAGTCATAGTGATTGCATTATTTTCCAAATAAACATATAAAATGAAAGTTATAACCCATCATTGGTCAAGTCCACCAATAGGTCTTAACCAGCAAGTGATGGCAGGTGGGTGAAGCAAGTATTGTTGGGATTCATCTGCAGGAGTATGTGTGTATAATGACTTGTTTACAATACAATACTATATGAATACATGACACAATATCATGACATCAAAAATTCAATGCAGGAAAACCCCTACAAATTTATAATAAATCATTAAATTTAAGATGTATCATTTTAAAAAGAAAATATGTATTTTTTTTGAAATGATGCAAATGTTAAAAAAAAGTTAAAGTGTTAAAAAAAGTAGATTTCCAGGGGGCCACTGCGGTTAGGTGGCGCAGTGAATAGAGCACCAGCTCTTGGGTCAGGAAGACCAGAATTCCAATCTGGTCTCAGACACTTAACACTTACTAGTTGTATGACCTTGTGCAAGTCACTTAACCCCAACTGCCCTGCCTTCCCCCCAAAGAAACCAAAAAATTAAAAAAAAAGAAGCTTATAGTCTGGAAAAGAGATAAGATACTTATATACACAATATATAATATTACATGAATGCATTAGAGTTACAAAATGTGCCTTGTTACAGAGATAGGGTCAGAACCAAATAGGTGATCAAGGAAAGCTTCGTGGAAGAAGTAATATTTGAGTTAGTGTTTAAAAAACAGGTAGGAATTCATTAAGTGAAAAGGAGGAAAGAGTATTTGGGGCATATTCCTTTTTTTTTTTTTTGTGGCAAGACAGATAGGGTTAAGACGAGCATGTGGGACTAGCAAAATTTAAATACCTAGAACATCTATGTCTTTTTTTTTTGATAACTTGAGTTGCCTTAGGTATTTTTTAAAAATAAATTTTGTTGATCACTTTTGATTTTTTATGTCACTGAAATTTTTCTAATACTGTCATTAACTAGTCATAATAGATGTACTAGATAATACATAATACTAGTCATTAACAAGTTTTTCCTAACTTCAATCCTAAATTTTTCTCTTTTCAACTTCCATTCTTGCACATGGTTCTGCCCTCTGCCCCCAGACAAACTAAATCCTATCCCTGCTCTAAATATCTGCCCTTCACATGCTTGAAGGCACCCCTCATGTCCCTCTCCTCCCACCCAGTATTTTCTTTTTTAGGCTAAAGATCTCCAGAAATAGTTTCAACCAATCCTAGTCTGAAAAGAACTCAAGGCATTATATCATCTTGGTTGCTCTCTTCTGTATATTCTTCAGTTTGTCCAAATCCTTTTGAAGATATGGTGTGAAAAACTAAAAGAAATTCTCCAAATGAATCTGACCAGGATAAAGTAGGTTAAGTATCACTTCATTATTTCTATGAAGCCTAAGATAGCATCAACTCTTTGGCTGGCTGTTTCACACTGCTGACTCATACTGAGTTTTCAGTGCACTAAGACCTCCAGATTTTTTTTTTCATAACTGCTATCTCACCATAACCACCACATCTTGTATTTGGGAAGTTAATTTTTTTGTTCTCAAGTATAAGACTTAATATTTATACCTACTGAATTCCATCTTATTTGATTCAGCTCATGCTCTAGGCTCTTATGGTCTTTTTGGATCATACCAGGCATATGTTGGTGATTATCTGACAATTTTGCTTATCGTTCATTCGTTTTTAGTTATTTCTGCCTCTTCATGACTCCATTTGGGTTTTTCTTGGCAAAGATATAAGAGTGGTCTGCCATTTCCTTCTCCAGCTCATTTTACAGGTAAGGAAACTGAGGTAAACAGAGGTTAAATGAAGTACCCAGTGTCTCACAGCTAGTAAGTGTTTGAGGTTAGATTTGAACTCGGGTCTTCCTGACTCCAGGCCCAGTGCTCTATTTGTTGCACCACCTAGTTGCTCCCTTTTTGAAAACTCTCTCTCTAAAAAAAAAAAAGTACACATGGCACACTCTTAAGTTTAATATGCATCATTGCTATCTTATTAATAATTTCATTAAGTCTAGGAAATCAGTAAAACAAATAATTGACTTGATTTGGAGTATTTGTTGACTTCTGTTGTATAAATATTCACACTGAAAAATTTAACAATTGGCAATTGAGAGTCTATAGGAACTGAATTGTACATACCCTTGAGCCTACCTCTGCTATTTAGTGTGTCAATTCCTTGATGGCTTTTTATCATCTGAAAATTTGATGAGCCAGTCATCTACAGTGGTGTTCAAATTAAATGAGACAAAATAAAATAATTCAATTTGCTGACATGTAGCTTTTATAAACCTTACAAATTTTAATATGCAATATGTCCTTTTGCTGCAGTCCTTTGTTTCACACAATTTGATAATGAGTTCATAACATTTTGCTACATATTCTTAATTCTTCATAAAAGAACCATAATTTTATCACATTGGATATGAAGTATACCTTTGATGAACAATTCATTTTTCTAATCTAGCCTTGATTATAGCCCAAATGTTTTTAATGTGTTATAAATCAAGCAAGCTCTCAGTCTACAACTTTTTTATCCTTATGTAATGTGTAGCATGATTCAAGGTCTTGTTGCAGTATTTCACTTTCATTTGGGAATTTCCATAAATCTGGAGTAACTTTGTTTCTCAGTACATAAACGTATTTGTCAAGATTCATCGTTCTTTCAGTGGGGATAAGACTTCCAGATCCACTTTGAAAAAAAAAAATCCTCCAAAGAACTTTTTTAGTGGATGTTATAATTTGGTAAAGATGCTCAGTTCTTACAGGTTCACATGAACTTTTGACAATTGTCTTGGTATTATCTTGAGTGAAAAAGTGAGTTTCATAAGTAAAATTTTCCTTTTTCTAATCTTGTTACCCTAATTTTTCTATTATCTTGTTTATTACATGCTTTTCCCTGATTACCTTCCTTCTTCATCGCCTCTCCTGTCCTAGAAGCTACCTGGGCTGCTTGATTGTTCACTCATCTTGGATGAGATAGGAGTCATCCACTCTTCCTTCTGGTGAGATGGGAACTACTAAGCCTTATCATCTTCATATCCTTGCATGTATTTGCACTATATGCATAAGCACTTGACCTAAGGACATATCATAAGAATATCCAGACCTTGCCATCTATCCCATCTCTACACCCAGAGGACATCTAAACTTTTCTGTCAGGCTATCAAAGTTCCTTTTATGTGTAGAATCCCACAATAAGAATATTAGCTCCTTGAAAGCAGGGACTGTCTTACTATTTTTATTTGTATCCCTAGTGCTTGGTACATAGTAAACACTACATATTTTTCAATAATCAATTGGTCAATCAATTAGTTTATTAATAGCAAAGGTTAGCTGCCTTAAAAAAAAATAAAACTGGTCTTCTCTCTGTTCTTCCTCCTTTTAGTAGCCTATAACCCCCTTAGCTTCCAAGTCCCCTTGAAGGTCTCTGCTTGTTTTCAGAAGATTCATAATGCTGTTTTTGAGTTCTGGTTGTTGTTTTACATGCAACTCAAGTTTCTTTTGGGTTACTCCAATTTTGCTTTGCTCATAGAATGTAGATCTCCTTTAATGAGGGCACATTATGCTGTGTAGTCCAGTTAAGCAGTATGGATACAAAGAAAGGGGGGAAAAAGCTCCTACCTTCAAAAAGCTTACATTCTAATGAGACAACATGGGGAAAAATAACTGTACAAGATATGTACAGAATAGAAGGAAGATAATCTCAAAGGGGAAGGAATTGGATGGGAAGAAAAGTTTCTTTCCCAAATAAATGTCTGTTCTTCATTAGCAATTCAACATAGTTTTGATACTAAAGGAAGTCTTGTCTCTATTAGGATAAACAGATCACTTGAAAACTCATTGTTCTGCTGACTGATTCAATTTTTGATAATCAACACCTTCTTAGCTTCCTCAGTTGCTCCTCCCCTCTGGAGAGCTGGAGGGCACTGCCTTTCTTGGTAGTAGATTCAAAACCCTCAGGACTTCCCAGGAATTCTCCATTTTCCATCAAAAGCTCAGCTTCATTTTGTTTTGACTCCTAGGAACATTACACTGCCAAGCCATGTATCCCCAAGTGGCTTCACCCATTTAGATTGTAAACTCCTTAAAGGCAGAAACTCACTTTCTTTTTCTTATTTGTATCTCCAGCACTTAGTATACTGGCACTTAATAAATCTTTCTTAAAATGAATTGTAGTTTACATACCAAAATATATCTTTATGAAGTGATTAATAAAAATATTAAACAACACAAAGCAAAACCTATTTCATACTCTTCTTGTGGAGAAGATGAAGAGATGTGACCTAGTTGATAATAAAATTAGATATATTCAGATCTGATTGGCTTTAAAGAGTAATAGATTTGGATGAACTTTACAGTAGAATGTAAAACAGATGGAGCTGTTTCCTTTCTTGTCCATTAACAGCTACTGAACCATTAACAATTCCTATCTAAGTCTGTCCACCTTACCAGATCTCTAGCCATTTAATTAAATTTTTTTTCTTTATTTTCTACACAAGAATAGTATGGGATACTTAATCAAAAGCTTTACTAAAATCCAGATAAACTATATCCATTGCTTTACTTTCTCATCTGCTTGTTTAGTTATTGAATTAAAAAGTGAAATAAAGCTATTTTGACTAATTCTGTTCTTTATGAAACCATGACGACTCTTTATAATCACTATTTCTCTTTTTAAATATTTCTTAGGAATTGAAGCCATACTATATGTATGGCCTATAGTTTGAGGCCTCTGTTCTCTTCTTTTTTGAAATGGTGACATTTGTTTTTCTTTACTTTTATAGTACTCTGCTTTTAAATTATCCTTCCAATATTACTGAAAGTAGTTCAGCACTTATATCTGCTAGTTCTTCTGGATTAAGTGGCTTGAATACATCAAGAGCAACTAGTTATCTTCCTGTCTCCTTATTTATCTTGTGTATCAATTTTCTGTTAATTTTTTTTTTCATTTCCAGAGCAAAGGTGATTTCCCCTTGGGAGAGAAAACAGAAGCAAACTAGGTTCTGAGCAGCTTTGTATTCTCTCTGTAGTCAGTTTTCATTGTCCCATTCACCATAAGAAGTGGTTCTATCCTTTCTTTGATTCTCCCTTTTCCCCTCCGAATTGTGGCTAAAAACATGATTACTTATCCCACTTTGTTACCCTTATCTTCTTCTATTAGTGTCAGCTCATTCTAAGCATTGACATTCCAGACACTATTTTTATAGGACTTAACATGCTCTTAGATTTATCCTCCTTTGCTTGGACTTGCTTTCATCTTAAGTTGGTAGGTGAGCTCCCTGTGCATCCACATTAATCTCTTCCAACAAATTCCATCTTTCCTCATTTCATTTGTTGCCTTTTGTGTATTTATGATTCTCTTTTTGAGCATTTACCATTCCTTCAGGGTTAAATTCTCCTATAGCAACATGAACCTACCTATCTATCCTTATCTTTCCTCTGAAACTTTAGAAATCTACTATACTCTCAAACCTAGGGTACATATCAGATTATGGTAGGATTTCCTCTTCTGCTACAACCTCTAGGAGGGAGTGATCATTTCTATCTAGTGTTCTCATCATTTATATCAAAAAACCAATTTCTCTGTTAGTGAGAATCAAATCCAGAATAGTTTTTTCCTCTTTATTTTTCCACTTTTTGAAGGATAAAATTATTAATAAGGCACATGAAGAAGTCGTTAGCTGCTCTTCTGTGACATATACTGGCTATGTGATCCTGGATAAGTCACTTCACTTTAATTCACCAGAAATTCTCAAGGTCATAAGTTTATGGTAAGTGCTGATCTCCATTGGCAGAGTTTCCCCATACCAAAGAAATCATAGATCTAGTTAAAAAAATTATCTCCAATAATTAAAGTTAATATTGTTTTGGAAAATGACTTGTAAAAGGATATTATAGGAAGTGTGACAGATGGAAAGAATACTGGATTTGGAGTCAAAAGACCTGGGTTGGCATTCTGGTTTTGCCACTTAAAACCACTGTGACATTTGGCAGGTGACTCAACCTGTCTGGGCTTCAGTTCCTCATTATAAAACGAGGTGGTTGCATTAGGTGAGATCCTTTGAGGTTCCTTTACCTCAAAGTATAGGATTGCATGATCTCTGAATCCTCCCAGAGTCTAAAGCCATGTTTTGTATATGATAGACATGCAATAGATATTTGTTGAAATAAATATTTGTTGACCAATTCAAAATATTAGTGATTCAAAGAATTAGATTTCTTTCAATTTTTTTTTTGGAGGGCAATTGGGGTTAAGTAACTTGCCCAAGGTCACACGGCTAGGTTTTTGTGTGTGTGCGTTAAGTGTCTGAGGCCGGATCCGAACTCAGGTCCTTCTGACTCCAGGGCTGACGTTCTACTCACTGCAACACCTAGCCGCCCAATTCTTTTCAATTTTAAAGAGAATTAAATTTAAATTAGTAACTCAAAGAATTATTATCATTATAATCTATATCATTATAGTATCTGTTGCTCCATAAAACACTATTTGGTACAATCTCAGTCATAATGAAGGATACAGTTCAAAAGGGCCTAGAGTGTGGTTTATGTAAAGTAAATTTCTATATTCTTCTCTGGTCCCATTTCTTGGGTCCTACTTTTCTCGGTTTTGCCCAATGTTCTGTTGTCCTTTCTGTTTCCTGTGGCTATAGATTTCCTAATACCAAATATTGAGTTTCCATCTTCTGCTTCTGGGTTACTCTATTTGTAGGCAGCCTTCAGTGAAATTAAATTCATAGGATCATATATTTTGAACTGAAACAGACTTTAGAAATAAACTAGTCCAGCTTTAAAAAAAAATTACCAATGAAGCCTAGAAAGTTTAATGACTTGTCCAAAGTCATAAAAGGTTTGGTAATAAAAGCCAGAAATGGATCCCAAATTCTCCCACTTATTCAATAACCGATCATCAAGTCACTAATGAAATCACTGTGTTAGGCACAGCGGGGATACAAGGCAGAAACAACAGGAACAGTAGTCTCGGCCTTCAAAAACTTTACATAGTTTTTCAATATTTTTCTGTCTTTTTTTTTTTTTTTTTGAGGAGGGAAGGCAAGACAATTGGGGGTAAGTGACTTGCCCAAGGTCACAGAGCTAGCGTTAAGTGTCTGAAGCCAGATTTGAACCAGTCAGATCCTCCTGACTCCAGGGCTGGTGGTCTATGCACTTCGCCACCTAGCTGCCCCTCTTCAATATTTTTTAACCTGTGATTCTGGCTCCAAGTAGGGCTGTGGACAAGTTCCTCAGTCTCTTCAACCCCTGGTTTCTCCAACTGTAAAATGGAAAATCCTTTGTTCTTCCTGCTTCTCAGGGTTGTAATGAGGCAAATGCTTTGTGTGTGAGGTGCTATATAAATCAGGGCTTTTAATACTGTTGGAGTTCTAAGCTTTGTACTCTATTGGTGAATCCAAGCCACTCCTTGCTTTGATTGGTCTATGGCAGGTGCATTAATGATGCCAAGTCTCTACCTTCTCCATCTGTTTAGAGATAGTTTATTTCTGTTATGAGTAGTAGGATCTGAAGTTTTGTCTGTAGTATCCTTAGAATGAATTTTGAAGATTCTCAGTCATCTGTACCTGTTGTCCATAAAGAATAGAATTTACATTCATATTTCTCAGAATGAGTTTAAACATAGCCAGGGTACTTAAAGGAATCTTGCAGAACCTATAGTTGCAGGACACTCTTGGGTAGAGGAGGATAGGACCCAAACTCTGCCAAGACTCCATTCACAAGCCAGCTGACTGGCAGATCCTCATCTTCATTTTCTTCCTCTGTAATTTTTATTTTAAAAACTGGACTAGGTTATTTCTAAAGTCATTTTCAGTTAAAAATATACATTCCTATGAATTAAATTTCACTGAGGGCTGCCTATAAATAAGGTAACCCAGAAAAGTTGGCAACTCAAAAAGAATGGCATTAGAACCCTATATCCTTGGAAGACAGACAAATGAGGATCTGTGTCAGTCTGCCAATCAGCTAGTATTGTGATTGGGATACTGTAGAATTTGGGCCCTATCCTCCTCTAACCAAACTTTTTCTCCCTCTGAGCTTTTAAGATCTGTAGGAAGAGAAGGTGAAACATCAAAGTTGTAGAAAACCAAATAGTTAATTTTTTACCTTTGACATGAACTTTTACCTTTGACATGAGTTTTGGTTTTCTGCTTTTGTTTGTTAGTTTTCAGTTGGGGACAGGGGAGATGAGGTGCTGAGAGGGAGCAGGGAACTGAAGTGAAAATACTAATGGAGAGTGGGTGGAGGGTTTTGTGGAATAAAAAAAATGAACTCTGATACATTGAGGTTGCAGTCAGATTTCAGAATTGCTTTGCAGTGACTGCAGAAAGTATTTACATCAGATAGGTGACTCTTATTACGGTAATGCTAGTTTAACATATACTCACATCAAAGGGAGAAGCTATTTTTATTATTTTTCAGGCTCATCATTTTAAAAGAAACTGTCAAGTTTTATGTGGCTTTTTTATTACCCCATTCTTCTAGGTTCCATTTAAAAAAAAGTAACATCCTTTCTAACCTTGAACATAAGATACCTCTTTCAATATTGTTTTTATCATCTGCCAGACATTGAGTATTAATATGGCATTTTAGTTCAGTTCAAGTTATGTAGCAAACTCAGTCAAAATCTGTTATCTTGGAATGTTAAAAGTGCCCCTCCAGTGAACCAACC
This sequence comes from Gymnobelideus leadbeateri, assembly GCA_011680675.1. Taxonomy (NCBI): domain Eukaryota; kingdom Metazoa; phylum Chordata; class Mammalia; order Diprotodontia; family Petauridae; genus Gymnobelideus; species Gymnobelideus leadbeateri. The sequence goes on along the minus strand of WOXC01007399.1, from coordinate 20,345 downwards.
AGAATCTCAGATGATGTCAGTCAGCTCACTGAAGTGTTTGCAAATTAATTTCCCTAAATAACCAGCAGAGGGAGCACCAACCCCTCATTTCTTCAATTTTAATGACCATTTAAATGTGTGTGTGTGGTTTTTTTTTTAATGAATAAATGAAAAGATGAATTTTGAAGGAGTTGAAATTTGGGATTGTCAGTGGAACTACTATTTCCAGAATTTATATACAGGGTCAAGTACAGATGCAGTATGGAGAGTCTGAGGAGAAGACTACCCACTTCAACCACTGCCTTGTGAATTAAGGATTAAAGCAATGGAATGGCCCCAAAACAAGAGAGAATGATTTACATAGTTTTCAGAAGGAGTGGTTTTTTTTCTGAATGAGGAAATTAAGCTGTTATTTACATGTGTAAACATATAGATCTGTATATACAGTATAGTAATTATCATATATAGAAAATAAATATGCTCACCTAACAATATAAAAGCATAATTCTACTCATTGTCATTTGTAGTCTGCAAAAAATACTTTTATCCTGTTAAACTTGCATGATGTTTGTCTTCTTAAGAAATCTGCTTATTGGGGTGGTGAGGTGGCGCAGTGAATAGAGCAGCCGCCCTGGAGTCAGGAGGACCTGAGTTCAAATCTGGCCTCAGACACTTAACAGCCATATGACCTTGGGCAAGTCACTTAACCCCAATTGCCCTACCTTCCCCCCTCCAAAAAGCAAAAAAAACAAATTAAAAATAAAAGAAATCTGCTTATTGATAAGGGTAGGAGATATCAGACAGGATATCAAAATATACAAACTATAATAGATATGGAGGCAGCTAGATGACTCAGTGGATAGAACACTGGGTCTGTAATCAGGAATACCTGAGTTCAAATCTGGCCTCAGACACTCACTAGATGTGTGACCCTGGGCAAGTCACTTAGCTTCTGTTTGCCTTAAAGCACTGGAGATGGAAATGGAAAACCACTCCATTTTCTTTTTTGCCAAGAAAACCCCAAAAGAAGTGAAGAAGAACTAGACTGAATGACTGAACAATAATAAATGGCACTCCCTCCCCCAGGAGGAAAACATATACAGGGACAGAGACAGACAGGCAGAGACAGACACACACATACACACAGAGCCCATTAATCAAATATTACAAAGAAATGATCCAGGACCTTGTAGTAGTAACTGTGATGGGACACATGGAATGACTTATCTATCCTTTGATACACAGATTGTTTTTTCAGTTAATAAACACATACTAACATTGACATAGCTACTTTGTGACGGTCACTGTTATATATGTGCTGGAGACACAAAGAAAGACAAAAGACAGTCCTGCTCTCAAGTAGTTCTCAGTCTAATAAGGGAAATGTCATGTAAACAGCTATGTAAAAACAAGCAAGATGCAGGATGAATGGGAAATAATCAACAGAAGGAAGGTCCTAGAATTAAGGGGAATAGGAAAGGCTTTTTGTAGAAGATAGGATTTTATCTGGGACTTGAAGGAAACTAGGGAAGTCGTGTGTTGGAAATGAAGAGGAAGAGCACACCACACATGAAGGACAGCCAGTGAAAATGCCTGGAGTCAGAAGATTGAGTATCTTGAGGCAGGAACAGTTGAGGAGGTCAAGGTCACTAGATCACATGGTACAATTCTTTAGGTAGTCAGGACCAGGAACTTTATATTCAGGATTCACTTGCATAATTAAGTTTTTAAGATTGTAATCAGCATAGATGGATATTATTGGAAACCTGTAGATAGGAACCTTATCTCCAGACAGCCAGGTGGCTTTTGTCTGAGAGCAAAGAATAGTGAGGTCATTCAAAACTATCCAAAGTGTCAACACACACTGACTGAGTGTTATCAGAAAGAAGTTCTTACTTCTGAATCAAGCTAAGCAAATTACACCAAAGTATCTCTCAGAGGAGGATCCTTATAAGGTGTGGAGACCTTTGTTTTGATAGCCTGGAACTGCTTCTGAACAGGTTCCAAGTAGGTCAGAGCTTTGTTAGTCAACCAGAACAATTTGGTCTTAATGGTCCTAAATTACCTTTACCTTAATTTCTTCATTTGGGTTCGCAGGACTCCGTCCAGGGTGCAAAACCACTATACCCCTCCATTTGGAAGTCCTAAGGACATCTCAGTCTCAACATGACGCAGACAGAATTTTCTAAAACCTCTGATTTCAAACTTTTCTAACTTCTCTTGAAAGAATTGCCAGTGCCAGCCACCACCCAGGTCCTAATCCTCAGCAGTATCTTTGGTTCTTCCTTTTCCCATACCTGATGGCCAATCAGCTAACTATTCTTGTTGGTTCTGCCTTCCCTCTTTCTCTCACTTCCATCCTCTTCTCTCCACTGACATGACCAATGTCCTAGTTCACACCTCATCACCTCCTCTTGGACTATTGTAAAAGCCTACTAGTTAACTTGACTGCTCTATACTTATGTTATTCCTTATCCTTAACACATGAGCAGCCCCTCTTCTCTTCCTGTCATACAGCTCCTTGATGACATCTTTCATTCCTGTCTTTCAGAGTTTCTCTGTTCACACCCACCATTCAACTTTGCATTATGAGATATTAGTTTTTGATTCTTCAGAGATTTTTACTTCATATCTTGCCATATAGTAACACTGGTAGAATGTTGGTATTGAAAAGAAGAGCCTTTGCTTTCATGGAAGATGGGGGCTTTGCAGTTTTTCAAAGACAACACAACAAGTTCTGCTCCCCCTTTTCAATGCTGTGCCTAACTTATTGTTCATCTGTATCTTACATTCCAGATATTCATACCAATAAACAAGCTCTATATGTTGTCTATCAAACTGCATTTTGTAATACAGGCAATAGACATTCTTTTTTGTGTAGATGGTCAGGAAAGAGACAACTGATCTCTTCCAGGAGGCTCTTCAGGGTTTCTGCATTTAATGCAAATCAATATAATTTCATCTGCAAACAGGAATATTTGGAAGATATCCATAGGAAATCTGTCCTCAATGTGGACTCTTGGTAGAGTTTCATCTGGCACAGTGGTGAGCATATATCTCCCTGTTTTATGTCCTTTCTTTTGTTTATGATTGAATAGCATAATTTCCATTGTTATATCTTTCAAGGAATCTTGAATGATTTTGAGGTGTGAATTGAAAACAATTTCTTGAAAGAAATTCTGTAAAATAGGTGGTATTTTGTTCTACCAAATTGAACACTTTTTCTTTTCCCTTTTTTTTTTTGAGGGGCGAAGGCAAGGCAATTGGGGTTAAGTGACTTGCCTAAGGTCACAGAGCTAGTAAATGTCAAGTGTCTGAGGACAGATTTGAACTCAGGTCCTCCTGACTCAGGGCTGGTACTCTATTCATAGTACCACCTAGTTGCCCCAGAATGCTTTTTCTTAAGCAAGTAATATATGCAGTATGGCATCATATTCTTAATATCTTTCAGTTATTTGCCAAATAATAAAGATGTGGTTCATTGTTGATCATTATTTGTGAAAATCTGCTTGTTCTCTTCAAAGATGTCCTCAGTTCATATATAGTTCACTTGCATGAAGATATTGTATTCATTGGAGAGTAGATATGTAGGTTAGTAGTTACTGATGTTTTCTTGGTCCCTTCTTTAAAAAAAAAGATAAGTAATACATTAGTAAAAGCTGAGTTTTTTCCCCCATGCCTTTGCTATTTCATCCTCTTTTAGATACCTTATATTTAATGTCCCTATATTGTGCTGTCTCAAGCATGGATCTCTTTTTTCATTTACTGGGTCCAATGTGTCTGATTTCTTATCTTTGTTCCCTTTAGTACCATTTTTTTCCCTCCCCTATGATCATGTCCAGAGCTATGATGTCAGAGTCCAGGTGTCATGGCCATACTGTCCTTCATGGCAAAATAGTTTGCTTGCTATCTCTCTCTCTCTCTCTCTCTCTCTCTCTCTCTCTCTCTCTCTCTCTCTCTCTCTCTCCCTGTCTTTTTCTCTGTCTGTCTGTCTGTCTGTCTCTCTCTCTCTCTCACACACACACACACACACACACACACACACACACACACACACACCACATCTCTTCTTTTCTTTTTCTATCCTTGTATTTTTGTCCTTAAATACCCTTGGGATGATTTTGAGGAGCTGGATGTCTTGCCAAGTTTTCTTTAAACTTGTTTTACTCTCCACTGCTTCTCTCTGCTTTATGAGATTATACTGCTAAAATCATCCATTATCCTTCTTCATAAACATTTACAAATGAATTTATATTCTAACCTGGCATAGCCTTTGGCAGCTATCTCTCTCTATTTGGCAAGTAAGTTGGTTGTTTGCTTACCAAGGTGCTTTCTGGGTTCTTTTATTCTCCTTGTTATGGCAATTAATTTACATTAGTTAAATTTCTGAATAAAATTATTGTAATTGTTGTCAGTTTTCTGTTGTCAATCAGTGAGGAAAATGTGACTCAGATCATAATGTGTTACATGTCTTTTCACAGAATTATTATACCAGTTGTGAAGTTTATATTCACAGAGAGTTTTATAGGGAAATCAAAATATCATGTGATTCTAAAACATAGAACAGAAGAGGCTTTTGGAGTCTGACTCTTCTAAAATCTTACATCAACATCTATCAAACTTTTAATGATCTTCAGAGAAAGGAGATGCCCTAAACTCCTTTCCAGGGTTTATAGGTCTTTATAGTCAAGCAGTTCTTAAATCAAGATATAGAGGTGCTTTGATACTACTTTCTATAGAAAAATGCTTGAAGTCCATTTGAGATTATTGGATTGAAGGAAGACCAAGATTCATGACTTTCTACCTTATCAATAAGAGTTCTGTTACCAAGAATTTCATCCTTTTAATTTGCAATGAGTTAGGAATGGTGGAGTATGGATATACATAGTCTCTTCAAAGATTTTTACTTCTGGAAACGCTTTAATAAAATGGCAGAACCTGAGTTGTATTGGTATCATTATAATTTATTTCTAACACAAGTAATGGAGAATCAGGGCAGAGGAATGGGGACAGAAGGATGTAGTAGATGAGGTGGAAGAAAAGCATAGCAATAGAATGAGTTAAGTACATGATGAAAGAGAAATGAATGAGAAAATGAAGAATCTTGAAACCTTTTCTTGGGCCTGAAATGTTTCCCATTTTCCTCTCCTTTATCTAAATCCAACTCATTCTTCAAGGCTCACTTCAAGCCCTGCCTGTTTCATGGGACTCTCTTTGATTACACAAAACACTTTAGGACTCTAAAATGTTATGCAGATATAAACTGCTGCTACTACTATTACTGTTGTTGTTAATAGTAATAATAACAACAATAATAAAATAGAAAATTCTATAGTAGGTAGAAGGTTGCTCTTGGAATCAAGAAATATTAGTTTGAATCCAGCCTCTTCTATATATTATCTTTATGATTATGGGCAAATAACCTCTCTGAGACTAATTTTGCACAAGTTCACATCTTTACATACTTCCCTGTATTAATATTCATTACTTACAGCTCCATAGTTATCATCTCTATGCTGATGATTTTCAAGTCTACTTATGCTGTTCCAACCTCTTTGCTGATCTGTAGTCTACAATCTCCAGCTACCTTTTAGACATCTTGAATTGGATGTCAAGTAGACTTCTTAAATCCAGCATGTCCAAAACTGAACTTATTATCTTCCTCCCCCAAACCTTTTTCAAGCTTCCCTATTACTGTTTTTCTTTATTTTTGGGAAACTAATTGCCAGTCTCTTTAAAAAGAATGTTTTATTTTTTTCTAATTACATGTAAAGATGATTTTTTGGAAAGATTTTGAGCTCCAAATTTTTCTCCCTCCCTCTTTCCCCTCTCCCTTCTTCAAGACAGGCAGCAATCACATATCTGTCTTATTGCTAAGGGCATCACTATCCTCTCAGCCACCCAGGCTTGCAACTTTGAAGTAATCCTCAATTCCTCACTATTTCTCACTCCTCCATATCAACCAAGTTGCCAAGGCCAGTCAATTTGACCTTTGCAACATCTTTCCAATAGGCCTTCTTTTCTCTTCAGGCTTCCCTCATGGCCCTGGTACAGGCCTTCATCACTTTATGCTTGGACTATTGCAGTAACCTACTGTTATGTCTCTTCCCACTTGAATTATCCTCCATTCAGAGCCAAAGTGATTTTTACTAACATGCAGATCTGATCATGTTACCCTCCTACTCAATAAACTCCAGAAGTTCCCTATCAGCTCCAGGATCAAACACAAAATCCTCTGGCATTCAAAGCTTTTCCTAACCTTTTCCCTTTCTCCTTACAAGTTACTCCCCTGCTATGTACCCTTTCATCTTGTGATGTGGGCTTCCTTGCTATTACATGAACAATATATTACATCTCTTGACTTTGGGCATTTTCTCTTACTATTCCTCAAGCTTGAAATGCTCTCCCTCCCATCTTTGCCTCCTGACTAACCTGGTTCTCTCTGAGTTCCAATATAAATCACATCTTTTATAGGAAACCTTTCCCAAGCCCTCTGAATTTTAGTGCCTTTGCTCTTTAAATTATTTTCTGTTTAAATTATTTTCTGTTTATATAGCTGTTTGTTCACATTTGTTCACTTGTTGTCTTGCCTATTAGATTGTATGCTCTGTAAGGAAAGGATTGTCTTTTGCCTCCTTTTGTATCCCTAGCCCTTAGCATAGTGCCTGGCACTTGGTAGATATTTAATAAATGTTGAGAAACTGACTGACTGGTTTACTGACTAATATGTTACTGACTAACCCTAACCCTAATTCTGCTGGTGCTATGTATAGGGAAAAGCCAAAGCTAAGAGAGGCCAGAACTGGGAGCAGCATCATGGAGGCAGAGCAGCTACTATGGAGAGAGAAAGAGAGAAAATTTCCAGGAATGATAATGCTGAGAGAGAGAGAACAGCTTGGAGCTGCCCAGGACTTCTGAGGGCCAGATGGATCTGCTGAGGACACAGGAGGCATGACTGTGGTGCTGGTACTTTGTCTGTATTTTTTCATGTTACTTTGTTAGATTTGTTTGTTGATAGAGGCCTCAGACCATGTTGGGTCTAGGTTTATTTCACAGGCAGAAAGTGAATTGATGAGGACACTGGCAATGGGCATGAATATTATTGTGGCTTTGTTAAGCTTCGTCTTCCCAGGAACAGAAACTGTGGGAAGGGGAACCATGGAAGCTGAGAACCTGTCTCAAGTCAAGATGAAAAAAGCTTTCCTTGGGTACTTAATGCTGACCCATGATATTGTAATTTAGTTGTGACCCAAGGGTGGAAAACTTTTGACCTTTGTACTTTGTGATTGACTAAATGAATGTACTTTGTTTAAGAAGGGAGACTTTTTGATTGAAGAGGTTAAGAAGATGTGACCTAGGGGTGGATTTTGTGATTGACTGAATGAATGCACCTCATTTAAAAGAGAACTTTAACCTTTGTACTTGTGATTGAATTGAGGACTTACTAAATGATTGAGTTACTAATGAACATACTTTGTTTAAAACTATTTGACCACTTTGGTGAAAACTATGAGGTCATTTTAATGTTAAGTTATCAAGTTATGACATGGTGAATGCTGTATTTTGATTTTCTGTGAATGTTTTGCCTTAATTTGTTACTGAATAAATGGAGAGTTCACTGTTTTAAATCAGAACCTTGAAAGCTCTTCACAGCAGCAGTCCTCTGGAAAGCTGCTCATGCTTGGCTTTATAGTGAGGAACCTTCAACCTTGAGGTCACATGTGATCTTCTAGGTCCTTGGGTGAAGCCTTTTGACTGAGTCCAAGTTTTACAGAACAAATCCTTTTATTAAGGGGATTTGTTCTGTGAAGTTTAGATTCAATCAAAGGGCTATACTTGAGGACCTAGAGGGCCACATGTGACCTGAAGGCTGCAGGTTCCCTGTCATTACTTAGGTTTGGATCTGTTCATTGTCATTAAATGCTTTTCTAACAATGGGCAGATCATTTAATTTCTCTGAGCTTAGGTTCCCTCATTTGTAATATTGGGATAATCACATCTTTATTATCTCCCCCAGTCATTCAATGAATGAGTATTTATTAAGCAACTCCTGGGCCCAATGCTAAATGTTTGGGACACAAAACAGGGTAAAAGACAATTCCTGTCCTCAAGGATTTCCCAATCTAATGGGGGGGCATAATAGGCAAACAAATATGTAAAAATAAGCTATATATAGGACACATAGGAAATGACTAAAAGAGGGAAGGCCCTAGGATTAAGAAATACTAAGAAAGGCATCTCATAAAAGATGTGATTATAGTTGGGACTTAAAGAAAGCCAGGGAAGCCAGTAGGTTGAGATGAGGAGGAAGAACATTCCAGGCAAGGGGCACAATAAAAAACAAAAACAAAACAAAACAAAACAAAAACTGCTCAGAGTCGAGAAATGGAGAGTCTTATTCTTGGAATAAGGAAGCCCGTGTCCCTGAAATAAAGAGTATATGGAGGACACTAAGGTTAGGTTAGGTTAAGTTATAAAGAACTCTGAATACCCTTCATAACCTAACTCTCATTGGGTTGTGAAACTTAGTTGAAATAATGTACAGCCCTTAAAAATAAAAGTACAGGAAAGCACTATGGAAATATAAGGTATTATCCCATTCTTCTCTTTGGGATTATCCTTTTTCTTTTTTTTTTTTTTATATTTCATCTTTGAATATTTTTTTCTCATTTTATTTTATTTTATTTTTTTAATTAATTTATTAGTTTAGTTTCAGTTAACAAGATTCAATTCCATAGTTCCTTGATTTTCAAATTTCCTTTACTTCCCTCCCCCCTCCCCTCATGACAGCATATAGTACAGTATAGGGTCTGCAAATGCATTCATATTAAACATTATTCCAATTACAAAGGCATATTGTATTAGGTGGGATGAAAGATGATAAGGAAGAAGTAAAACCAAACAATGAGAAGAACAAGATCATTTAGTTTGCTTCCATCAGGATTCAAGCTCAGTTCTTTCTAGTTATATCTCTGGATGGCGCATTTCTCACTTTCTTGAGTCATTTGGGATTAACTTATATCACTGCATTGCTGAAAAGAGTCCAGTCTGTCATAGTTGGTCGTCACAGATATGGTATGTCTGTGATTGTATACAAATTTCTTCTGATTCTACTCTTCTCGCTCAGCATCAGTTTGTATAAGTCTCTCCAGGTAATTATGAAATCCGTCACCTCCTCGTTTCTTATAGCACAATAAAATTCCATTACATTCATATACCACAACTTGTTTAGCCATTCCCCAATTGATGGGCACCCCTTTAGTTTCCAATTCTTTGCAACCACAAAAAGGGCTGCTAAAAATATTTTTGTACATATGGTTCTTCCTCCCACTACTATGATCTCTTTGGGATATAACCCTAAAAGTGGTATGGCTGGGTCAAAGGGTATGAAATTATTTATAATCCTTTGGGCATAATTCCAGATTGCTCTCCAGAATGGTTGGATAAGTTCACAACTCCACCACCAATGTATTAGCGTTCCAATTTGTCCACATCCTCTCCAGCATTTGTCACTTTCTTGTTTTGTCATCTTAGCCAATCTGACTGGAGAGATGTGGTATCTCAGAGTTGTTTTGATTTGCATTTCTCTAATAGTGATTTAGAGCATTTCTTCATATGCTTATAGATATCTTTAATTTCTTTCTCTGAAAACTTCCTATTCATATCCTTTGACCATTTATCAATTGGGGAATGACTTGTATTCATATAGATTTGGCTCAATTCTCTATAAATTTTAGAAATGAGTCCTTTATCAGAGACACAAGTTGTAAAAATTCTTTCCCAATTTCCCACCTTCCTCTTGATCTTGGTTACATTGGCTTTGTTTGTGCAGAAGCTTTTCAATTTAATGTAATCAAAATGATCCATTTTGCATTTTATAATGCTCTCTAATTCTTGTTTGGTCCTAAAATCTTCCCCTCTCCACAGATCTGTCAGGTAAACTATTCCTTGCTTTCCCAAATTGCTTACAGTATCATCCTTTACACCTAGATCATGCACCCATTTAGACTTGATTTTGGTGTATGGTGTTAGATAGTGAGGGATTATCCTTTTTCTTCTTCATTACTGTAAGTAGTTTTGAAATAACTATTCCTAAGTCCTAAGTGATACAAAGCAAATCTAGATTTTCCATGTGGAAAAATGATTTTTGATAGATTTATTCCTGTTGAATTAAAGCATTTGGTTCTTTGAGGTACTATTCTTTTTTTTTTTTTTTTTTTAAGCAATTGGGGTTAAGTAACTTGCTCAAGGTTACACGGCTAGTCATTTGATTTTATGCGTGGGTGAGGTACTATTCTTTTTAACCATTACTTTTGAAAACCACAAACTACTGATATGATTGAGAAAGAAAAAAAATCAAACCTTAAATTGCATTAGTATTGTATAGGATTTTTTTTTAAGTATGAAAGAGGCAGTAGCTATCTCACTACACTAAAAGGGAAATAGGAGGATATACAGAAATTCAAAATGTGTTCATCTACTCTGTATGTCTCCTGAATGAGCTTACAAGATACCAAGAAGTCAGAGCGGTTTCAGGAAAGAATGCATGTGTTTATCAGATGTTCTTGCTGAGGTGAATAAACAAATAGTACTGGGATTATAGAAATGATATGTTTGAAATTTAAACAGGTATATTTCTCAGGAAGGAAAAATTGTACCTGGAAATTGATAACACTTTGTGAACTCATTGGAAAGATTAGATATGTACAAGTGCACAATAACACATGAAAACTGAAGGTGAACTGGTATCTAATTAATATATAATATTACATTAAAGACTGACCTCTCCTCCTCTGACCTCTCCTCCTCTGACTTCTACTCCAACCTCCTATTGTCTCTTCTATTTTTTCTATCCATTTTAACAATTTCCTCTCTGTTTTATGAATACACAATCTTATTAGTAAAATTTCCATTCTCTTTCCTCTATGTGTAAAGATTCAATTAAACTTAATATCTATTTGTTAAATGCTGGTTATAGGTGTATGGGTGTTCAGGAAGAATTAGGACCCCTGGTGAGAGGGTTGCCAAGCTCTTTGCAGAACTGCTCATCCACCTTTGGTGTCTACCTGACATTCAACTCTCACTTGTGGCTCTGTGCTATAGCATGTGTAGTGGCCACACCCTAGTAAAAACTATATGGCAGGTGGGCTAAACCAGGTTGAGGGTAACTGATGGATCACAAACCCATCGGTGAATTAGGAGGTGTCTACCCCAAGCATATAAAGATTTCCTCCAGTGATTTGGACAGACGAGAACATTTTGTTCCAGGAGTAATGAAGGCAGCTGAAACAGGAACACTTAGAGCTTGGTCAGAAATCACAGATCCCAAGGTCATCCATGGAATCTCAGGCCAGTCATCTTGACTTTTTTCCTATCACTGGACTTCTATGACTCGGGAAGAGAGATAGGTTGATGCCAGTTGTGCAACTCTGTCTCACTTCCTTTCACACATGAGCCAAGACATAAACCTGTGATGTTATTAATCCTCTTTGAAAATGAAGGAGAAACAAACAAAACAAAAACAAAATACCTGGTTATGGACAAAGCCTTGCATTAGGCATTGGGGACTGTTAAGAATCAACTAAACAAACTGACCTCTAACCTGTGGATAATTGGAACTGACCAGAGCAGGCTAGAGACAGGAGAGTCAGGAATCAAACAGAAGTTTAATTTCAAAGTGAGGGAAATGGCTTGCAAGCCAAGAGGGAAGTTAGACATATGTGCTAAGGCCCTATCCCTGGGGGAGAGGGGGGATTGAGGCAGTGGGGGTATATCTCAATACTTATACCAATGGCTATGCAGTGATCTGTAGCCCTGACAATGAGGGGTAATAGCAACAAGGAGACAAGTTTTTGATTCATAGCAGGGCTTCATGGCCAGAAGTTGTCCAGGCTTGTCCAGTGGTGTCTGAGCTCAGAGAACACATGGTGCTGGTCAAAGTAATACAATAATTATGTGATTTTGCCAGAGGATGAGTGTAAAGGATTGTTGTTATGCCAATCTCAGGACACAGTCTGCCTGCTGGGCCTTAGCTCCAGAAAGCAGGATGTCTCCTAATATCTTGGCAGGACTCACATAGAACAAAATAAAACAGTCAAAGGGGCGGCTAGGTGGCGCAGTGAATAGAGCGCCGGCCCTGGAATCAGAAGGACCTGAGTTCGGAGCCGGCCTCCGACACTTAATCCGCACAAACAAAAACCTAGCCGTGTTAACCTTGGGCAAGTTACTTAACCCCAATTGCCCTAAAGGGGCGGCTAGGTGGCGCAGTGAGTAAGAGCGCCGGCCTCGGAGTTTGGATGACCCGAGATCAGATCCGGCCTCAGAAAATGAGCACCCACGCATAAATCAAATGACTAGCCGTGTAACCTTGAGCAAGTTACTTAACCCCAATTGCTTAAAAAAATAAAATAAAATAAAATAAAATAAAACAGTCAAGTCAGGTTTTGGTAAGGGCCTGAATGCCAAAGACAAAAGATGCTTTCTAGGCTGGTGCTTTCATTCCTACAATTAAAATGTGGTTTCCTGTTCTGAATTTTGGGGATTTTTTTGCCTTTTTTTTTTGGAGGGCAATTGGGGTTAAGTAACTTGACCAAGGTCACACAGCTAGGTTTTTGTTTGTGTGTGTTAAGTGTCTGAGGTCAGATCCGAACTCAGGTCCTTCTGACTCCAGGGCCGGCATTCTACTCACTGCGCCACCTAGCCGCCCCCTAAACTGTTTTTTTTTTTTTTCTTATCTCAAGTTTATAAATGATCACTTTCTCAGCCCTGGTGTCTCTACTATTCAGCATGAATATAGTATAAAGAGCCCTGGACTTTGGGTCCATTAGGTCACATCAATTATCTCACTTCCCTCATTTCTAAAATATGGATACTATTCTCTTACTTCATAGGGTTTTTGAAACATAAAAAGTGAAATGCAAAGTACCATGCCAGGTTAAGTTATTATCTTCTCTCATTCTCTTAACTCTACTCCCCAAAGGTAACTGGGATCCTTTTCTTTATTAAACGGCCTCTTAGCACCAGGTTTTAAAATTCTCTCACTAATATCTCTTTGTTTTCTTGTCCTTCTAAACAAGATTTTTTCTTACCACAGTCAAGGAAGGCCCAGCAATTATGTATTGAGAAGAGCCTGACATTGATTTCTGCCAGTAGCCATGAACACTGACTTCTTTTCAAATCTGAGGAAGCAAAGCTCAGAGGCCTCTGAAGCTTCACTCTTTTCTTGTTCCTTTCTCTTCTTCCTTTTATTTCTTCCTTTTTTATTTTCTTCATCTATTCCTTTCAACTTTTCTCCTTTATCTCTTGTGTCTCTCATTATTCCCAATACTCCTAAATACAAATTTTACAGTGGTTCCAGAGCTAATAGGTTTACAAGCTGGCCAAGCATGAGAGTCAGTGGGACTTGATCATGGCAAAGCAGTGTAAGTTTAGAGAGTTTGGTTACACAAGTACGTTTCCTTTTGGGTTTGAGTTTGTCCATTTAGCAGCCCAATGAATGTAACTGTACTAAAAATTGCCTGAGACCTTAAGTACAAAGTACAGCAAAACACTGGGTATTGATACCTTTGTGTTTTAAGTTCAGTAACAGCTGTGTTCTTGATACTTCCTTCTGAGCCCTTTCCTATTCTCTCAGCTATACATATACCAGAGGTCATGGGATGTAAATAGTCAGTTTGTAATGAAATCAATGTTATTTTCAATCTTTGATATCTCAGTTAAAATTTTAGTAAAACTAAATTTGAGGGGAAAAAAAGATTCATTGGCCTAATGTATAGGATAAGAGGAAGACACTTTGTATATTCACCTGTATTCTTAGGAAATTCACCTGAATTCTTAGGTAAAGATTTAAGTGCTGTGAGTACATAAGGTCTTGACAAGTCATGGCACCTCAAATAGTCAAAAGGAATCGACATGCACTGAAAGCATAGGTTCCCAAAGTGGGTGATATTGCCCCTGGTGGGGTGGTGCTGCTGCTGGAATGATTGGGAAGGCGCATAGTAGTAGCCTCAAGTGTAACTGGGGGGCATCGAATAAAAATAAGGGGGTGGTGGAAGCATTAGGAAAGAGAAGATAAAAAAATTTGAAAATCATTCATACATGATTCACCTGTTGTGTAACAAGAGTTAAAGTCTTAAAAATTATATTCTTTTGCAAATAAACACATAAAATGCAAGTTATAACTGATCACTGGTCAAGTCTGCTGACAGTCTTAACAAGCAAGAGCTGGTAAATGAGTGTGTTGTGCATTGTTGGGAGGTCCAGCTTGATTACACAAACACTTGTTTGTGTAATCAAAATTTCAATGCAGGAAAAAATCCACACATTTATAATAAATCATTACATTTAATATGCATCATTTCAAAAAATATGTTGAATTTTTTGAAATGATGAAAAAAAAACTGTTGAAGGATTAAAGAAAGTAGATTTCCAGGGGAGCACTGAGAAAATTTTTTTTTTTTTGAAAAGGGGGAAATAGGTCAAGTAAGTTTGGGAACCTCTGCAGCCTTTCCAGTGGAGAATTCATCTTTCTAGACTTTAACTATATTCCTTCTTCATTCTAACTTCACTGTGACTTTTACCTATGTTTCTTTATTTCCTTTCCCATTTATTCTGTCTAGGCCTTGTACCACATGGAAATTTTATCAATACACACTCTGTTTTCTGACTATATTCTTGCCTTGGTTCCCTGGTTCATTGTACCCTTTTTCAGCCAGAAACCAACCACTTTCTCCCTCTAGTAATAATTAATATTAGATTTCAATATCTCATCATCATGTTATTTAGCTTAGTCTTAGATACTCAACACCTTCCCAACTTTCTCAGTTTCTTTCCCCCTTTATTTGGAGGGCTAGAGGGAGGAACATTAAGCTTTTGTCAAAATTTTTTTTTTTAATTGAGGCCAAGATCTGGACTTTGCAGCTCCCTCCTCATCTTCTGTCTACAGCTCTGCTTGGTTTGAACTCCCTGGAACAAAATACCCCCTAACGTCCATCCCCACCTTCTACTCCTTCCAGGTTCCTTTTGTTTGTTGTCTTCCATCTCTAGATTATAAGCTCCTTGAAGGTAGAAACTGCCTTTCTTCTTATTATATCCCCAACACTTAGCACAGCACTTGGTACTGAGTCCTCAGTGAGTCATAAAATAACAGAATCTCAGGTTGGGATAGGATCTTGGAGATCATCTAGTCAAACCCATACTTGGACAGAAATGCCCTCTGCTGGGAGGATAGGAAATTTTCTACCCACTGAAACACAGACTATTCTCCTTTTGCTCACAGAGTCACAGAATTAGATTTGGAAGGTATCTTAGTGGTTATTTAATATACTGTCTTTGTTTTACAGTTAAGGAAATTTATATAGTAAGGATCATAGAATCAGAGTTTAAAGGGATCTCAAAGAACATCTAGTACAATACTTATGTTGCAGATGAGGAAACTGAAACCCAGAGAAGTTAAATGACTCACCCAAGGTCACAGAGCTGTAAAGTGTCTGAGGCAAAGTTTAACTCAAGTCTTCCTGTCTCAAAGTCCAGTTTTCCGCCCACTAAAGTCATGTTCCCTGAAAAAAGAACAACTATGTATTGCTCCACCTACCCACTGATCTGAGTTCTGCCTAGTTTGTGTTTTATGTTCTGAACTGGAAAAATACAACAAATACTTACATTTCCATACACAGAGAATGGTAAAAGAGAACTGTATATGAAATGATAAATCTCCAATACATACATAGAGCTTATCTTTAAAATAAGTACATAACAAATTCTATACATTAGTTTAAAAGCTGTCCTGGTTATGTCTCCTTCAGAATTTCCTTCTAATTTCTTTTGCACATTAAAAAATGCTTCAGCAATGTTCTTTTATTTTTTAATTTTGGCATTACTATTACTTGCCCCTCTTTTCTCTATTTCTACTCTTCCCTCAAACCCCTCTTGTAGGAAATAGACATAGTCAAGTAAAATAAATCCACACATTGGCCATGTCTGAAAATATATGTCTCTTACTCTGCTTCAAGTCCATATGCACTCTGTAAGGAAGTGGGTAAATACACTTCATCATTGGAATGATCATTCATCTAGAATTGTAGTTAGCTATTGCATAGATCAATATTCTTAAATTTTTTAAAATTTTCCTTTACGATATTTTGGTCATTGTATTAATATTCTCTTGGTCCTACTCACTTCACTTTCCATCAGTTCACAGAAATATTCTTAGGTTTCTTTGACTCCATCATTCAGCATTTCTTATTATATTCTGTTAAATTCATGTACCATATTCATTTTAAAGCTTTTCTTCAATTTATGGACACTTACTTTATTTTTTATAACAAAAAATGCTATAAACATTTTTGTATGCATGCATCCTTTCTTTTGTTGATCTTTTTGCGTGTATATACACCTAGTACTGGTTTAATTGGGTCAAAAGCTATGCACAATTTAGTAACCTTTGGGGTATAGTTCCAAATTGCTTTTCAGAATAGTCAGACTACTTCAGAACCCCACCAATAGTACATCAAATATGTGCCTTGTGCCTCCCCCCTGACACCTGTCATTTTCATTTCTTTGTCATCTTTGCCAATTTTATGGGTATGAAGCAGAGCTTCACAGTAGATTTAATTTTCATTTTGTTTACTACTAGTGATTTGGAATATTTTTCATCTGACTGAAAGAAGCTTGTGTTTTTTTCTCTTCTAAATACTGCCTGGTCATAACTTTGAATCATTTATTTAATGGGATTTGACCCTTATATAGCCTCATATATTTGAATCAATACCTTATGTGTTTTGGATATCAGACTATTACCAGAGAAAATTGCTGCAAAGATCCCCTTCCTCCAATAATTCCTTCATTTACAATTTTAATTGAATTGATTTTATTTATGCAAAAGCTTTTCAATTTTATATGATAAATATTGTCCATTTAACCTCCTGTGTTCTTTTGCAACTCCTTGTTGGTCAAGAACCATTTCCCTCTCCATAGATGCAAAAGAAACCTTGCCTATTCTTTCTAATTTGTTTATGATATAACTTTTTATATCTAGGTCCTATTTCCATTTGAAACTTAACCACTAGGTGGCGCAGTGAGTAGAGCGTCAGCCCTGGAGTCAGAAAGACCTGAGTTCAGATCTGGCCTCAGACACTTAACGCACACACAAACAAAAACCTAGCCGTGTGACCTTGGGCAAGTTACTTAACCCAATTGCCTGCTAAAAAGCAAAAAAAGAAAAAAGAAAGAAAGAAAGAAACTTAATGTGATTTATTAAGATGTTAGTCTGAAATTAATTTCCTATTTTGTCTAAAGTTTCTTTTGCATTTATTGAAATAATTCCTTCCTTCCTTCCTTTCCTTTTTCTTTCCTTCTCCCTTCATTTCTTTGTTCTTTTTGTCTTTCTGTATGACAATGTTTAGAGAGACAAAATGTCCTGTAACATCTACTTTGTTGTACCTTAAATATTTTGGTATGTTGTCTCATTGTTATTATTTTCTTGTAAATTGTGTTTCTGTTTTTTTTTTTCCTTTGTCTTAGAAGTTTCTTAGGATCAAATTATTTAGTATCTAGATTGGAATCTTCTCTTCAAAAGACCATTACTAATTATATATTTTTTTAGTTGTCAGTAAAGGATGTGTTTGCTGTTTTTACTTTAATGCATTGGTTTAGGAGATTTTTGATGTCCTGGAACATGGTGAAATTTTTAAAAGTTGTCACGCACAGCTAAACAATATGTATATTCTTTTCTATTCTCATTTGATAATCACCAGAACCCTCTCGTGTCCAACTTTTCTATCTATTTGAGTTCTTGATTTCTTTCTTATTTTTAATTTTGTAGTATTTGTGTCAGTTTGAAAGCAGGGTATATCGAGGTTCCCAACTATTATGTTTTTGCTATTTATACCTTCATAGAATTCAAGTAACTTTTCCTTTAATTACTTAGATGGTAGCCCATTTGGTACATAGAGAGTAAATACTGATGTTATTTTACTGGGTATAGTGCCTCTAAACATAATGTAGTTTCCTTGTTTATCTCTTTCAATAATATATATTTTTATTTTTTTCTTATCTGACATCATGCCTACTAACCCTCCTTTTAAAAATTTAACCTGAAGCATATTCTGCTCCAACCCCTCATTTTAACTTTTTATAAATATTTGTTTTAAGTGTATTTCTTGTAACAATATGTTGTTGTATCCTGCTTTCTAATCTATTTTTCTATCCTATGCTATTTTATGGGTGAATTAATTCCATTCATGTTCATGGTTGTGATCATTAATTTTGTGTTTCCCTCCATCCTATCCTTTATAAAGATGAATATAGCTTAAAATCTTAATAGGATCTTTTTAAAGGGTCATTGATCCCAAAGTGCACATTGCTGGTATGTCCATCCATAATTCTAATTGGAAAAGCCAAGGAATGATTTTGCCAGTGCATAACTGACATCTATATAGCTCTTTCCATGCATTCTTATTTTATCTCCACAAAAACCCTGTGAAATAGGTTTTGTGGTATTACTATGTCTATTTTGTAGATTAGAAATGGAGCTAAGAGAGACTGTGTGACTTGTTCATGGGCACGTAGTTACAAGCATAGAAACCAAGATTTATGCCTATGTCTTCCCTGATTCAAGTACAGCACTTCATGCTATGATAACAACCATAACCACAACTAGCATTTATGTGGTACTTTAATGTTTGCAAAATGCCTTAAACATAGTATCTCGTTTTAACTTCCAACAATCCTGTGAATTAGTTGCTATTATTATCACCATTTTACAGAGGAGGAAAGAGAGGCAAAACAGAAGTTACATGACTTGCCCACAGTCCCAAAGCAAATAAGTTTCCGAGGCTATATTTAACTCAGATCTTCTAGACTCCAGGTGCAATATTCCATCTACCTATCTAACTCATATAATATAATACTCCTTCTCCAAAACCTCCATTAGAATAATCTGCACACATATTGAGGATATCATTAATTTTAAATATATGAGAAAAGAATGAGTAGGCTTCCATAGATGGTTTTCTATAGGAGATCATATTGACACAGTCATAGGATTGACTAAAAGGTGTAGAGGATACAAGAACCTGGTATGTCTATTTGATTAGTACTCTCTTCCCCTCTAAATCATAACTTAATGCAAAACAAACTTAGAAGGCTACTTCTAGTAAGATTTCTCTCATATATGTATTAAGGTCATGATAGAGTCCCTGAAATAATATAAAGATAATTTTGTTGTGTTTATCAATATCAATCTAGGTATGAAACAGTGCTTTCATAATTGAAGTTTTCAAGTAGAAAATGGAGTAGGAGAAAGAAAACACCATTCCTTGCTTTTACTCAGCTAAAAAATGTCTTGGTATTTTAAGGTACTGCAAAGTCAATATGAACACAACTATGGATCATCAAAAAAACTAGTGCAATCTTTGTTGTTGTTGAGTAATTTCAGTCATGTTCAACTCTCCATGACCTTTTTTTTTTTGTCTTTATTAATTTGTTTGTTTACTTTTAGTTTATAAGATTCGATTCCACAATTCCTTGAGTTTCAAATTTTTTCTCCCTCCCTTCCCTCCCCTCTAATCCCCTTGACAGCATCCAATCAAGTATAGGATCTGCAAAGACTTTCACATTAGACATTCATCAGGTTACAAAGGCAGATTATACCAGATGGAATGAAAAATGGTAAAGAGGAAATAAAACCAAACAAGAAAAAGAAAAAGATCAAGTAGTTTGCTTCAATCAGGATTCAAACTCAGTTCTTTCTAGTTCTTTCTTTGGATGTAGACATATCTCTCCATCATGAGTCTTTTGGGATTGACTTATATCACTGCATTGCTGAGAAGAGTCCAGTCCATCATAGTTGGTCATCACACATATGTTGTGTCTGTGATTGTATACAAATTTCTCCTGGTTCTACTCTTCTCACTCAGCATCAGTTCATATAAGCCTCTCCAGGTAAATATGAAGTCCCTCTGCTCCTCGTTTCTTATATAGCACAATAGTATTCCATTACATGCATATACTACAACTTGTTCAGCCATTCCCCAATTGATGGGCACCCTTTTGGGGTTTTCTTTTTTTTCTTTTTTTTTTAAAGCAATTGGGGTTAAGTAACTTGCTCAAGGTTACATGGCTAGTCATTATTTATGCGTGGGTGCTCATTTTCTGAGGCGGATCTGATCTCGGTCATCCAAACTCCGAGGCCGGCGCTCTTACTCACTGCGCCACCTAGCCACCCCTTTAGGGCAATTGGGGTTAAGTAACTTGCCCAAGGTTACACGGCTAGGTTTTTGTTTGTATGGATTAAGTGTCAGAGGCCGGCTCCGAACTCAGGTCCTTCTGATTCCAGGGCCGGCACTCTATTCACTGCACCACCTAGC